>KV441725.1:320728-679919 GCA_001644525.1 Phaeosphaeriaceae sp. SRC1lsM3a
AAAATTTACAAAAAGTAAAAACAAGTAGTAATTACTACTAAGGTAGTAACTCTAGCTATATTCAGTATATATAGACATTTAGGAATATTGTTTCTTCTGCGCTATTCCTACGCTAAGATATAAGCTTTAGAATCAGAGCTGCTTAGAGTGCTACATCGTATCTACTACCCCGCTTCATCTCATAAGTATACTGTACTATCAACGACAAACATGGCTTCGGCTCTGCTATCTGAATCTACTATCGCGCTCCTCAATAGTATAGCTAATCTTAGCGACGGACTTAAAGATGGCCATCCGGGTGCAAGAGAAGGATTGCTAGGCGCATGTGCCAGCCTCATCGCAGAGCTAAGCTACCCTACCGAAACCATGTTACAGTTACTCTGGGCGCAACCAACGCACCTTTCCGTTATGCGTTTAGCAGTAGACATCAAGCTATTCGAGGCAATAGAGGACGTTCACGAGACCGGTGCGACATCGTCGGAAATCGCTGCAAAGTGTGACAAGCAAGTTGACACCGTTCTTGTCGCACGCATGCTTCGCCATCTTGCAGCCATGGGTACAATTCGCGAGGTTGATAAGGACACTTTTGTACCGACTACAACCGCAAAAGCATTTGCCGATCCTGCGTATCAAGACAGCATCTTGTATATCGCAGATGATTTTCAACCTGCTCTTCAAGCTGTACCTTCGTACTTTCAGCAACACGGGTTCACGTCTCCAGCCTCTGGTCTTGATGCCCCATTCCAGCACGCGTACAATTGCAAAGGCAGCCACTATTTCGAACATTTTGCCAAGAATCCTGAGATGGGTCGACGATTCGCAAGCATGATGGATGTGTGGAGCAGGGGTCGCCCTCGATGGTTTTCTGCAGAGTACTACCCGGTAAAAGATCGTCTCATAATGGGCGCTGAAGATGACAGCCCGTTTCTCGTTGATATCGGCGGCGGTTCTGGGCATGATGTCCACGGCTTGCAAGTAGCATTTGGAGATCATTTACCAGGCATTGTCGTACTACAGGACCGTCCTGAGATTATCGATATTGCAAAGGTAGGCCCTGGTGCGGAAGCAATGGCCCACGACTTCTTGATGGAACAACCAGTGAAGGGTGCTCGCGCATACTATCTCCACTCCATCATACAAGACTGGAACGACGAAATCAACTCGCAAATATTGAGAGCAATAGTCCCTGCTATGAAGAAGAGATACTCGAAGATTCTCATAAATGATTTCGTGGTCCCGAACAAGGGCGCACATTGGGCGCAGACCTGTCTCGATTGGGAGCTTATGGCTAGTCTAGGAGCACGCCATCGCACGGAAGCTGAGCACAAGGCACTTTACGAAGGGGTCGGCCTCAAAATCACGGGTGTCTGGCGCCACCCGCTGTGTCTCGACGCGTTGATTGAGTTAGAGCTTGCATGAGCAGTTTGAGAAGGCGCTATGCCTTTAATCAAGTTGAGAATATATACTGCAGCTGGATTAGTCTCACAGAAGTCGACCATGTCGCGGTCCACACACTATTGTATTGGGGCATTCGTGCTGGTTGGTTGGCAATGTTTCTAGAAAATTGCCTGATTCGTGCTCAGTATCTCAACAGTACCGTGTACACGTGGTCGATGCTGGACAAGAGACTGGGCAATCTACTAATTTCACTGTCGGTCAAGATCGTCAGGCCATCCTGGATCTCTACACCGCCGTGGCCTATGATATAGCGTTGTCGTTTATCAGTGGAAGCATCGGCCCTGAAAATCTTGCGCCGCACCACGGCTAACAGTGGGCCTGCCTTGCCGAAGTCACTCCACTTAGTTACGGCGCCACTGACATTCGATCATCAGCACCACCTCATGCGATAATAAGTCGGGAGCAGTGTTTGCTCATCGAAGTATGATGCAAATTTGATACCTTTAGTACGTGTTGAGGCGAAAGCAGGCGAAAACGGGTTGTATAAGTACGTATCGTGAACGATGACTTTGACCTGCATCAAATCACTCCTCTAGAACAATCCGGGATTCCACATACAGTTTGCACACAGAATAGCCTCCAGTACTTATCGAATCTCGATCTAAACCACATTGAACAATGCCTTCTTTCAAAGGTAACATTGCTCTTAAATTCTCGCACACACATGACATACTGATTTGATCTCAGACTCTGTTTCCTCGACTCCAGCTGGTCCATCGTCCGCGCCCACACCATCTTCGACTGTGCCGTCTTCTCCGGTCCACGAGACCTTGCATGGCGCAACAGCAGCTTTGAGCTCCCAGGGCCTCGAACTTTGCCCTCATTGCTTCCGTGAAATGAAGCATTGCAACGAGAGATTTGAGTTCGCATAAAATCTACGCGACCACGCGCAAACAGAGTCGTAGACACCACAGGTCCATCCGATCATCGCGCACATTCACGCACGTCTGGACAAAGCTGTAGCGTCGGCGGCAATTTTGTTTGTTGATTGTGTCGGACATATATCCAACTATTTGGCACCGTTACACGTATTGGTTGGGAGTAAAAAAGGAGCATATCAGGAAGCCAGGCGTTTGGGAAACTCTCGTATCAATTGTTGGCCATACCCCACTTTGACAAATTCCATGTACATTTAGATGAAAGTATCTCACATCAATCTCGCGCTCTATGCTCTTTCTGGGCCTTTTGTACTCAGAACATCTTCAAATCACCTATTGCCAGGGTTGGCAGTTTCGAGACACCCGAGCAGAGGATGTAAGGATTTTGTCGTGTCCAGCACTTGTGCTAGCTTGTCTTGCTCTATGAACTAGAGGGCAACAACGTCCCGTGCGTCATATAGTCCTAGACTTCAAGTTCACCTACCGGCCTTCCTTTCTTACCACAAATACCACTATCTACATCTCGACTAGTAGGTACTGTGCTCACATTCCCTTCTTGTCTCATTTGTTGTTCCCCGCGTATGCGACCAACAAGTCAAACCTCGATTCACATTTGCGCACCATCAAACCGATGCGTGTTGGGCACGGCTTGGTTCCACGTTTTGGCGTTGCCGAGGAATGTGATCGTAGGTGTTTGGCTGGCGGTACCACAGCTGTAAAGTTACTGGGCTCGGACTCGTGCTGCAAGCAGGTAAATGGTGCTTGCTGAACCCCAACAAGCAGCGCAACCACCTGCGACATGTTTGGCGTTGTAATGTATAAAGGTCATGACCGTCAACACCCAGTCAGGGCATCGCTGAGCACCTTAATCCCTTCAAGTCATCAAAGAAACCCACGTTTTCCACTTCCTTATCTTCAAGATGCGCTTCACGATGTCCATCTTTGCGCTGCTCACACTTGGGCTCGCTCTTCCACAAGATGACGACACTCTGAACCCAGACATGATGTTGCGGGCCTCTGACTTCCAAGCCTACACGAGCGACGCTACTGACGGCTACGCCAATTGGGTTGCATTCCTCGTCAGCGACGACGCGCACACGATGATGGCTACATGTAGCACCGCCTCGAACAAAACACTGTACTCGGATAGGACCTGGTTCCCGTGTAAGGTATACTCGAGCGACACGTCGATTTCGCTATTTTTCCAAATATCAACTGGCTTCACTTCAGTGAAGCTCAAGAAGGGCTGGGAGAACAGCGATGGGTGAGTTGGGCAGTGCATCGATAGATTTGCATACTGACTTATGCTGACCAGCACGTACATGTCGGGCATAGCTGCGCAGAATACGCATTGGAATGAGACAAATGGAGGGACCGCCACAACCACGGGCAGTGGGACGTATTATGTGAAAGCTGAGCCATGGGCATATGAGATTACAAGCGTTTCGGGGTAGGATGTTGCGTGATGGAGCAGTACACGAATGGTATCGGAGGGCACATGGGATGTAATGTTTGACGGAATGTGGATATTGAAATCATTAAATAGATTGTCAGGTAGCCCCGTGTCTCTTGTAAAAGTCACAGCTGAAACTGCAACAATAAAACCCGTACTCCGAAAATGACGACTGGAAAGGGGGCATTTGATGAACGCAAACGAAGACAGGTGTCTAGTATCATAGCAGGCTCAGCAGTTGCAGCCCGCAGGTCCTTGGGTCTGGTTGGCCTCGGGCCTCAGGTTGACGCCCTGTCGTTGTTGGCCGGGCCGCAGGTTGCGAGGGCCGGCCTGGTCGAGCGGCAGCTTCTTCGCAATGGCTGTGAAGAGCTCTCGCACGTTCTCGCTCGTCTTGGCCGACGTCTCGAAGAAGAGCAGGCCGGCCTCGCGGGCGTACTGCTCGGCGTCGGCCGTCTGGATGGCGCGCTTGTCGGGCGACTCGGTGACGAGATCGAGCTTGTTGCCGGCAAGGGCAATGATGATGTTCTCGTTGGCCTGGCGTTGGAGCTCCTTGACCCATGCTTTGGCCTTATCTAGCGATGCCTGGAAGACGGTGTTAGTCTCGTGACAGGGGCTGCGTGGCAGGCACATACGGCCTGTGTGATGTCGTAGACGACGACGGCGCAATTGGCGTTGCGGTAGTACATGGGCGCGAGCGACTTGTAGCGCTCCTGGCCGGCCGTGTCCCAGATCTCGAACTTGACCGTCGTGTTCTCATCGAGGGCGATGGTCTGCGTCAGGAAGGCGGCGCCGATGGTGGATTCTCGGTAGTCGTCGAACTGGTCCTTGACGAAGCGCAGCACCAGCGATGACTGTGGATATGAATATGGTGTTAGCGATGCAGCTTCTGTAGGCTGCCGCGACGTGTATGCGCACCTTTCCGACGGCGGATTCACCTGCTGCGAGTTAGCCGGACGTGTGTGCACACGGCGCGCGGGAGGTGGGCATACCGAGCAGCACCAGCTTGAACTGCGCAAATCGCGAGCCAGAGTTTCCTGGCCGCTGTCCCTGCGATCGGGTTGCCATGGCGGAGCGGCAATGACGCGGCGGTCGCGGGCGGTGGGCAGCGGTGGGCGGGGAGGCCGGGGGCGTGTATGCGGCGGAGAGGCGCGGGAGACGAGAAGGAGCAGAGGCAGGTGGTGCAGGTGCAGGTGGTGGTGGTGATAGTGTGTGTGAGCTGGTTCGGTCAAGTTGATGCTGCTGTCTTTGGGAGCCGGCGTTGGTTGTCGTCACGGGACTTGGCGGCTCCATGCACATGCTTGCACTATCTACGTACTACGTACTACGTACATGCTCACAGCGAGGCCGACGACATCTCACAAGCAACACCACCACAACACAGCACCGCGCCCCGCGCATCCCCTTCCGCCCGCCCGCAGACCGCCATGGCCTCGGTTCTGCCCTACCGCGACATCAATGTCCACTCGTCGCCTTCGCACTATGCCTTCTCCTCGCCCTCGTCCCCGTCGGCGCCCACGCTCGTCGTCGACCGCCCGTCAGGTGACCTGCGCCTCCACGACGGCAAGCTGCTGGGCTCCAAGCGTGTGTCCAGCATTGCCGGCATTCTGGGCATCATCAAGCTGCGCCTCGACAAGTACATCATCGTCATCACCAAGGCGCAGCCCATGGGCAGGATCAAGGGCCACATGGTCTTCAAGGTCATTGCGACCGAGTTCCTGCCCCTGCGCGAGCGCCCCCTCCACGACCCCGACGAGGACAACTACCTCTCGCTGCTCAAGACGCTCGTCAAGACGTCGCCGCTGTTCTTCGCCTACTCGCTCGACATCACCAACAGCTTCCAGCGCCAGGCCCACGCCAACCCCTCCACCCCGCTCTGGAAGCGCGCCGACGACCGCTTCTTCTGGAACCGCTTCATCCAGAGCGACTTGATCGACTTCCGCGGAGGTCTCAGCAATGGCTACGCCCGCCACTCGAGTGGCCAGCAGCCCGACGTGGATCCCTACATCCTTCCAGTCATGTACGGCATGTTGGAGATCAAGAACACGACCATCAAGGGCACCGCATTGACATTTATCCTCACCACACGACGCTCGCGACTCAAGGCGGGCACACGGTACTTCTCGCGCGGCATAGACGAAAACGGCAATGTTTCCAACTTCAACGAGACGGAGCAGACCATCATACTTAATGACAACGCTTCGGGCGGTCCTGGGGGCTTTGGCTCGAACCAGAACGGTGCGGCTGCGGGCAATGCGGGCAAAGAGACGCAGGTGCTCGCATACGTTCAGACCAGGGGCAGTGTACCCGTATACTGGGCTGAGATCAACACCTTGAAATACACACCCAAGCTCCAAGTGCGAGGGGTAGAAAACGCACTCCCGGCTGCGAAGAAGCACTTCGCCGAGCAGATAAGACTGTACGGTGACAACTGGCTGGTCAATCTGGTCAACCAAAAAGGACGCGAACAAAGGGTCAAGGAAGCCTACGAGCAAATGGTCGAATACCTCGTCAATTCTCCCGTGGAGAACACCGAGGGAGACAGAATCACGTCGGAAAAGTTCCACGTCATTGAGCCGAGCAATGCCCAGACTGCCTACGACCGCCTGCACTATGTCTACTTTGATTTCCACAACGAGACCAAGGGCTTGCGATGGGACCGCGCCAAGCTGCTCATGGACCAGCTGGAGCCACATGTTGTCAAGCACGGCTACTTCCGGGGCGTGGACATGCCTGGTGATGCGGGCCGTGTCGAGGTTCGCCGACACCAGACTGCTGTTGTCCGAACCAACTGTATGGACTGCCTGGACCGCACCAATGTTGTCCAAAGCATGATTGGCCGCTACATTCTGTCGCGCATGCTCATTGACCTCGGCCTGATGCGCGAAGGCGAATCAGCAGAAGAAGACAAAGCCTTTGAGTTTCTCTTCCGCAACGTGTGGGCCGACAACGCCGACGTTGTGTCCAAATCCTACTCGGGCACAGGTGCCCTCAAGACTGACTTCACAAGGCTTGGTGTGCGGACCAAACAAGGTGCTCTCCAGGATTTGAACAACTCCATTACTCGATATTGCTTGAATAACTTCAGCGACGGCCCGCGCCAAGACGCCTTTGACTTGTTCCTTGGGACATATCTTCCCAGTGACTCTGCTATTGGCGGGCAACTACTTTTTGCTGATCGAAGACCCATATTCATCCAGTCCATACCATACATGTTTGCGGCGAGCATCTTCTTCATTCTTGTCGGAAGCCTGACAAGGAGGGCACCCGATGCTGCAACTTGGCCACTGCGGATCCTCATGCTGCTCAGTCTGCTCACTGCCGGCGCATGCATTAATTTCATCTGGAGCAATGGCACACTTTATGTAGGGTCATTCTTGTTGCATGCTTTTATATTCTGATGCTAACATTTGATAGGTTAATTGGCCCAAGCTGAACCGGCTGCCAGCGCAGATTGAAGCTTATCAAGAGAAATTGTCTAAGGTATCGCAAAACCCCGTAGTGGGTCAGCTTGTCGGCACAAAACACGAACGAGGCAAGAGTGATGCGCGATTACTTGGCTTAGAAGAGGGCAAAAAGAGGATCGAGTAGGGTAGGGAGATGTTCAGATGTAGCATTGTCGGAAGAGTCAGCCATGTTCCCTATGGCCTTGACGAGATATATTGGTTGTAATATTATCACGAGCACAGTTCTCATTCTTGGACGTTCTGGAACAGAATAGATGAGCAAGAGGCTTTACAAAATTCGGAAGGGGGTGGATGTTTTTGAGAGGGTTGAATGCGGAACTATCGCATCTGAGACAGAACTTTCCTCCTTGGTACACTACTCGCATGTATTTGCATTATATCAAGGAAATGTTCTCAATGAAAGCATTACAGAAATCGCAAGGGGTATCTTGGAGAAGGCCGACGACGAAATGACTACAGAACGTGGTGGTACAGGATGTGTGGCTATCACTGCGAAGTGACAGGGAACAGTGAGAATCGTCGATAGTCGTCAGCATAAATCGTAACTGCATGAAAAGCGTGCCTCGCGATGAGCAGCTAGCAAGTCGCCTTGACCACGGGCAGAACGACAAGGTCAAATTCGTCGTCCACGCTCTCCTGGCTCGAGGTGACTGCTTCTTGCAGCGTCTTCTCGTCCTCGCCGTACTTGCCACCGACAAAGTCCCAGCCGTCGCCCTCAAGACGGGCTCGTAGTCGGTCGCGGTTAGAGCTCGCGGCGCGGCGCAGAAGTGGTGCCCACTCGCCCTCTGTCTTGGAAGTTGATTGATGCTGGGCATCGTTGTCGAGCTCCCAGTCGTCAAAGTCGGGTAATATCCATAAGTCGGACTCGGTGCTGTGTTGGGCGGCCATGTTGAGGTTTAGGCACGTGCTTTGATGCAACTCCATCTGATGAGCCTGGAGGCGAGTGCGTTTACACTGAGGTAGCCAGGGTATACCAGCAACACTCTGGCTGAGTTTGATGGTCAGTGGGGATGCGGTGTCGATGTCTGCTGCGCTCTTGAGCTTGTTTGCAGTTTTGGCAGGCGAAGATATGCGAGACCTTCGGACAGAGGTGTCTGTGGCGCGTGATGGAAACATGCCGTACACAGCGTCGCTCAGATCATAGCTGTGACAGGGCTCGTCACGCGAGCGGTGCCCCACGTGCGGGCCGTCGTCCATGGTAGGTGAAGTTGATGCGAGAAGATGTGTTTAGAGACAGGATAGAAAAAGGGTTTGTAAAGGGAAATTTCGTGCACACAAACAGCCACATGCGGGTGCTGCAGGAGCAGATGCAAGTGATGGGATTGGGATGCAGAAGTGGATCCCGAGACGTGGGCGCGGAGGTGGTTTAGGGCTGGATATGGCTGCCTGGCGGACAGTTCGTGGAAGAGTCACCCGATGACGTCGGCGTTTGTGCGCTTACGTAGCAGTGTCTCCGTGGTGGAGGGCGTTGAAGAAGAGAACGAGTGTGAGGACAGGAAGTGAGGCGGCAGAGAGGTAGGACGACTGAGCAAGGGAAGAGGGGAGGAGAGCAGCTGGCGGGTTGCGTTAGCTGACCATAGTTGGAGAGAAATGTCCGGATGCGGCAACTGCGCATGTCACGGCAAGCACGAGGAAGCGACAAAGAAGCACAGCATGGTGGCAGCAGCCGACCGTACCAGAAAAGCTGCCAGCTGGCGTGAGATCGCGCGTCTCTGCGCGCACTGAAGGTGGCCGCAAAAGTGTACCTGCAGTGATGTTGGTCGTGGTGGTGGTAGCGTGGTGGTGAGAGTGGAGCTATGAGGTATTGCCTTGGCGCCGAAGCTCAGACATGGTTCAGCCGGCACCTTTTCACGAGACGACATCTGGACCATCAACACCACCCTCGCCCATCCCCATTCCCCATCCTGGAGGCAGCCCATCATGCTGAGGGCGTCTATCCTCAGGGCCCGTCCAGCGGCACGGCCATTGGCGCGCCAGGCCACCCTGCAAGTGCGCATCGCACAGCGCTCCTATGCCGACAGCAAAACCACGCCAGCAGAGACGGTTGTCCCTCAGGCTTCTGTAATTTCCACGACTAGTTCTTCAATTCGGTCCAGCGACATCCCAAAGCCCCCGCCAGCTCCGAATGCGTCTCAATCGCGGTCAGCGCCCGTCGAACAGCCCACGACGACCCCCCCGACAGGCCCCGGCAGCGCGAGCGTTGCTCCCAACCCGCAGCAGCCCAAGAAGGCCAAGAAGGGCCGGCTACGGCGATTGCTCTTCTGGCTGACCATTCTATCGGGCCTGGGTTATGCCGGCGGAGTGTGGTACTCGCTCGTGTCGGATAACTTCCACGACTTCTTCACCGAATTTGTGCCCTATGGCGAGGATGCTGTGGCCTACTTCGAGGAGCGCGAATTCCGCAAGCGCTTCCCTGGCCGCGCTGGCCAGCCACGTCTGCACGCACAGATATCGGGCGAGGACAAAGTCACCATCCCCGGCAAGAGTGGGCTGAGTGCACGCGTAGCTGATCCAGGCCACTCCGACCTAGGTGCTCGTGGCCCGCACCTGAGCGCCGTGGCCGACAACAACAAGAAGCCTGCCGACGCAGGAGCCCAGCCCAAGGTCGCCTCCAACAAGAACACTCAGGAACAGAAGCAGGAGCAGGCACAAAAGGAGAAGCCCACCGCATCAGCCTCGCACCCAGAGAAGCAGGAGCCCAACAAGACTGAGGCGGTCACACCTGCTCCCGCAAAGTCCATCTCTCAGCTCGACCACCTGGCCGTACCCGCCGCCAACGACGCGGTTGTTCAGGACGTTGTCAAAATCGTCAACGACATCATCACAGTCATCAACGCCGACGCTGCTCACGATGGCAGGTACAACTCAGCCCTCGACAAGGCAAAATCGGAACTCGGTCGCGTGGTTTCAGACATCAACCTGATGAAGTCGAGCCTGCAGAAAGAGTCCGAGGACAAGGTCAAGGCCGCTCACGCAGAGTTTGAGGCCGCCGCAAAAGAACTCGTCCAGCGGCTGGATCATCAGATGCAGTCCCAAGAAGCTCACTGGAAAGAGGAATACGAGAACGAGCGTGAACGCCTGTCACAAACATACAAGGACAGGCTACGCTCAGAGCTTGAGGCTGCCCACAAGGTGTATGAGCAAAAGACTAAGAACGAGCTTCTTGAGCAGAGCATCCACCTCCAGAAGACATTTACCGCCACCGTCCGGGACCGAGTCGAGGCTGAACGAGACGGTCGTCTTGGCAAGCTGAATGAGCTTTCGTCATCAGTACACGAACTGGAGAAGCTGACTGCAGAATGGAACTCGGTTGTCGACGCAAATCTCAAGACACAACATCTTGTTGTCGCTGTTGAGGCTGTCAAGTCCGCGCTCGAGACACAAGCCACTCCTAAGCCTTTCGTCACGGAACTTGCGGCGCTCAAGGAAATCGCCGCAGACGACCCTGTCGTAAGCGCTGCCATCGCCAGTATTAACCCTGCCGCATACCAGCGTGGCATTCCCAGCCCTGCGCTCCTCATTGACCGCTTCCGACGTGTGGCATCCGAAGTCCGAAAAGCTGCTCTGCTCCCTGAAGACGCGGGTGTTGCCTCTCACATCGCGTCGCTTGCCATGTCCAAGGTCTTGTTCAAGAAGTCTGGGCTCGCCGTTGGTCAAGACGTCGAGGCTGTGCTCGCACGTACCGAAGTCCTGCTGGAAGAGGGGGATCTGGACGCTGCAGCACGTGAGATGAACGGTCTACAGGGCTGGGCCAAGGTCCTCAGCAAAGACTGGCTAGGCGAGTGCAGACGAGTCCTTGAGGTCAGACAAGCGCTGGATGTCATTGCTACTGAAGCGCGACTGAACAGTTTACTGGTTGATTAAGTCAATTTCTCCATCCAATGTACCCATACCTAAAGTTGATCTGTAGAAGTTTTTTCTTTGTAATCATACGCAAGCGTGTGTGATTTGTACATGTAGCTTGTACCATGAAACACTATTCACGTTCGACTTCATGCATTGGCTCATAAGTTCTGTGATACATTTCTAAAGAGACCACATGATCATTGCAAGCGGTGGTGGTCTTCTGCTGCTATTTTCTTTCCTGTTGTCATGTCGCTCAACCATTGATGGGACCTGCAATCAAACGCAAATCCAGCTTTTGAAATCGTTTGGGTCACCCGCGCCATGAAATTTCGACTTCTTCGGGTATGCACACAACCTCCTGTTCAACACATTTCCGGCCTCATCCGGTGCGCTCGTGGCTTCCAGAGTATCTGGAGCATGTCCAGTCTCAACCCAATCAACAAGAGCACGAAAAGTTGTATGAGGATACGCTCCGCGTCCTCCCGCTGTATGCTCGAGTCCAGGAGCCATGAAGAGGCGGTAGTAATCATGCACCGAGGCATCGCCACGTGTTACTGCGTCGTAGAATTTCTTCGTAGTCTTGTATGAGACGGCGAAATCGGACTGGTCACTTGATCAGTACATTTCGAAAGCTGTTGCGTACTTGCCACCGAGAACTTACCATGCCCTGGTACGTGATCATCTTACCACCTGCGTCTCGGAACTCAGACAAACTGTAGTTTTTGATGCCGAGAACGGATTGATACTCGCGCACACTCCTCTCTCGAAGTGCTTCGAATTCAGCAAATGATTTGATCCTCTTCGGGTCCCAGCTCATGTTCTTCTCAACGAATATTCTCATCCAGTTGACGGACAAGGGGTTGGGGTCGCCGATACATGTACTGTTTGTGCAAATCGTGTGCGCTAGATAGGTAAGCATGGTATCGTACCCACTTGTGGGCATCAGGGTATTGACGCCACTAAGCTTCTTGTTCTTCCACGTCATATCCGCGATCTGAACCGCGATCTCTGATACATTGACCAAACCTCCAGCCTCAGGGCACTCTATACTCTTTCCTAGCAAGGGTTGCGGCTCAAATGTGCATGCGTCTGGATCCTGCATGACACCGTCCTTGACACCATCCAGCTCGTCGCACGCTGCTGATGCTTCGCTACGAAGATGTACCAGCTCGCAAGGCCAAGGATAAGCACCTTCAACGTTCATCAACAGTTGTGCCCAGAACTGATCCGGGAGCTGATCCCAATATATCCCCGGAGCGCAAGCAGCTATGCCATTCCACGCATCCGGATACCTTTGCGCGTACAAATACCCCTGCCTTCCGCCTCCAGAGCAACCGCTAAAGTACGAGTATTTGGGCGCTTCTCCATAGAAGTTCTTGACCGCCTTCTTGCCTATCATCACCATGTCAGCAAGACTGCGGTAAGCAAAGTCCTCGACTCTGTGCATGTCTACTTTTCCTGGCGTTGGCAGTGCCCAAGTGTTTGCGTCGCCGCCATAGACGTCCGAGGTGTAAAAGCCCGCGCTTGTGCCGACTGCAGTGTAGCCTTCAGCAATAGCGCCGTCAAATGCTATGAGAGGTTCTTGTAGACCTGCAATGAAACCGCCTCCTCCGACACCTTGGAGTCGACCGTTCCATGAGTTGATCGGCAAGTATATTCGAGTCAGTATGGATTCATTGTAGCCGGTGTGCGTGTAGGCAATTGTGACATTGCAGAAGTCGACTTGGGTAGGTGGTATGTAGTCGTGGTTTGGGTTGGAAAACCGAGGTGTAAAAGTGGTGTGATTGAGCACAACTTCTGCTGTTGTGGTATGTACTGTCGCGCCCGGGATGAGAAGTGTAGAGAAAGTGCATGGTGTACATGTAGCCTGTATCATGGTGAAAAAGATTGTAAATTATTTTGGTTGCATAGATTCCAGTTAAGAATACGCCCCTTATGACAAATTTTTGTATTAGGCGGCGAGCATGCTGTTTGAATGAAGGACTGACAATTCAGTCTAGACATAGGGTCAAATAAAGGTTGGCGTTTTTTTTTGGTCTTTCTTGAAGTGTCAGCACATAGATTATACGCTACTGTGAAGCTACCAACTCGAGGCAGACAAGAGGCAGACTGGGTACAAAGATGCATTGATTAATTTATTTGTTTCCGCGGAGTTGAGGAAACTCGGCCCGTCCATCGGGTTATAATCGGGAAGCCAAGGACGTTTTGAAGTCGGAGAAAGTGAGAACCTTTCTTAACGGTTTAGGTTTTTTGATGTCGCAGGTAGAATCGCGATGATTGTTTAGACCAGTGGCGCACCATGATGGAAGCATGTAGAGAGGGGAAATTCATTGATACTGGCTACAGTACGCATAAGATACCTACTGCCACGGAGATAAAATGCCTATAGCCCTGGTTGGCTACTTAGATTATCGTGTTGGTGGCGCTCGGTAACGCATGATTCTCCAGAATTGTGCAACGGTACATATTCGACACAGTCGAATTTGTTCGTTGGTAGCCAAAATAAGACTGAACGAATAGACGTGAAAGACATCCTTAGCGTCCTTGGAACCGCAAGCGATGCGAGCTGAACTGAGAAGACCAGAGTTTGTCGTCAAGATCCGCCTGACACTGAACGTGATTGGCCACTCGGCAGGTTGTTGTGTATGCGGTACCTTCTTGTGCAGGTAACAGCCACACATGCGACTCTGATGGGGTCAATGGCAGTACGGTCCCGCCAATCTGCTAGTCTATGACAAGCACATGCTCATTGAGGCTCATATGATGCCATCCTTCCAGAAAAAATGTATCGACATTATACGGGTCGAATGATATATACTACTCAATACCATCGCACAGCTGTAGTGTTGTCATCTTGTGAAGCGGGGCCTTCATCACCCGTGCGCCAGGTCGGTGGCAAAACAAACCGTGGATCGCATGGAAACCTGATCCAAGGAGGTGACAAGCACACCAAGCGAAGCTTGCAAATGACCTGATATCCTCTTCGGATGCTTGTTATCGCATGTGATGATGTCAACCTCCGTGACCTTCCCCTTCGAGTTCCTCGCTTGCCATTTGCAAGGCTGAATTTCACAAAGCCAAGATACCAGCCCTCTTGGTACACTCTTGGCCAACATGTCTCCGTGATAGCATCTGGGAATATGCCAATCACAACGCTTAGCAAGCCGTATATACGGTACTCCAGGATCGACAATCATGGCGGCTGCCAGGATGAGGCATCACTGTGTGCTCGTGCTGCTGAGCAGCGGAGGTGGCTTTCCCAACAAAGAAGCGATCTACCGATACGATGACCTTACACTGTGCTGTGCGGAATTGTCAAGTCACCTTCCTTGAGTAGTTCAAACAACGCACGCAAGTTGACACATGAGCAGACTCAAATACAAGTGGCTGCCCCACGCCTCCGGATCGTAGCGCTTACTATAGTTGTCGGTATCTTGCATCTGCACAATGCATCTGAGAACCACAGTCCTGGTTGTCGCTTTCGTAGCTTGCGATGTGTTCTCGACGCCCATCTCCCGCTCACCGTACGTTGTCAAGGAGACGCACTTTGTGCCGCTCGGATGGACAAAGCAAGAACGCTCGCATGGTGGCAAGACCATACAGTTGCAGATAGGACTGAAGCAAGGTCGCTTCGATGAGCTGGACCGCCATCTTCAAGAAGGTATGGCTTTGCGAACAAGATATCAAAGTAAAATTCGACAAGCATTGATTGTAGGCAGTGTCTGACCCAGATCACAAGCGATATGGTCAACACCTCACTGGCGAGGAGGTCGACAAACTTGTTGCACCGAGCCAAGAGACACACAATTTGGTCCATGACTGGCTCCAGGAGTATGGCATCGATGCTGTCAACCTGGGCTACAGCTCTGCCAAGGACTGGATCGTCGTTCACCTTCCTATTGAGATGGTCGAACATCTGCTGGCTACCGAATACCACAATTACAAGCATACTGACGGGTCCATGGTAGCTCGCGCAACGAGCTGGTCACTTCCTCGTCATCTTCATGATCATATTGATGCTATCCAGCCCACGACTTCTTTCTTCCGTGGTAGCGCTCTGGAAGCTACATGGGTCGACAAAGCGGTCGAAATTCCTGCAAGCTACTCGGCCCCGAAGAATAGCTCAATAGCCGCTGTGTGTAATGTGACATCAGTCACACCGGAGTGCTTCCAGACACTGTACTCAACAAAGGGATATATCACACAAGCGGAGGATAAGAACAGCATTGGTTTCACCAACTATTTGGGCGAGATACCTATACGACCAGATGCTAAGCTGTTCCTCCAAAAGTACCGTCCTGAGGCAATTTCTCAAGCAGATGCATTTTCACAGATATCCATTGACAACGGCCCGGTGCAGGACGGTCCTCTGACGTTAAACCAATCTTTGGAAGGAACGTCGCGGGAAGCAAACCTTGATGTACAGGCAATCGCTGGCATAAGCTGGAGAACGCCAATCACGAGTTGGTCGACAGGCGGCCAGCCCCCGTTCGTCCCAGACATTTCGACACCTGAGAACACCAACGAGCCCTACTTAGTCTGGGTGAACTATCTTTTGAAGCAAAAACACATTCCAAAGATCATCAGTACGTCGTATGGCGAGCCAGAGCAGACTATACCACGTTCATACGCCGAGCGCGTGTGCAAACAATTTGCACAAGTTGGGGCTCGTGGTACTACGCTCTTCTTCAGCTCTGGTGATCGCGGCATTGGCGGCACAAATACTTGCTATACCAACGACGGCTCAGACACATACAAGTTCCAACCAGCATTCCCCGCGTCTTGTCCATATGTTACGGCTGTAGGAGCGACCATGAACTTCCAGCCCGAGGAGTCAGCGTACCGTCCTGCTCGCAACGATACCAATGGCTTCCGCGACTTGTACTCAAGTGGAAGTGGGTTCAGCGATTACTTTGATCGCCCCTCGTATCAGGACAAGGTCGTACCCGCTTATATCAAGGCTCTCGGGGATCAGTACGCAGGGCTGTACAACGCGACCGGCCGGGCTTACCCAGATCTTGCGGCGCAAGGTTTGTACTTTGCATACTTCTGGAACGGGACTGAAGGTATGCATCTTCAATCAAGTTTTCATTCATATTCCCCCACGTAGGCTGATTTGACATCTCAGGCGTGATTAGTGGTACATCAGCATCCTCTCCACTTACCGCTGGCATTTTCTCCTTGGTAAACGACGCGCTCCTTGCTTGCGGAAAACCGACGCTCGGGTTTCTCAATCCTTGGTTGTATAAGAAGGGCTACAAGGGGCTTACCGACATCACTAAGGGCTTCAGTTACGGTTGCAATGTTCAAGGCTTTCCAGTCACTGAGGGCTGGGACCCAGTCACAGGCTTCGGGACTCCAAATTTCCCTAAGCTTGTACGACTAGCTGGGGCTTGACTTTCTAACCCACGGACCACCAAGCGGCTAGAGGAGGATATGAGAAAGCGTAACACTGCGATTTCGTAGCACCTGTATGCAATCTGGGAATGATACTTGATAATCAGAACGGACGCAACACTGACCCGCGATGATGTTTCTATCACTAGCGCCCTTGTGCGAGTCTTTTATGAGTATCATGATGTAACCATGAGCTTGACAGCGTAACCGCTGATACCTTTGTGGCTGCCTACCAATACCTACACTCCGACGCCCTTCACGCCTTATGATAGATCATTAAACAAGAAAGATTGTGGACCTGACATCTCATTGACCACGTACTGATGCGACTGTAATACTTTCAACGCCGTTGCTTGTGGCGACGTCGGGATTAGGGTAATACCACGCTGCCACTGCGATGATGAGGTAGACGATCTGTATACTTGTTAGCGAACGGATTGATCGAGAGAGACAATCACCGGAAATTATGCCTCATTTGAAGAACTGGAAGTGCAGCAAGATGTCGTCAGGACTTACCACTAGCAGAGCGCCCTCGAGATAGTTTGACTCTCCGTCCCGGAGAAAATTACCCACAACCACAATGGACAGAACGAGCAGCACGATCATGAAGATTTCAAAATTGAGATCCATGTCTTTGCCCATGATCCAACCAACGATGACCACGAGTGGGGCATTGAACAATGCAGTTTGTATAGAAGGGCCAATGCAGTGAAATAGTGCAAAGTTCTGGCAGAATCAGCGGCAGTCGACGGTGTGCCAGAGAAACATGAGCGAAACGTACAATCTGCCCATCCCAAGCCTCGTCAATTGCAGTCAAATGCTCGGCCGCCTTTTCAACCAAAGGTAGGAGGATCAAGCCAAGAAATTGATCAGGAATACCAGACTCGACCACATCCTCGATGCGCTCAACCAGAAACACGGCGAGCAGTGTCACAATTGCCAGTGAAAGTAGAATAGCAGTTATGCATTCGGTGAATGTGAACTTGGGTTTTGCAAGATCATCATGTCTGTCGAGATCGGCATGCTCGTCGGCTTCGAGCACTTCATCGAAGATAGAGTGCTGCGAGCGGGCGTTGTATAGGATGAAGCTATGGGCCGTTAGCCGCATTTCTTTGATATGGAAGTAGTGACTCACATGCAGAACGCAATAATGAGGAGAATCGAAGTGATTTGGCTGATTCTGAGTACATTGTGCTGCAGAACCTCGTCCGTGAATTCATGGTGCTTGGTAGCTTTCCCGACAACGGAGCCTTTTAGCGCAGAGTAGTATGCACTTGGAATGAGTAGCCCAAAACCGGCGACGAGTAGCAAGCCGCTACCAACCTCGCTGATAGACGCGTGAAACTTCTGCCTAGCTTGTCGCAGTCCCCCAACGAAGAAGCAGAGTCCCAGGCAGAGAAGCAGATTCGTGATGATGGATCCGAGGATAGCGGCTTGGATAACTGGCACGAGATTGCCGTGCTCAGAAGCACCATGTTCGGACGTATGCTTGGCAATGAGAATGAGGAAGAGAACGATTTCGACAATGGAGCCGAAAGCCGTCTCTATCAGGATGCCTGATACTTTTGGCATTTTCCGTGCAAACTCCTGTCCCGCGAATCCGAGTAGGTTGGCGACGGGTATCATAGCAATGTAGCTGGTTGCAAATATGGCTATTGGCAGATGAGGGGCGGCGTAGTGAAGGATGATGGCCACAGGCACGAACGGCCACAGAAGGTTCGCATACTTGGCCGCATTACTTCCAGATTTCCACGCGACGTTGAGAAAGTGGGAGATATGAAAGCCTGAGCGCCCACTCTCCCCATCGGGATGGATGTGTTGTGGTAGGATCTGATGGAGGAGTGGTGTTGTCTCAGGATGATGATTGTGTGACGGCATTGTGGTGCCGAATGTCGCAGGGATCCGCTTCCCTGAGATACGTCCTGGCGTGGTTACACGAACACTTTCGATCCAATGCTGTCCAAGAATCTGCCTTGCGCGAGACGCTGGTTGATCATGCGAAGTGCTTCGAGTACGCGGCCTGCTAGAGATCTGAAGGGGCGGGGAAGCGCACCGACCAACGCCCAGTCTCAATTTCCAAGGAAGCGGCCCTTTTGAGGCGTAGAGCTTCTGACACTAATCTGGCTCATACTTGAAAATATCACGCACTACCCATCGATTGTTCGGACGCCTTGTCTTTTATATACGCAATCACAATGCGCATCAAAGGTCACTCCTCCATGCCTACTTTCTGCGTGAGATGACGGGCCGCAAGTAACCCAAGTTCAAGCATTGGTCGCTCAAGTTATGAATGGAGTGCAGAGGCAAGAGTACCAGTATCATCTACCTTACCAACATGGTCTGCCCAGTCCTATCAAGTATAGTCTACCGCTGCAGTAGCATGGCAAGGGCAGTGAACAACGGACGGTCCAGAAATTTCTTGCCCTTGACTTGTGAGTCTCTCGACACTACAAAGGTCGCGACTCACGAGAGGCGATACCTCTGCGCTCGGCAGGGCGCCGATGTGTCCACAGAATACGATGATCGTCATGGTGCCACTTATTAGACCTAGGTAGGGAGTACCGAGACTGGTGATCTGGCAGATTGTGGGCGCACAGCCACTACCTACTCATTCGGCAACCAGCCAAGCCGGAAGACTTCCGACGTGGCGTACGTAGCCATAGTAGAATTGGTCTACCACTCTAGTTAGATACATAAAGGAAAAGGATTTCTGCATTCCGAGTAGGGCTGTGCAAGATCAGAATATTGTGGCATTTGCCAACCATGAAGATCGTTCAAAATCGTTATATGACCACCTGGGCTATGTTTGGAGCATTGTCCTTACCATGCTCTGCCCAGAACGGAACCAACGAAACTGATCTCCGTCGATGCGGCGGTTCTAGTACCCTTTCCCCGGATGCACACGTAAACTCAACTGGTTCGCTATCTTTCCGCTGGCCGCAGCAGACTCAAGACTGGTATTTTACCACAACTTTCAACGACACAAGAAATCCTGTTCTGCTTGGAGGAATTCAAGACCTTGTCACTTGGATAAGTGCACCTGAAGACATCGATACCAGCATCTGTGTATATATGCTAGAAGGTATCAATGCTACGGCAGCCGGCGACAACGGCTGTGAAGGTATACTGAGCGAGTCATGCGTTCGCTGGCTGACAGAAAACATCTCGTATGATAATTGGAACGATGGAAGGAGAGAACGATGTGCGCGAACTCCTCCCAATGAAGAAGTTCACGCAAATTGTGGAAAGCAGGTATCCTACTACGCTTCGACTGGTCAGTCGAGTTCACAAAAGGTGACATGATCAGTATAAATAACGTGTAGCAGGTCTTCCACTCGACCTTTCCAACAACACTTGTACTATCTCTTCCCCACCAGGGAACGATATGCCCGATGGATATAGGACCCATGAAGCGTTCGCAATAGGCATGTCGCCACAAAATGCAGATCGATTTGTCGATGACTTTGACTTCTACGACATATACGTCAGACAGACAAGGCCGTGGGTAATCACTACAGCTTTCAACACCAACACTGGTCGCAGTCGTCAGACCAAAGTGCTCTGTCAGGCTCCCGATCGCGTGCTAGGATTAAGCCGACAGCCGGAGGGGCCATGGCCACCCGAGAATGCTGGTACCCACGCTGCGTCAAGTGGTGCTGCCTTGCCACTTTTGATCGCTAGTATAGTGGCTACAGTTCTCGTCACATAGCTCATAATCTTAGACATGGTAGAGAGCACTAGAAATATTTAGTTTCCCGGTGCCAGTCAGCTTTATTCGCCATGTAATGCAGAATTTGATGTACAGAGAGGCCAATTTCACGTAGCAGACTACCTATCAGAGCCTGAGCTCTAGTGTTTTGGTTCTATCAGAAGAGTTTGATACAGACGGATTCGTTCGCGAACAGATTCGTCAGTCGCATTCATGGAAGCTTCGGCTATAGAGTAGGACCATTCGTCTCTTCTACCTGGTATCACAGCAGACGTCTGACGTCGAAGCAGGCATAATTTCCGATTTTGTAGCGGATCAAGAACAATAAGACACACTTTTTCACTTCCCAAGTCTAACAGCTGCTTGACTTTCGAATTTGACAGACCTGCTGTTGGCATGGTGAAATGGCAAAACCCGTGTGATCAGACGACGAAATGAGGCTTGTCTCATCAAAGATGTGCACTCATGATGCTCGCACTGTAAGGATCACAATGTACCAGGCCTCTAACATAAGAATGGCTTCAGAAATCTCCTAGGAACACATCGACTGAGCTCAATACATGTTAAGGTTGACAAAGTGGCGCAACCACTTGATAAATTCATAGTACATACGACAGCACAAACACGCATCACAATGGTTTACCCTGCGGATATGATCATGGAAACCTCCTACGAGATCTGCGAAGGACGCTCCCCAGGCGGGTCATGTGGCATTTGCCTTGAGTCGCTAACTTCTGCTACGTCTATTGAGCACAAAACTGTTGTAAAGACTAAGGTATGTGGCCATTACTTCCACAAGGTTTGCCTCAACTCATGGTTCCAGTCTGCCAGGCCAACTCTCAACATTTGTCCCCTGGACCGCCTAGTTCTGTATGGCAATACACGTGTACCCCAAAACCCAGTCAACCCCCTACATTCGCGGCCTTCCCGGGACACAATGTAAACGATCATGTGCAATCGCAAGCTGTCAACGTGACTTTCGGTAACAACACTACAGAGCATGAGTTTCTCAATCCGGACCTGGCAGTCTTTTTTGGTGGAGACGTGATCAATGCTTTCGCTGCACAGTCGTCTCGGAATACAGCTAATGCCCAGACAGTGAACACAGGATCAACCGAGGATACTGAACCACTACCTATTGGATTTCAGACTTTGCCTGATCACCCGGAGGAAGATGCAGAGCCTCGGCGCTGGGGTTGGTAGACGACTGTGTGACACCATCCAGTGGCAGGACTAAGCAATCACCATGTGCAGTCTCACTGAGACATCAACCGCTTGAGTTCGCATCGTATGCGAATGAGTCACCTGTTCATGATTTGTTTGCTTTGAGCGCTTACGTCCTTGAGCTCTTTCTATTGAAAAAGTATAGAGACACTCGTCATCAGATGCATCACCAATAGTGGAAATTTGTGCACATTTTCATCTATCTCCTTCCTACTATGGTGAGTCAATCACTACTTTCGGCGCTGATATGAACATATTCTACCTTCCAGACAATCACATTCATATGCTCAAGAAAATGACGGCCGAGAGATGATATTCTGAATTTCACGGGACTCAAAATCCAAACTTGATGCAAAGCAATCTAGCTTTCCGTGTATGAGCCTCACAAAGCTGGCAACAAGCAAGACAAGATAAGATCATGCCCTTGTCTTATCTTGACTCCTTTTGTCTAGGCTCTGTCTCGTCTTGATCAACTTATCTTACTTGCCTTCATTGTTTTAATGCCTGTGCTCTGCCCCTCTTGCTTGACCTCTATTCATCACCGCTATAAGTCTGAAGGCTAGCTTTTGTCACGTGCTTACCCGTCACTCAATTCAAGTTGTTGTCTTAACTATTTATACCTTCCCTGTCGTCTAAGACACAAGCCTATCAGACTGTCGAGACGATTAAGACAAGATCAGCACGTTTCCTTGTCTTGACCTACCTTTCTTGATACACTCTCTTGTCTTCATTGTCTTGGTCTTAGAGTTACGACAAGGCAAGACAAGCAAGACGTCTTGCTTGTTGCCAAGTTTGGATTCTCGGCTTGCGATATGCACTCAACAGGGATACCGTGTAGGTCACGACAGCGATGAATTTCCCAAATAAAGTCAAGCGAGTGCTGCGGGCTGAGAGGCAGGTTGTATAACCACGGAGCCTGTGTATCAGGAGTCGGGACTTTGCTAAATAGGACCCATCGGTAGATGACCGTCTGCGGGCCCAAAAGTCGAATAATTAAAAGTGAAGATTAAAATTATTGTGGGGTTATCTGATCCATTGTTAGTCCGCTCATGTGATATCCAGTCTACACCAGCAGACTAACTTCATTTAGAACCCATGCAACCATCAGAATACCTGTTCACGCGAAACATGGCAACTCAGTTCCTGACTGAACTAGGAGAACGAATCATGATCGCTAATTTTCTACACAAGATTGGGGATTGAAGTCCGCCTTACGGACCAAATAACGGACGATCTTTAGTCCAGTATTAAGTCTAAGCATACGAAAGGTTGCGCAGTATCGTGGCATTCTTCATTGTCTCGCAATACGGTGAGAATTGTACTAGCGGGCGCCACTTCGGGCATAGGTTTCGCAATTCGACAAGAACTCGACGCACAGCACCTGCATGAATACATCTGCTTAGTTCGACAGCCTCAGAAAGATGACGAAAAAGCAGTCGTAGTCGATTACACATCAACAGACGAGATAGAGAAAACCCTAAGTGCTGCTTCGATACATACTGTCATCTCGTGTCTGTCAATCTCGGACGAGGCAAGCGGAGCGGCACAGCTACCACTCATCGAAGCTTCACATAAGGCATTATGCGTGAAGCGGTTCCTCCCAAGTGAGTTTGGAGCTGACTCTAATGAAGAGTAGGTCGTCACCGAACATTCATATTGCACATAATCGTTGATCTAAGTACTAGCAAAATACGCCTCATGCCCAGCTACGCCTATAAGATTCAGGCCCGACAAAAGCTGGCACGAATGGGCTTGGAATACAGCATTATCTCGATAGGGATGTTTCTTGACTATTGGAGCCACCCGTATATACCCTCCGTACTGGATCCGGCCAAATGAGCAGGAATATTTATCGACATAGCACGCAAGTTTGCTGCTATTCCTGGTGACGGTAACGTACCAATGGTATTTACTCATAGTCAGACTGCAGCACAGTTTGTCTTGGCGATGCTCGACCTTCCATCATGGCCTAAGGACTGCTTCTTTGCTGGCGACCGTTTGACCCTCAACGAGTTCCTGGTCCGAGCACAACAAGCCGAGGGCACCAACTTCGAGGTTCACTATGACAGCTTGGTAAGCTTAGAAGTTGGAGAAGTTACCGTAACACCTGGCTTGATGGAGTGGATGCCTAAGGATCATTGCAAGTCGTTCGCGAAGATCATTGGCGTCTCGTGCCTCTCAGGAGGGCTTGATCTGCCCACGGAGAAGTGTAGGAACGATGTACTCGCGCATAGGTCTTACATCAGAGTTCAAGCTATGCTGGAGGCATGAAAAGTAGCGAGATAATGGGTACTTTCATTTTTTAGTGGTGTATGCAATGAATAATGGTTTTATTCACCTGATTGTAGCGCTGCTGAAACGTGTGGCTGGTTTCGAACACTCTCCGGGAAGCGCGTTCATGGTAGAGGATCCTCCAGGCTCCTTGACCTTCCTAAACCTTTGCATGAAAGAGGTAGCTAACTGATGCATGGCTCTTTGTTCGAGTCAATTACGAATGTCAAAACCACACAAAGCTTACTGTGTTGCGATATTATTTCAGCTGGCGCACAATGTGTAAAGGACATAAGCGTCATGGTGAATAATTAAGCAACAAAGGAACATCTCCAACTCTTTCCCAACAAAGCTCTTTTACATCCAAACACTTGAAACACGCAACACACGCTGCCATATTACCGTACGATCAGCCCTTCTCTTCTTTTGAATCATCGGTCATGGTAGCAGCAATGCAAAGTAATGAGATTGTTTTCGTCCACCACAAAAAGACAGGCGAAGTAGTACTTCGTTTTGCTGATGACTTTTCAAGATCTTTGAGGTCGACCTCGCTGCCTGCAGCTTTGGCACCACGACACCTCCATTTCACAGACGAAACTTCATCGCATGCGTGCCGATGCTCCAACTATAGACGTCACAAACAATCATCACCTGTTGCGTTGTCATCAACTCATCTTGCCGCGGACTTGATACGATACCTCGAGAACAAATCCCTTGACAACTGCTCCATGGCCAATTTTCGCGCCTATCAGCATCAGAGAAATGCTCAGTGGGAACGAGAAAGTATCTTCATTCGAAATTTCCATTATGCCACAACCAAAAAGGACATTGTGTGTCGCTGTACGAAGTCTGACCATGGCCGAGGTACGATTCGCAACACAAAAATTCAAGATTTGTGCGTGCAATTCTTTCGTGGTTCTCCCAAGAGTATCACCTGCACAAAAGAGCAATGGCGTATGGCTGGTAGACTCGTACATGTGGGCGAAGCTTTGAAGAATGGACCTGTCCAGCAGGAGTATCGTAAATTTGAGGCAAGCCCATGTTATAATCTTCAAGACACGCCTGATATTCCGTCGCAGGTGTGGGGAAATGCCTGTCCGTCTGTTTGGAACATTCAGTGTGGCTCACAGTCGTCGAACAGCACGCCACTGGGTTCTCCAGTTGCCCCTCGAACACCTACAATGGTCTCTGGAGAAGATGATAGCCGGGGAGTCATGCTTGACTTGTCTCAACGCCAATCAACATCGACATTCTGGTCTACTATACAACGAGAGGCCGCAGGTGGTTTCGGATCTACGTCAGCGGAGGTGGAGCATGCATATGCCACCGATCAGTCACATAGCCTACCAGACATTGTGTCTGACCAAGGAGAACGCAAGAAGACTCAATCTGAGGACAATGCTCAAGCTCGGTCGCCGTCACAGTACTTGTATCTTTCCGAACGGGAGAAGATCCCATTGCAATTACCGTCAGTTCGTGTTGAATTACAGGACAATGCTCAACCTCGAGAGAGAACTCAATCGCTCGATGTACCACTACTTCTCGCAGAACTCGCCGTTTGTAACTCACTAGCCAAATTTCCGCACCCAGCGCCTCTTGTTGAGCTTTCTGGGGCGCCGTAGAGCCCGAAGACTCCGTCCTCCGCAATACTCGACAAAATAGGAGGCACACAATTGGAAAAGCTCCCAGGCTTTGCAGGTAAGCAATTACGGGCATGCAGTGACGATATCTGCTAAGTTAAACATCAGAAATTGCAGCTCTCTGGACGCCTCTGTTCCCTATTACAGCAGGTCATTGACGCTGCTTTACCAGACCAGGAAGAGTTTCTTTTGCGACATGTCATAGTCTGTTCAAAAACCCACCCCGCGCCATTGGATGACTGCACCCTGTGTGCAGAGTCCTCGAAGCATTGACAGAACCGGACAGCTCAGTTGAATTGCTGCGAGCACTTTTTTCACAGGGCTTGCCATGTTGAGAGACTTATAGCTTCCGATAAGGCTCTCGGGCGGTGTCCATTTGGCAACATGACCATGTGCAAGCGCGACCTCGCTGATCGACTCGATGTAGATCGCAAGGCTATTTTTGGCGCCTGTTCCAATGAAGTGCGTGACAAGTTCCGCATGTCATTTCCACATCGAGACAAAGTTGCGCATATGAGGTCGCTAGAACAGTTGGCGACCGCTCGGTTACGCTTACAGGAAGATCCCATCCAAACACACGCTGAGGACATTTTGGGTACATCGGCAGTTGGCTGCAACGAGCCTGAGTGGTATGCAGAAGTTATATGCCCCAGCGTCAAGCTTTGGAAAGCTTGGAACTTCATTCATCAATCTAGCAAATACTTCACTGATCGCAACGCGTTCCTGAAGCTAGTGGCTTGGGCTGAGCAGGTCGATATGTGAACCACGCTCTTCCCGGGCGACAGGAAACTTCGGAGGAAGAGATTCTACTTCTTCCTCTCATTGATCTCCACAAGAAGTTTCAGAGGGCAATAGGGCCCTATGACAGAGAAAAGAAAACATGAAAACTCAATCAGAGTGGTTTGCTCGATTGCGAGATGATCACACAAGATGCCCACTACTTTGCCATGAGCAAACACCAGGCCAGCCCTCATGAATTTCCAGCTCGCTTCATCACCGCTTCTTGGATCTATAGGACTTCTACCTACATGAAAACTTTACCATACCTAATCAGAATGTTAATATTGCTCATCATCTCAAGCTACATGAGGTACCTCAGTTTGGAATCATCTCGTTTTGTCCATGAGCGAGTCTCAAACAAAATAGCAATGAAAAACCACAAGGTATGTTTGTGCAGTTGGGGTAGACGAAAATATCATATTGGCTTTGTGAGGTACCCCATTGATCATAGTCTCTCCACCGAGATATACACTGCAAAGATATGATGCGCTCATATTAATCAAATCGTAAGTAACATGGTCAATGTACAAAAACAACTGAAGCCCACTACAAACAAGTTTACAACACTGCACGTATCTGGTTATAATCATGTTGAGCATTATGTCAATCATTCACGGGAAAGGGAGGAGAGAAAGGAGAAGATATTTGGGTATTTATGAAGTGTTTCGTGACAACGATAGACACGATTGAGTAATGAGGTTAGACTAATTCTTATCCATGAGTTGTTACACCAGGAGTGACGTTCCTCATTCTGTACTCTCGCTAAGCACACTTCGATGGCAGTTTCGGCGCTTGACCAAACATTTGCCGCTGGAAAGTTGGAACAATGCTTCAGATGTTTCTATAATTGTCGTTCCAGGTTCTGTCTCTACTTCAAAAACAGAGTCAACATTGGTAGCGCGAAAAGAGCAGCCCGGAAGTGCAATGATTGCTGCAGCCGATACCGCCATGTCGTCATCCTCAGCTGAGATTGTGACTGTGTCGAAAATGCTGGTTATGTCGAAATTATGGTAGGCAGGCTGTAATTACATCCAGTGACCAAAATGTGTTTTCACCACCACCACATCATTTGATGTGTGAATCGATTCGACGAAATCGAAGGATAACTGTCTACCAGGTTTCAAGGAAAGTGCGATACGTAAGTCGCGCGGATATGGACGAGAAATGCAACTCTTGCCATTCTTTGTATTGTTTGGCTTCTCTCCCCCCGACACATGTGATCCCCAAGGCCTGCTTTCCCACGCTGCAGTAGTCGTCCATATGTCCGGCATCAGATGAAGCAGTGCGCGAATGGCGGTTTGAACAGAATTACGGTGACCAGCAAGTGCTCGCCAGTGTTGCTCGAGCTGAAGTCGTTAAGTGATCCGGTAATGGGTTTCTGGCTCACAAAAGTACTCATTGAGAACTCTTTTAAGAAATGCGCACGTAGCCTTCTTTTCGGCCACTCCAGGTATGAGCAAGACCTCGTAAGGTAAGGTGACAACAGTCCCAATTAGCAAGACATACTCTACGTCTGCAACGGAGATCCGAAGATCAGCGACTATGTAGAGGTTGGCGATGTTGGCTCAAGTACATGAGTCTCCCGTTCCACATCGTCTACAGTCAACTCAAGTGAGACCTGCTCGATCGTCGCTCGAAAATCTCTGCGGAGTGGAAAGGCGAGGGTCACAATGGACAATGGATCAATACCACATACACCTTCGTAATCTTTCTCTATAACGAATCGACAGGCGGATTGTACCACACCTGCAACACAAAGATCCAGGTCTTCGATCGGTGAAGTGTCGTTCGTTCCTGTGTTCATGAAGGAGAGCGGTTTCTGAAGTGACTGGAGAGTACAGGAGCAGAAAGACGCAAATTGTGCATTTATTAGTACCAGTCACAGGCACACTATTCATGGGGGCTGTGACTCAACAACGTATGTAGTCTCACCTTCATGTCACAAGCTGTGCAGAAATTGTTTGGCAATCTAGAGGAAGGAGCACTCGCGGTCCTGAATGAACTAGAGCTATATCGGGCGTGTTTGTTTAGCTGCGGCGGTTCGCGTACCTCAATGCTAGACTTGACCATCGTCTACCCGAAATCACGGGGTGTGTTGAAGCTTCTCGCACAGTGGATTGGCGCTTCTCGAATATGCGGTGGCTACCACTCTTACCTTGCAGCGCTGTGCATCTTCAGCAGCGACTGCATTGCGTGGCGACTGCGCCATCGGGATAGGACCCATTCCTCGATGCGCAACTTCCACTTAATTGCCTGGAACTGCTCCAACAATCCGTCTCGCCTACTTTTTTTATCTTTCGTCACTTTGTTTCGCACTGATGCACTCCCCTCGACTCTCCCACTCATTCTACCACTGAGACTCCACAACGCAAGCGCCCAGTCCATCTCGTTCTCGACGACGACCCACACTGGCATGAAGCCCACGACGCTCCTCGCCTACGCCTCTCTTCCACTTCTCACTGTCAGCCAGGCTCAGATCGCTGCACATGACGCTGTCATGTAAGTATTTCACCACTTCAAAGGCTGGATGATGGTAGGCGCTGATTGTGACCAGCAAGGCTAATAACACCGACCTACAAGAGCTCATCGCAGCCATCCGCGAGGAAATATGGGCCGTCAACCAGATGCAGCTAGGCGCATTCTATGCCAACCATCGCATCACGTCCCCGCCGCTGCAGCAAAAGGAGTCTGAGATGAGTGCGGAGCTGCAGCAGGCCGGGATCGTCTTCTTTACGATGGGAGAGGTTGTTCAATGGGGACTTGCTTGCACATTCTGGTGGTTCTTCGTCAAAGAGCTTCTCAGACAGGCTACCCGAAGCAAGGCGGCCAGGGATGCGAGACTGGCCAAAGAGAGGGAAGAAAGGAGTACCAGAGCCGAGAAGGAGTTCTATGACAACATAAAGCGCATTATGGTACTCGGCAAGGCAATGTTGGAGAGAGAGACAGCAAGGGAGAATTAGGCATGATTTTAACGAGACGACAATGACGAGAAGGTATTCAGATAACAAGAAAGGTGTGGACATCGAGAATGGTCAGCTATTAAAATGATAACATGAGAAGGACTCCATGAGTGCTTTCTGACCATCTGACAATTGAACACATCTGGACTTTAGGATACACATAACACATCCCAGAACCTTCTGTCTACATACCCCTTTGGAAGTGCCGCCGTGCTTGCTGTCCGTCAGTGCTGGCTACACCTCACCGGCGCTTCAGAGACCTGTATCAGGAAGAATCTCGTCTTCAATAGGCTATAAGATGAACATAACCTGCTCGCTATGTAAAAGGTCATCTGAGCCACATGCTGAAGAGATGCTGGGAGCCTTGTAGATAGTTAGGTTTGATACTCATAGTGGTCACATCGTGCGAGTCTGCGAGCGAGAGAAGACCGAACAAGTTGTCTCTTGGATCTGTTGCTGGAATAACCGATGCTGTAGCAGTACGCCATGAAGACTTGAGAACTGCTTGCTCTGGAAGCTCACACGTGTGATTGAAGGCTTGGTACGTTGCGCTGCCGCCATACACCACAAAGATCCGAGATCAATGGCGTATCGAACAGCTCGCTCAAGCTCGTGCCAGGTGAAGATTTCGTTGCGGGCCACAGAGACCTCTTGTATAATCCAGACACGATGCCACCACGGCCGCTGTAGCAATGCGGTGAAAGCAGCCCCCGCCAGATCGTAGAGGGACGGAAATGTAGATGTAGCATGCGGTCCCCAAATTTCCGAGCGATAACCGAGCGATGCTTTGGCAAGATGTCCTATCAAGTCGATAGCACGCGGACTATCTTGCCTTTCATCCCCAAGCCAGTTCGCGGTTTGCTGGCTGCGATAGAAGATATCCTTCATCTTGCCAACCTGCTGCCCACGCTTAGCTGCGTTCCATTAGTCAATGCGTATGGCGTCTTTCTACAAGTTTCGTGCCATCTCTTTTCGCCGCAGATGCTGCAGCGCCCCGAAGGGGACCGTCGTCACAGATAGGGTGCCATCATCACATTGGTTGAAGTTCTCCGTATGCTTCACGCCCCAGCAGTAAGGTAAAGACTTGCAAGAGGCAGCTTCATTCGGCGCAACATTACGCAATTCGCACAGTACGGGGTCGAGAATGTGGCTGGGATGAAGGTCGAGCAGACGGATCGTATTTACCTGAAGCGGCCTGTACGTATACGAGCGATGTGCAGTTATGTGTAGACGTAGGAAGGAGGAACCAGATGGACGGACTAGTTCTGGCCTTTGTCGCGTCAGTACTCCGTGCTCGAGGAGCCATGCTGCACGCATTCACCGAGGACGTGGCGCACACATCCAAAGGTGTACAAAACATGGCGCATCCGATCGGAATGACTCAGTACCACTACCAGCAAGAATAATACAACGCCAGTACCACAGTCTGAATTTGGTGGATTGTGACGTTGCTGCTACTTTCAAGGTACGGCTTACTGCGGCCTCTTATCGCGAATCTCACACATAAATTACGATGTACTCCATTTGGACACGGTTTTACTCCGACTCCGAACCGAGAGTTAGACACTGCGGCACAGTGCATCACCCCCATGACAGCGCTTGGTGCGATTGCTGGTTATGGTAATGACTCGCACAGGCAACAGCTATTGTGTTCATGCATGTTTACTGAGCGTGCGTGTCGTCCACCGTTCCAGGGAGCCTCTGTAGTCCGTTGTCGGGTATTTAGCCTTATTGTCGCGCTGCAAGATCGTGAAGCATACGACAATTCTATCCTGACACAGCACAACAATGTCTCAACCAAGAGCAACTTTCATCAAAGTCCCCGCGACACCTGGCTACGAGCAGACCCAGCCCGTCGAGCCCGAGCGGCGCCTCGCAGATTCTGAAATCCGCATCGAGTTCTGCACCGAGCAAGATGCCGACAAGATTGTAAGTCTTGTTCACATTACCCTCAGATGAGCCATAGCCCTGATAGTTTTCTAGGCAGAAGGGCTCTACGCCATCTTCCCCTCTGTCTTTTGGGACAAGAAGGAACCCCTCCATCTCCGCCCGGATGACTCCACCCGCCAACGCCTCCTCGCCAAACGCATCCTGCCCAGCCTTACTGAACCCAACATAAAATGGATTAAAGCCGTCAATTCCGCTGGCCAAATCATGGGTATCGCATGCTGGACCGCACCGGGAGCGCCCATCGACAACTACCTCCACCGCTCTGCTGTCTCATCCTTCCGCTGGCAAGAGAAGATGAAGTGGACCAACGCAGAGATCGACGAGATGTGGGCGCATGTGAGTGATGAACAGTGGAATGGCGAGATTCTTCGTTACGATGATATCCGCCGTGAGGTTTTGGGCGATGAACCGCACTGGTTTTTGGCGCCGCTTATGACGTGGCCAGAGTTCCAGGGCAGAGGCGTGGGTAAGAAGTTGTTGATGTGGGCTATTGATCAGGCCGATGCGACGACGCCGCCGACGCCTATGTATTTAGAAAGTGCACCGACTGCAAGAGCGGTGTATATGCACTGTGGATTCGTGCCAGCGGGGAAAGTGAATATGGTACGGAGAGGACCGGCGGTGGTTGGGGGCTTGGAAGACGATGGTGAGAAGGAGCCGGAAGTGTTGAAAAAAGCAGAGCAGGTGAGCGTGGAGGTTGTGGCGCAGGAAATGGAGGCAGACATGGTTGGTCGATGAAAAGGTATATTACGATAGACCAAAGATCTCTTCTTCTCGAATAGGCCAGTCACAAACATGCATTGGGGATATGAGAAGTGGTATTGACGTGTAGTACAGCACTCGCAACGACACTATGAATTGCCAATACTGTCGCGGACCGGAGTGATGCGGCATGAGTGCAGTCTTCCCATCGACACGTTACTGTCCTTTGGCTTTCATTGCTGAGGGGGAAGTTTCCTACCAGTATTGACATACTGACTTGACGTTCAACTGAAGGGATAGACTACGAGGTAGATTATTACATTATTTTCGGACCTGACTTGGTTTGCTTAGAGATGATCTTCACGGCTGTCAACTCTAGAACCAGTCAGTTAGTGTATTTAGGGCTAAGCATGCTCTTGATACAGCAGCTGACATGATATAGCGCAAAAGTAGATGGCGCCTAAATCCACGGACGAAATAGCAAAGCGATCTAGGGCATAACAAGCCAACATTCGCAGAACACGAAGCCCGGACGCCGGAACAAACAAGCACTCGCTCAGATGGCGCACCGCCCAAGAATATACAAAGCGGCCTATGCTGGTGACGCAAGGGTATCGAACGCCGTACAATGCCATAAATCGTACAAGAAGATTTCATATCGTCGTCCAGATGGAATGGTCGACGATTCAAGGATGCGAGTGAACAAAATGTGCGCCCTGGCACGGCGAGTGCGCTTTCTTGAAGGCGTCTACCCGTGATGTAATCCAACCTGACATCCACTTGCGCTCGTTGTCTGGCGGCTGGTGGTGCCCTAATCGAATAGAATGTTGAATCCGGCATTCGAGGCCGGTGTACTCGAACTGCATGCACCTGCCGTCCTGCAAACAGGCACGGTGGCATTTGTCGAAGGACTTGGCGGGGGTGCTGCCTTTCCCGTATTCTTTGTCGGCAGACAGATTGGACCAGTCGTCCACCTTCTCCTGTATGTGAGGCTCGACTATGGCGTATAATTCTTCGAAGGTCAGGGGCCGGTCGGGGTGTTTGCGGGCCTCCTCGAACTTCCTGAGATGGGTGAAGTCATCGTCTTGCAGGCCGTGCATGCTGATGATGGCTTCGCACCACTGCTCCTTCCTGAAGCCAAGCGCATTGGGCGGCTGGCCGTTGAACATGGGCCAGTAGCCGCGCAGGGGGACGCCGCTCTTCTTGAGCACCTGGGCCAGCACCTCGTCGCCGCAGCAGGCACTCTTGATGTCCTGGCCAAAGAAGTGCGTGCCTGGGAAATGCTTGTTCTCGCCGAACATCCTGCCAAACGCCATGATGCGCTCCAGCGCGCCGCGCGACAGCACAAAGCCACTGCCGCCGTGGGCATACGGCACCTTCTTCTTCTTCTTCTTGGGGAAGACGGGCGAGCCAAAGTAGTGGGCGCTGCGGGGGTTGAAGTGGGTCAGGAAGCGGTACAGGTTGTCGTAGTTGACGTACGTGTCGAGCTCGACGAAGACGAACCAGTGCGACTCGGGGCGCATGTACGAGGTCCACTCCATCATGGGCAGGTACTTGTACTTGTCGAGGCGGGCGCCGGCGGCGGTGCGCTCCTCGGTCACGTTGTCGTTCTGGATGCGGTCGTAGATGTCGAAGTCGGGGTTGTTGAACTTGTACTCGGGGCGCAGGTGGGCGAGGGCGTCGGCGATGTCGAAGCCGCGGTGCGTGTCCTTGCGGTCCGAGAAGATGAGCAGGTCCTGCTTGCAGCGGCCCAGGCGGTCGAGGTAGGCGGGCAGCTGCGTGGCGACCTGGCCGGCGCCAATCTTGAGGACGACCGTCACGTCGCTCATGACGCCGGCGCTGAAGGGCGAGCATTCCTGGCCATAGTGCACCGTGGGCGCAGGCCCGGTGAGAACGGGAGGGGGCCGCTCGACGAGCAGCTCGAAGCCGCGCTCCCCGCGGAAGAGGGCGCGGATGAACGAGGTGAGGAAGAAGACAGCGAGCACCAGCGCAGCGCACAGCAGGCGCAGCGGCGTCAATCGCACCATCATGGTGGTGCGGGTGCTGCGGTCGACCGCCCACGGCGCCGTTGCGGAGGGCTCTGATGTCGTTTGCGCGTGCCCAGAGGACGCTAACATGGACGCGGCCTGTCCTGCCAACGGCCGCCGGCCCGCCTGCATGGCATCACGACATCTGGCGTTTACTGTGTACCTTCTGCTTGCCATTGCCATGCTGGCGGCTCCAATCGGGCGCGTCGGCCCTGGCACTGCTGGGCGGCAACACACCCATCGCTTCATGTAAACATGTGGCGCGGACGTTTCGAGTACGCTTTACCCACGCGCTGTGGTGCTGTGCCACAATTCCCGCCCTCGTGCTGGAGCTATATCATGGCGACCAGCTCTCCATGCAGCGGGGGGAGACGCAGCACAAAGCACAATTCCACCGTCAAGTACAGACCTACATCTTTCTTTCGTCATAGTCTCCAATTCCAGTCATGATGCATTTCTTCTTCATCGCCGTCGCATTCTTCCTCACAGCGGCCGCATCTGCGCCGGCACCCGCCTTGAGTCGTCTACCCACTGTCCAGCTGCGTACCATCGGACCAGACTCCACACATTACGTATCATCGACACAGAGTCCGTCAAATAATGGCCACATCATCACACTTGTCATTGGCACAACGCTGTCATCACTCGCACAAAGCCCGTTGTTGCTGCAGGGCTTCGAGATTGCCCATGTCGACGGCGACGCGGATGTGACTTGCAAGGCAAACATCAATTATTCGAGTAAGGGCGTGTCCGTGTCTAGCAACGACGGCATGGTTATGTTGGACCAGGATAAAGGTGGCGTAGTCGAGGTGACTGGACTGAGCTGCGAATTCACGTCTGCGAGTGTGTGAGCTACGCGAGACTAGCAAGCAGCGCAGCGAACGTTTATTCATGCATGGCGATTGGCGTTTGGGCGGCCTGGAGTACAATCTTTAATATACTGTGTATGCATCTGACTCGCTTGGGTGTACTCATTTACACGTTCATGCACATGTGTGCTTGTTTCATGCTTTGTAACCCTTCATTAGTTTTGCAACAATGTCGATGCCCATCTGCTCTTCCGCCGTGGGCGGTTTAGTCTTTTCCTCCACATCCTTCTTCTGCTCTATGAAACCTCCGTCCACCATGATCTGCTCCATGGTCCGTATCCCTTTCAGCTCTTGTAGCGGTGGTATATTATTTAGAGCGTCTCCATCTATTGTGTCGAAATTGATGCCCGCCGCAGGTTTGCACGCTGCCTCCACTTCAAACACCTTCTCAGGCGTTACCACAAAATCACACTGAACTTCGCCAGTCTTGGTGGGTCTTGTCTCTTTCAGACCCCAGGACTTCTCGTTGATAACCTGGCATGCATGGGCGACAGCGACCACTCGTGTAGACACTCCGAGGACTTTCAGATCCTGTAGCAACGCCCACTGTACCTCAAAAAGCGACTGGCCTTCGTAGATAACCACACCTTGCTCGTTGAAGACGAGGCCACCGGTGACGCACATATCGATTTCCAAGCCTTCATCGCGCAGCTGCGCAATGCTCATTGCTCTTCCGATTCCGGGCTTCTCCATGCCATCCAAGCATGATGCGACTTCATACATTGCATCATCAATTCGAGCCGGATCGAGCAGTACGAACCCTCGACGCAGCCTATAAGTGCCGACTAGCACCTTCTTGCCATCTTTCAGAGCTTGGAGCCGGAGACGTTCGAGGCTATTGTCCGATGTGATGAGCACAGCACGGGCAGTTTTGTAGCAAGGCAAGTCGGCGACATGACTGAGTGCTGTAGCCGAACCACGGAAATCGGGAGTGAATGACAAGAAGTCATAGTTGAAGCGAGAGTCGGGGACTGCATGTCGAATCAAGTCCGTATACACACGATCCCAGATGATCCTCCTGGGTACATCGGGTGAAGCAGGAGCGGTCATGATAATGAACCGGAAGCGACTGGCTGTCGGTCAGCGCGGCAGAAATAGCGGGTGTCCCGTGTCGTGAGAGATAGATGGTTTGGTGCACAGGGCAAATGTTGAAGCTGGTTGGCGGAGCTGGCGGCGATCCCCGCACTGGGGAGTCTTGGAAGTCGCAGTGTGGCGTGCATGCTTTCAGATATCAAACTTCATTTGGCTCGTAGCCACTATTCTATACAGAAACGACCAATCGATGGATAAGATACGCTTTCTATGTTGCGAGCTTCCATAAACTTTTGACTCTGCTGGTGTTCTCTCCGGTGCGCTTCATTCGCCGGTCTCACCCGCATGAATGCGTCATTCCGAGGCAGTAATTGCAGCTTTCGCTGTCCGTGATTGGTGGACATGCCAGCATTTACAAGAGTAACATTTCGGACATAATCATCACGAGGACTTCAATGACTCTTCTGACGCAGAACATGGCTATATGATGACGGCTTTCTGGAGCTCGGTTACTTGCAGTCTATATCTTCAAGGGGGTTGGCCTCATTCAGAACCATAAGCCATGACACCGTCAACAAACTCGTCTTCCAAGGACTCGATCCAGCCAATGCCCGAAGCTAGGTCGGTCGGGAATGAAGAAGATGGACGAATGCAGCACGAAGAGATTAGATATACGAAAGGGCCCGCCGAAGCGTCGAAACAATCACAACAAGATGAGCGATCGATAGCCCAGCCGGCAGGCGATGAGCATGAGACTGATACAACACGATCCAAAACTACAAAATTGTTGGAACTACTCAAATGGTTCGTGCAGGACCAATGGTTCCTCCTCGCCATGGCCGTAGTCATCCTCCTTGCATCACAGGTCCAGGTTCCTGCATCACGACAGCGGACCAAGCGAACAGTCATCACATACCTATCAGTATCGGTCATCTTCTTCATCAATGGCTGCACTCTGGACACGTCCGTCTTGTTAGCCAACTCTAAGCGCTGGAAGCTGCATGCCTTTGTCCAATTGCAATGCTATCTCGTTTGCTCGGCAGCGACCTTTGGCATCGTCAGTCTATGCGCAACGAATCCCAATTTCATGGACCCGTGGCTCCTCATTGGTTTCCTCTTCGTCGGGAGTGCGCCTACGACCATGAACTCCAACGTTGTCATGACCCGCCAAGCACATGGTAATACCGCTCTTACGGTGGTGCAATCGGTCATTGGCCAGTTTTTGTGCCCTTTCCTAACACCAATCATCCTCCAGATGTATCTGTCCTCAGGAGCGTGGTATAGCAAAGTGCTTGTCCACGGTGATGGTTATAGCGAAATTTATCGTCGTGTCTTCATGCAGCTGGGTCTATCGCTGTTTGTACCGATGTTTGCGGGTCAAATAGTCCAAAAGGTCTTTCCGAAGTGGACTAAGAAAGTGTTTATCGAGTGGAACATCATCAAGCTATCCTCTATCGCACTGCTGACGCTCGTATGGCAGACCTTTGATCAGGCCTTCCAGAGCGGAGCGTTCAAGACAATCAAGCCTTCGAACATAGTGTTCATTGTGTTTATCACGATAGCACTGTACATGATATGGCTGGCAATTTGTTTCGCAGCATCTGTCATCTGGCTCCCGAAGAAGGATGTCATTGCCTGCTGCTATTGTTGTCCAGCAAAAGCGCTCGCGATGGTAGTGCCCTTGAGCTCGGTCATGTATATCAACATGAGCCCCATCGATCAATCGAAACTGCAAATACCTGCCATCATCTTCCAGGCGTTTCAAGTCGCCATCGGCGGCATTATGACAATAGGCTTTCGGAGATGGATCAGGCCGGACGAACAGATGGAAGCAGCAGAGAAGCGCGCAGAAGGAGGTAATGTCAAGTAGTACATGAGTTGGATTCGCCAGAACTTGGAAAGTTGCCAAGGGGTCATCGATTGTTGTCTCGTGCAGGTATTTCTACTTCTTGCTCTAGGCCATGGTCCGAAATTGTTCTTTTCATCTCCCCAAGTCCCTCCCATAGTAAAATGTACAGTAAAGCCCTTGCGATCAAGAATGTACAGTAAGATCAAAACGCCGCGAATGCAAATCATCATTTGAGAGCCAGAGACACGATGCGTTCAGGAAAGGCAGCAGCAGCCGTTAGGGATCTGCTGTTGTTAGCCAAAGACTTGCCCAAGTACTCAGAGTACCTACGCATTTGCAGACGCCATCAAATCCATCACAAGGGCATTCGACGCAAGAAAGTACAGACGCGGTGCCATCATCAGCTCGAATTTCTTTGGTAGAGCGGTTGAGGCTGACCTGCGAAAGGTGTTAGCGTCGCATGTCGCTGGGACAACTTTAAGATCTGGCATACTGCTGCCGGCGATGCGAGCACAATTGTCGCTGAGACGAGCGCGATGATGGCGGAGAACTTCATGATGTTGATCGAAGATTGCTTTCGACTTGGATGGAGGAGGGAGATTGGTGGTGAGTTGGTGGATAGTTATTGGTGGGAGTGATTCCTTAGTCGGATGGGGAGAGAGATCGACAGGGCAGGTCCCGATGTTCCGAGGTATCACAAATATTGCTTGTGCCTGGATTGTGATGCTTCCCTTGTACACAGAACAAGAAAGAAGATCCAGAGCAGCGAGCACCAGGCTCTTTCTTAAGCAGCAATGCTACCGTCTATCAATCTAAAATTAACACTAGAATGCGCTATGGTGACCCCGGTACTTCGTGCGAGTAGCTCCCTCGCATTCATCAATTGTCCAGATTGCACAAGACCAAGGTCCGGTTCCCCGCCCCTCGTGGCAAGCGCAATTTGCAGTCCGTTAATCTATGTCAAGCTGAGCTGTGTTCCGGAACGTGCAAATCTACCTCGAGTCGAACGTCGCAGGTGGCCAGATGGCTTCCCGGATAAACGGTAGAAACTAGGGTTATAGATGAAGAGCAGGGTATCTCTGCCGTGCTGCGTGGGGCGCCAGGGGGTTACACGCATGGTGCACACTTCTTTTATTCGCCTACGGAGCCTTCGCTACCTTGAGACAAGGTGGGAAGCAAGGATTTGAGATACGCACACGATTATCGGACATTGTGCCTGCTTTGAAGGGCGACGACGCTGGCAGCTTCCTTATTCGAAGCATCATGTCCAGGTGTTCATGTGTGGATCGCCAGTGTTTCAGAAGCTGTCGTGGCACTTGAGAAATCCGACAACCAGTTTCCCACCGTCAAAGACACTCACTTGTGACGGGACAAACGCCCCGCTTTCGCTCGAATATCAACTCGTGTCTCCACCCGGCATTCTTAACCACGTTGTCGCCGATCCGGGCCACACCGAAGACGACGCCAGATCTAGACTGCGTTGCCGGAAAGCACTGCGGTAGCTCCTGGAGGTGCGTGCGATATGAGAACGCCACTGCAGTGTTCAGCTCCTTCGCTGCATGTATTTTCCGCCCACTGGATGCGTCTGGACACCGTCGCCTAGAGCTGGTCTTCGTCCACGGCGTTTGTCCATCTCGTCCACGCCTGACGGTTGAGGTCGTGTACGATCCTTTCAATGCTATCGCTTAAGCTTGGTGCTTTCCACGCCGTTGAGGTCGCTTTGGAATGTCGCCACGGCTAAACATTCGCATACACGAGGATAGAGATACGCTAGCATAACGGCATTTCGGATCTTCGCATCACAGGATGAAATGTATTGCTCGGCGATGTTCCGAGCTGTGGTCTCGATCGATGTGTTTGTGGGAATTGACTTCGATACGACGAGGACGTCAATCATTCGCCGTATACAAGACCGTACACCTATTGTGCTGCAGCTGATACGATCCCCCCGAGGCACAGTTGCTCTCCAAGGGAAATATCATCTGCCGGAGCTCATGTTGTAATTGTTCAATATCTTGCGGCACAGTGATTGACACTCAGAGAGGTTCCTGCAGCGATTCATTTCGAGCAGCTTGGCTCATCTGTCCTGCTCCAGAGTAGAAGCAGGTAATGGCTCTGGTCAAGTTTTGACGGGAGTCTGGTTTGTGTACATCCACATGCTGGTCTAACGAAGTTCTCGAGTTCTTGCGTTTATGCTGATAATCGCCAAGTCAACGCGGCGTGTTGGGTATTGGAGAACATGGCCCGAGCGGAATCACCATCGTGTGAAAGGTGCTGGGCGAGGGCAAGAGTTTTCAGCGATCCAAGAGACTTCTCCTGTACCACAGAATGGCTTCGTGTTGGGTCGAGCTAGACTTACATTGCAACGGCCAAGTAGGTATGGAGCTCTTTCAATGTGACGTCACAGGGTACTATACACTCTCAAGCTCCTTTCAGGAATACTACAACGCAGTGTTATAACACAGAAGTCTTATAATCTATATATCCAGCACGTTATGACTGTAAAGCAAGATTGTCAAATATAAACTCTAATTGTTCTAGGCTCTACGCTTTTGCTACAAGACTTACCATGCTCAGATAGCGTGTGCGTAGCGTCATTAAAAACCAACATCTTCGTATTGTTGTGCAACTATATTTTTGGTGCCCTCTGCGGAAGCAACCGTCTTCACCACTGGCCAACTCTGATCAGCGCGGTAGAGTATGTGAATCGCGTAGCAGATTTGTTTAAGCCGTATAATTGGGACATTAGTGGGCAGTCCAGTGGATATCATGATACCATATCACTAGACAGGCTGCGGGGGCAAATCAGGGATGAAGGCTCAGTGGATGAAGAGAGTTTGTTCTTGCTTGGTCGCATTTGCGAGGCCACGGACTTTCGAGACAGGACCTTTGGGTTGGTTGGACTTGCCGATCAGAAGACACGAGAGGTAATTGTACCTGACTATGGCCTGGCGGGAGGAAATCTCTTTGGCATGGCGGCAAAGCATCTGCTGACCAGATCGGAAAGCTTAGACTGCTTGAGCGTATCACAAGGGTGTTTGAAGATGTCCGACCTGCTATCCTGGGTGACAGACTTTAGCGAAGACTGGCCACATGTCGCACGTCGATACAAGGAAGGCCAAGAGAACGTTTACTGCGCTTCTGTTACGACCTCGCCTGAAGTAGCTTTCCTAACTTAGTCTTCGATTGATACTCTCCGCGTCAAGAGTCTCGTCGTCGATGCCATCTCTGTCACGAGCCTAGGGTACGAAGAAGAGAACGAAGACATATTTCGAAAACACGTCATCACAGCCTCTAGACTCGAGGTTCTCGAGATGCGGTGGAAGGATGCATGTGCTACAAAGTCCGAAGGATCAGTGTGAGAAACATTGAAGCCGTGGCTTCGAACAATGATCATTGACCAGGATGATAATGGAGATCGGGCGTCGGAAACCCACATTGAGGAAGCCTTCACGTCTGGCAATTGGGATCGTCCTTTGACGCGAAAGTACCCCAACGCGATCGACAAGATGTGTGCGGACTACTGTGCGTCCGTGCCGCTCAACGCCAGGCATATGTTGAACCAACACTTGTTCTTGACAGAATCTAGACTTCTTGGTCTGGGCCCTCGTGGCCTTGGAATTTCGGACATTCTTTGTGCCCTGCATGGCTGTGGCGTTCCTGTGATCCTCAGACCGGCTAGTAACAAGGGATTCTTGGCTGTCAGAGAATGCTACCTCCATGGTATAATGGACGGCGAAGCTTTTGGAGAAAGGCAGGAATATTCCGAACGAACCTTGGACATAATGTAAGTAGCCGCCATCGTCGAGCTTCCGAAAGCGGGACATGCAAATCTTGCGGACAATATCAATTGAGCAGGGACACTTCCTCCTCTTGCACGGGTCGGATGTCACCCTACCATCGTGCTCAGCTCGTCATCTGCTCTACAATATAAGTCCCAGACAAGACGGGTTCATCGCGCCCCCCGAATCTGCCCTCACCCCCCTCAAGCTTGTGGTACGCACCCATACGCCTCCCTCCCCTCCCCCACCTCTTCATCCCCGAATCTCAAACACTCAAGCATCTCAGACGCGTGTCTCACCTTCAACCCAAACATTCCCACCTCCCCACCCCTCTCCTCATCCACATAAACAAACAGCAACCCCCCATCCACACTTTGCCAATCCTCGCTTACCACGACGATAAAAGCCGTCGGCCACCACTCTAAATCACCCGCAGCACCGCCATCGGTGCGTGGACATATGCCTTTGTCGAGTGAGATATGTGCTAGCACGGCATCTTTTAGGGTTTGGACCTGTGCTGTAAGTTCAGGAGCAGGACGAGTGAGAGAGTCCTCGTTGCCTTGCTCGAGCCACCTTTGGTTGAGGACTGAGGCGACGGAGGAGCGGGGGACGGTGGGACCGAGCAAAGTGTATATGGCAAAGGCTGCCTCGTCCCAATTGTAGTTACCGTATTGGCAGAGCTCAGGTGCGTGGCGTGGGAGAGAGAGATCGAGTGGCATTGTATGGGAAGGCAGTGGCGATGATGGTGTGTGCTCAATGCGGCCGGATTGGCTTCGAAGTCACAACGCGGCAACGAATTTGTGGTGATGATTGACGAATAGGGCGAAGCTTACGGATACTCGATGGTGTGCTATGTCCAAAGGGACAAGGAAAGGATATTGCCCCACAGTCAGAGGGAAATGTCAAACGGTTATCAAAATTGTGACCACATTGGGCTCGTCTGAGCTTGTGACATCATTCGGATTCAATGGGTGGGGCGTGTTAGACTGGCTCTGCGATAATAGTGGTAACACATTGTACATATCTCGGATTCATCACAGGTGTTCTTCCCCAAGCATGCCGGCGTGATGCGCGAGCAGCGACGAGATTAGTGAAGTAATGCATTATTCGCTACTGCTCAATTTGCTGATGTCAAGCAAAATCTCACACCCTCAAATTCCCAGAATCTTCCGCGCCATACGTCCTTGTGTAGCATCTGAGGACGCTGCAACTACTTTTCGTATTCGTACAAGAAGGAAAGAGATGTGAACTCCAAACGACAAGACGAGAGAACAAGCGGTCAGCTTATCGCTTCCTTTTCTTGCCTTTGCCTTCGTCCTCGTCATCCATGTGCGCGCTCTCCTTGTCCTTCTTCGCAGCCTTCTTATCCAGTTCATCCCATGACTCGCCTTCGCTGAACTCTTCCTCAGAGCCCTCGTCACTCATGTCGTCTGATGCATTTTCGTCAAAGTCGCTTTCCTCGCTGCTCTCATCAGAGATGGCTAGCTCGGACTCAGACACCTCGAATGCGGACTCCTCTTCCTCTTCATCATCACCCTCATCGTCAGATTCAGTAGACAGGAATGACCATCCACCATCAGCAAAGAACTGGTGGGGATCTTGAGTGACGGTCTTCATGATGGTGGCCCAGTTCAGGTTGAGCGGGCCCTCGGTGAAGGGAATATCGACAGAGTCCAGCCAGTCCTTCACAGGGTCAAGTGACTCTACGGGGATGGTGTTGATGTGCACAGGCGGTCGGTTGTAATCTTTGAATACCACCACCATATCGAAGTTTCGCAAACCGAATTGCACGCGTTCGAGATGCACGATTTCGATCTCGGAGAGAGTGAGACATGTGAAGGGTGGCTCAGTGAGTTGGACCAAGCAGTCGGTCGTGGGTTGAACGAGGACGGATGATCGGGAGGGGACACCGTTGAAGCCAAGCTCGCGGTACGGAATATCGACACTAACGTTCTCGTTGCGCGCGGCATCGGCGATCTTCTCAGCAAAGTTCTTGAACTCTTTGTCAAGCGCCGCACGCCGCCTTCGCTCTTCTTGTTCCTGTTCAAACTCCTCTTCATCACCGAACTTGTGGCGGCGCTTGCGGTTACCCGTCTCGTCAAACTGCATCTCGGTAGCCTCACGAACAAATTGAACATCCTTGGTCTTCTTCTTGCCCAGCATAATAGGGTTCTTGAGATGGACGTGGATGATGACGATCAGTTCGTGTTGTGACGGCTGGAAGAACAAGTGCTTCATATTGCTGAAGAGCACGTCGATCTTGGCCGTGCCGTTGCCATGGACATACCGCAGACCGTTCTGGTGGATCTCGACACTTCCAGGAATACGCTTACCATCGAGTGCTGGTCGGATGAAGATGAGGTCGAGCATAAAAGGTTTGCGGGTCTTGAGCGGGATAAGCTTGTCCTGCTCAACGACATCCTCCATCTGCTTCTTCTCCGTCTCTCGTCGGACAACGTCCTTCTTCAATTCGGTAATGTCTTTTGTGATCTGATCCATACGGTCGATATCTTGCGACCGGAATGTCAGACTGCGAATGAAGTGTGCATTAGGGTCCTCGAAAGGCTGGTCATCTTTCCTGCCAACACCTTGACCTGGCGAGAGAAAGTTGATACGCAGCGAAGTGAAGTCGGCCTCGGGGGTGTGCGAGGCATTCTTGATGGTATGAATGTGGAACGGTACTGGCCGTCCCATGATTGGGAGCAGGACTGTGAGATTCTTCTTGTCGACCACGATTTCCAAAGTTGCAACAGACGCGGGAAACTGGTTGTCGCGCTTGTAGGACTCGAATTTCTTGAACTTCTTCTCTTCAGTGCCGTTGAGAGATTTAGCGCCCTCGGTGTATTGCTCCAGACCCTCCTTCTGCTTTTTCTGATGCAGCTCTTTTTGATGGGCCCGTCGCTGCTCTTCCTTCTCGGCATCTTGGTTGGTTGTACGTTCGTGTCGCGTGCGAGTCTTTGTGATGTTGGTCTGCGCGATGGCGGGCGCACGCTCCTTCTTCACCTTGGGCTTCGCCTCCTCTTCCTCCTCGTCGAAGAAGAATGAAACAGCGTCCAGATCGGAGGTTGTGTCCTTTGTGAAAACAGCGCAATCGCTCTGTGCAACGCGAACGGTGTCAACCAGCACGAGGGAGTAGTTCTTGCTCTTCTTATCTTGCGGCTTGCTGTTCTCCAGATCCTGGAGTCCAGTTTGAACGACCAAAGTCATGCCGTCCTTGAGGACGCGCAGGTTCTTGCCGCTGAGAAGGAGGGAAGTGTCTTTGTTCTCGGTTCCGATACCATAGCCGACGTTCTTTGGGAAGTGCTTCTCCCACTCGGGCTTCTTCGCCTTAAGGTGAGCTAGAGCCTTGTTGTAGACATCCTTAGCGACTACACCGTCCTTGATCGACTTAATGACTAGGTCGTGGATCGCCAAAAGCAGCTTGTATGCGGTCTCCTGCTCCTTGTTAGGACCAACCATGTATGTTCGGCCGACCATTGCGCCGTAGGTCATGTAGCGCAGCCCCAAAACTGAGACGATGACTCCAGCGTGTAGGTTGTTCTCGTCGGGCTCGGCGGCGAATTTGAGATCGTATGCGCCGCCACTTTGTATCGTAGGCTGCAGGCACCAGTCCAGCTGCATTGTATCAAAGTTTTTGGACACCTTTTGCTTCTCGAAAAACTTGGTGTCGTCGATTTTGTTGGAAACCTTGTCGGCAAGCGCGCGATGTGTGATCTTCTTTTCGGAGTCGAGGATATCGGACATTTCTTCGACAAAGTAGTTGGTCATGAGGGCGCTTGAGGCCCGGGAGGCGTCGCGGATGGCTCGCTGCGACAATGAGTACTTCAGCATCGAGAAATGACCTTTTAGAAACTTACGAGTTCGCGCTCGTCCTTGACGGAGAGTGCGGCGTTGGATAGAATCAAGCCGAGATCGACCTGGTCCTCGTCCTTGATGGCTGCCTCCTGCAGAGACGCCTTCCACTCATCGGCGAAGGTGCCCGTTGCGTTATCCTTCTTCAGAACAGCAACCTTCTTGCCAGCCTTCTTGATGGTGTCCAAGCATGTCTGGAACTGCTTCTTGTTCTCCTCGACATCCTTGCCACGTACGAGGATCTCCACCGGGACCTTGCCACCTTTCAGCGGCTCCAGATAGGAAGCTGTACAACACAATTAGCTCGTTTGCAAGCATTTCCAGCCAATGTCGCCGACGCACCCTTCTTCTTTGTTGTGACAATTTGGAGCAGATCTGGCGTGAGGATGAAGAGAGTATGGGGAAACTCGTAGCCTAGCAGCCATAGCTGTTACATCATGTCAGCGGTCAACCCGCGCATTGCAGCTCATCATCTCGTTCTCACCTGGAATGCTGCGGGCTTCAGGTAGCTGCCTGGGTCGCTCGGCTTGCCCACCACGGCGGCGATGGAGCCTGCGCCGTGGAAGATCTGGTCGCCAGAGCGCTTGTCGGCCTTCCACTTGGTGACCAAGCTGCCGAGGCGCTCGTGGAACAGCTGCTTGTCGATGACGATGTCGTCGGCCATGTTGAAGGCAGGGCTGGGGCGGGGCCTTCGAATGGGTTGACAGGAGCTGGAGGTGTGGTGGAGGAGAGAGAGGGAGGGCGACTTGTGGTAAAAGTCGCGGAGTCGAGCTTGCGACGCGGGAGACGCGCTGGCTGGGTCGAGGCCCGTGCTCTCACGTGGTTGCGCGCTGCACTTACTACACTTACTGGAGTCTGAAGGCTGCCATGGGCCGCCAACATATGTCGCCTTCACATAGAACTGTTTTACAGACAAGAAGAAAAAAAGTGCAACTGGACAGAATTGTATGATATTGAGGAATGATTTTCCTATTACCTAGCTGCGTCTTCTTGCGTCTATCTGCAACTCACATGCACCAATTGCTGTGTGGCTTCGGAGGCCTGCATCTGATCGTATCTTGCCCTTACAACCTGCATGGGCTTCTTGTTTATTACACATGATACAGCTCACCGGTCGTGCGTATACTTCTGCACAACCAGCATGTTTACGGCAGCACCGTGAGGCTCAATTACTATACCTAAAATAGCCGCCTGACTTCTTTTCCGATCGGAAACATCACAGACCCGCTTGTGACATCTCCACGCGCAACACTACACCCACCTCAAAGACCCACCCTCTTCACTCACAAATGCAGCTACCACCAGTCCTTCCCTCCCATGATATGCAATGACGACCGGCTCCAGTGCCCGCCCTGGAGTCGTTCCCCGCAGCGATGCCCATAGCGATGGCACCTCGGAGAGCCCGCAGCAGCCCAACAAGGCTCCAGCGACCGGCGTGCAGGCAGCGGGAATGCGAGCGGTAGCAGCCCGCATGGTCGCCTTCTATTTCCGCGCACCTGTGAAGGCTTTCTTCCGTGGCCGCATCGACTACATGGGCTATGCGAGGGCCATCAACCCCCACATCACGGCCGAAGCAAAATGGTCGTGGAGAATGACAACGCCTGCCGTGCTGGCGCATGCCATCCGCACCGAGGGTTGGGGCTTCATCCCCAAGCAGGTACTGCCGCCTCTTATGGCAAACACTTGGTACACTATATGATATGGAAATACGCCGCCTGGTGCTAATATCTACAGCATCGGCGCGGTCCTCTACACGGCATATCTCCACAGTCTATCCACTCTACATGAGCCGTCCTCGCATCAGACAAAACGGATCTACCCTCCACCACCAGCCTCGACCACCTTTACCGCAGGCCTCATAGCAGGAGGAATACAGTCGGTCGTCGCTGCGCCGTTCGATGCCCTCCAAGTTCGTTTCCGCACAGCAGACATATTGGATGGCAAGTTCAAGACTATGTGGCACTATGCTGGACACAAGCTGCGCTCCATTGGTCTACAGGGCATATTCGCTGGCTGGACCCTGAGCTTCGTCAAGGATGCCTTTGGCTCAGCAGTATTCTTCGGCACCTTTGAAACAGTCAAGAGCCAGGCATACTACGACTTCGTGAGTAGATACTATGGCACACGGACCAGGGACACACTTCTTGAAAAAGCCATCGTCATGCCCGACGAGACCGATGATCGTCCCGTAATTAGACCACACTACACGCTGGAACCTATTTTCCTCCTGCTCGCTGGCATTTCCGCATCCGTCTCTTCTCAACTCATCATGCATCCTTTGACTGAGATTCAAGACGTCCATTACCGCCGACTAGAAGCCCTCGACTTCCAGGCCCATCAAGAGAACAGACCATCACGCATCATGTCTCGCTATTATCATGCCTACGAGGAGACCTTCCGCCAGTGCCGCCGGCTCGCAAAGAGAGGAGGAGGATGGAGAAAGTATCTCTATCGAGACTTCTTCATGGGCACTATACGCCAAGTACCCAGTACTAGTGCTGGCTTGATTGTTTTTGAACTTGTTAGACGCAAATATTCTTTCGAGAATGAAGAAGTCGTCATCAACCACGAAGATGCTCGGATCCTGTTGACATGAAGATTCAATGGCAGCACTGTATATAGATCCTACCCACGCATGATACCCATAGACTTGTACTCTACGCATTACCTTACATAACCTGTAAAACAAGACCCTGTACGAATCATAAATCCCTCTACACGCAACACACAAATAGATACTCCGCATCCCGATCGCGCAGTTCCATCGACAATAACCAAAGGCCCTGCCTTCTCTCTATTCTGCCGTAGCGATCTTTCCATCCCACACTTCCCACCTCCCAACCAAATCAACATGTACCTTTCCTCTCGCACTTTTCCAAAATTCCCATATCCCACACAGGATTTGCAACACGGCTATAGCCAACAACAATTCGACTGTCCAGCGCATGCGCGGGTCGTAGATTTCGCCGAATGCAGAAGAAGCTTGCTCGTGCGAGGGGGTGGTTGGGAGGTTTTCTTTGGAAGGGCGAGATGAGGACGAGGGTGACGGGTGGGGCGCGGATGACATTGTGGAGGATGGGAAGGAGAAGTCTATCATATCTAGATCTGGAATGGATGTGGTGGTTTTGGCTGCTTGTGCACTTTTCGTGGCTGAGGGCTTTGAAGTGGTGGTGGAGGGGGATGTCGTAAGGTCTGCATTTGCGTCTCTGTCCGCGCTCGTGGCTGGCCTTCGCGTTGCAGTTGGTGGGGTTATTGAGTGGGCGGCGCTGAGACAGTGAGATGATGGTGTTGGACGGTGTGGAGCAGGGACTCGAGATGCTCCCCCATCGTCTTCATTTTCATCGTTCTCCTGCCTAAGACGTTTCGCACGGCTCCACAGCCCAGCACCCAACACTTCAACCCTCCTCTCTCCCTTGCTCTCCCACGTCCTCGCTCTTACTGCTGCGCCGTTTGGCTTCGGCGTCGCACTCGCCATGTACTTGTTGATATAGTCATACCACGTATTGATGCTCGACACAGTGAGGTGTGGTACGGTCATTTGATGCCCGATCTCAGCAACCTTTACATTTGTAGAAGCTGTACGTGCGGAAGTGAGGAGGGATGCTACATCTGTAACGCTTACTTGGGGCTCCTCGACCTTACTAGTACTTGTTGGGTCGTCGCTGGTAGGAGTCGTGCCATCGCCGTTAGAGTCAGGTTTGCGAATGGATGTTGAAATTGTTTCTACTGCTTCTGCACGAGATGTCTCTGGCATAACCTCGCTCGTGGATTCTGCACTGGATTTTACAGATTTGACGTCGATGGTAAATGTCTCCCGCTGTGTCTCGAGATTGGTCAAAGTTCTTGTTATGGTATAGCTGGACATTTTCGTTCGCGAAGTCAACTTTGTTGACGCGGCGGTCTTGGTCTGTACCGCTTTGCCCTGCGCTTCTGTTGCAGCCTCTAATGGCTTTGCATCATCTCCAGGGGGTGTTGCGCTCGTTGGCTTAGGTGTCGTTGATTTGTCTGCTTTCGTGGGCTTCATGCTGGACTGAAACGTTGTGCTCGCAGTCTCACCGTCTGTAGACGTAGCGCCACTACTGGGATTTTTAGCTGTTCCGCTTGGACGATTGCTTGCCTTGGATGTCGGTATGATATCTCCAAATCCTTCATTGTTCCTGACTTTCTGGCAGAACTCGATGGCCCAGTCTTCGCGCACAGGGATCTTAGTTTTCGCATTATGGAGCTTGATATTCAAGTCAAGGAAGACTTTCGCACTGTCCTCGTAAAGCATCTCTGAAACGCCTTTACAGAACGGAGTAGCTGTAATGTTACTGAAGAATAGTGCTAGGTAGCCGTCTTCATCTTGGAATGGTACACGTAAGCCGTACAGATCTTTGGATCTTTTGGAAGTATCTTTGATTTCTGCTAGAGTTTCGAAAGTAGAGACGGTCGGCGCTGAATACGTGTCGCCGTTTCCCTGTATGCTTTTGGGAAGCACAGTCCTTGTAATTATATAAGGTTGAGATCCGAGAGCTCGTATAGGCAAAGAAGTGACGGTTCGTGCGTCAGCAGTGACAGTCGCGCCAGAGAGTAGATTGAAAATAAGTAACATAGGATACATAGTCGTGAGATATTGTAGCGACCTGCACTCAAGGAAGGAATGATACACAGATGTCTTGATACAGTGGTCGAAGAAAAGTGCTGGCTGATTCTGGCTACTCTAAAAAGTCTTGCGCATTCGTGTCTCATCGCGTGAAGCTCGATATAATGCAATGCTAATTCAATCTAAGAAAATTGAAGGCTACTTTCCTGATGCACCAGCAAATCGATGTCCAACTGTGGAGTGACGTCTCGGCTCCTACACCGTACAGGCTCTTCAAGAGGTAGGTCTTGGCCTGGTAACCGTTGTGGTTCCTGTCCGCGTAACAATCGAAGTCAATAAAATGGTAGTTGTTGGTTCAGCTTCAGGCGCGCTACTACTTCCACTATTAGCAAGCCCTTAAGTATTTAGGAGTGGTTTGGCCTACCTCGAGTGCTTATGCACAACAGTTTTCGTGATGAAGACAGTAGATGTCCCACCATTCACAGTCAACTCGCTGTCCGTATTAGTCTTACGAGCGGTGCTTGTACTTTCGGTTTCCACTTCGGTCTCCAACAACAACGTCGTCGACAGACCGATCGTCTCGATTGTATCTGTGATGACTGTTTGCAAGGTCTCAACAATCAATGTCCCTGGCCCGGAAAGAGTAGCTGTAAAGCCAATCGGTCTCGTCCTCGTCGTTGTCTTCGTGACCATGACAACTTCCCATACTTCCTGATATCGACTACACTCTAGATCTCCACTATCAAGAACAGTGCAGATCTTGACATCCACGTCCGAGGGTGCTTCACCCGCTGTCAAGGACTGCCAAGGCGCGAGCCAATATGTGAACGTCCGCTTCACAGTCGGCGCAGGCGTTATAAGTGAAGCGTTGCTCGTGACAGGCGATGGTGTCTCCAATGCAAACCCGCACTCTGTCGAAAATGTGACTTCCTGGCTACAGTCTGTGATGGTCACCTTAGACGCCAGTCCTGTCAACGTGGTGGCACAAACGGTCGTCATCACAGGCGCATACACAGTCTCGCAGCTGCTTGTGCCTATGAAGGTAGTCGAGTAATTTGTTGTGGTGTTTGTGGTATTGGAGTACGGCGGCCCAGAGATCGGTACGAGCCCTAATACGGGTGCAGCACACCATGTCATCTCAGGGACAAAGGATGTGAGCACCTGGCTTTGCGAAGTAACTTCGATCGGAGCAGCATCGGGTGATGGAAACACGATGCTGAAAATTGTGCGGGAACTTGTTGGGGGCGGACATTGTTGCGTGGATACAACGGACTCTGTAGAGGTGACGAACTCGGTGGTGGTGTAGTTGATGGTCAAGGGTTCTGTGACAGTTGCTACTATGGCCTGAGGGACAACAATGGCTTGAGAAACGTTGAAGACTTCGTGAGGCAGACCTATGTGGTTCGAAGCGTGTGCTCGTGCGGCGAGATATATCAGGCGTAGGATGACAAGTCCATGGTGTTGTGCAAGCTTCATCATCTCAATCGAAGATTAAGGTTGACGGGCTGATCATATGAAGGAGAGAACTGATGATGCTCAACCGGACGGGCGTTGCGATCTCAGATTCGATGCCAGGACTGCTGGCTGTTGATGCGCCGCACACGCGTGGAATGAATCGTGGCGAGATCATCCCTTACTTGCTACCACGACGCCTCTTTAGAAACTTTTGTGCCACATAATTAGTCTTAGCAAGGGATAACGAGGCAATGTTAAGTTTATCAATCCACGGAAGGGCGCGAAACATGGTTGGAATGCGAGGAAGACGGGAGGTCTCACTCGCCGTGGCGAGAACCGTGAGTTCGGATATTCCGCTACGCTATGTCCTTGCTATGTGCGACTGTCGGACTCAGTTGCGAACATAATTGTTATTCAACAACGTTAAGCCCCCAGATCATGCCCATGGAGATGCGACAGATGCTTTGCAGCAAGTTAGGGTAGCGGATCGGCGGGATATTGATTGGGGTCATGTCATAGTCTTCGAACAATAAATATACCTAGACTTGGAGTGGCTTGTGACTTCCCCTCGTGTGCGGGGTCTTCAAGCTGGGTCGGATTCCGCTTCGTCGAGATCATGTTTACACCTAGGTGTTCATGGAATATTGGTGGTGTTGGTAACGCCAAAGATGACGTAAGACCCCTCTTCTACCCTCCGATCGCAGCGGCGTCGGAAAAGACATACCGTACTTCCACGCACGTCCCGGAAAAGCCACGCTGTGGTCAAACCTTCCATCGATAGCATTGTCACTCCCAGTCCCTCTCCAGTTCATTATTCAGGACCCAAAATTAACAATGGCATCATCGACCCCTCTAAAAGTCGCCGTCCTCGACGACTACCACAACATAGCAGCCCAATACTTCGCACACATCAACCCTTCAAAAGTAGAGCTTACAGTATTCCACGACACGCTCCCTGCATACTCGCATCCCAGAACCAGCGATGCCGACCGCAAAGCTCTCGTTGACCGACTCAAACCGTTCTCTGTCCTTGCTACAATGCGCGAGAGGACTGCATTGACCAGCGACTTAGTCCAGCAATTGCCAAATCTCAAAGTCATACTTGCGAATGGTGCCAAATTCGAGAGCTGGGATATGGATGCGATTAAGAAGCAAGGTATCAAAGTATGTGCGGCTCCAGGAAAAGGCAGATCAGATGGGAGGGGAAGGCAATCGCCTCGATCATTACCAGTAAAGAAAGGAGGTGGGCATCCAACGACGCAGCATGTTTGGGCGCTCATCTTGGCTTTGGCGCGCAATGTAGCTGCAGACGATGCCGTGGTGAAGGGCAAAGGCGTCAAGGCGGGATGGCAGACGGAGCTTGCGATCGGTCTTCCGGGGAAGACGCTGGGTATGGTGGGTCTTGGCAGAATCGGATCGCACGTTGCGAGAGTGGGTGTGCTTGCGTTCGGGATGAAAATTGTTTGCTGGAGTGCGAATCTGACCCAAGAGAAGGCAGATCAGCTGGCTGAAGAAGCAGGTTTGCCTGTTACTGGTGCAGGTATGGCGGGCGACGACGAGAAGACTTTCAAGGTCGTTAGCAAGGAAGAGCTGTTCAAATCAGCTGATGTTGTGTCTGTACATTACGTGCTCAGCGAAAGGTCGAAGGGTATTGTGGCCGCGCAAGAGTTGGAATGGATGAAAAGATCTGGTTTTCTTGTCAACACATCAAGGGGGCCTCTTATCGATGAGGCTGCGCTACTTGACACACTTCGTCAAGGTCGCATTCGCGGAGCTGCATTGGATGTGTTTGACATCGAGCCTCTGCCAGCGGACAGTCCCTGGCGAAATGAGGATTGGGATATTGAAGGAAAGAGCCGTGTATTACTGACACCACACATGGGATATGTAGAAGAAGGCACGTTGCAAACATGGTATGAGGAGGCAGCAGAAAATCTTGAAAGACTTGTGGATGGTCAAGAGCTTCTGCATGTCGTTTCTTGAATAGCTAAGTATGGAGCTTTACACTTTGCATCTGCACATGTCTCTATGGTTACATTTAGACCATGTATTTAGCACGAAAAAACCCATGGCTCCCTTCTCTCCACTTATGACATCTTTCTTTTGACTCTGAAACAGACGTCGAAGTAACTAGTCGAGATTTTGCGTAGAAGCAATTCTCTAGGTTCTCTTTCCACGTCAGATCTTAGTCTCCATCCACTCCTCAGCATCTAACTCGCTCTCTTACTCACGTCGCCTCATCATCATGTTGAACATAGTCATCCCCATAGTGACGTAGCCTCTGCATCAGTCGTATGATATCCATGGGGAATAGTTCATTATCAGCCTGCCTGTAGTGTCTCAAAATCCGAGGCATTCTGCAGATTCTCCATTTTAATCACTGTAAATTCGAGAACTTCTTGTCGGAGAGATTCAATTTGTCCATCCACCCCGCAATCTGGCGTGTTGTCACTGGAGAGCGCGTATGCAATCAACGATATGGCAGCCTGGGCTCGTTCTTCTGAACGTAGGCACCCCAGATTGAGGCAGAAGTCTAGGGTGCAGTGCAACTTGTGCAATGCCAGGAATATCAGATGCGGATTGAGGTACTTCTCCCGAAGCAGTAGAGTTTTGCGTACCAGGTATTGCGCATCGTGGTTAGACTTCGGCATGTGGTGCGCTTGGTGGTCAACTGCCCTGGAATACTTCTCGCAAGACTCATAGCGCGGAGAACTACGTTTTCGTGGGCTCAAAAAGCCTTGAGAGAGCGATTGGAAAGTACACCGCTTTTGGGAACGCGCATTTGCTGTATCTTGTGATTCTCCTCGAGCAGCTCTTTCTCTAGTTCCACCCATCGAGTATTTTCTTTTCGGCTCTCGCTACTGTCATATGAACATGGCTTCACAGTATAGTTGCGGCAATAAGCAAACTCTACTAGCAAAAGGAACAACTCGAGCTCGTTATCAGGAAGTTCGGCGCAACTTTCCTGTGCCTCCTTTATTGAACCGTTCATAAGCCGGTCGAATGGCTGCGATGGGCTCGCCATGACTGCCGCGTGGACACTGACTGATATTTTGTCATTTCCAACGAGGAGTATGAACTGTGGAGATAAGCAAATCGCCTGCCAATTGTCAGCTTGTACGGCCTTTGAGACATGTGGTACAAGTACTCACTGGGGAAATGCCGTCGACTTGGTCGTCGGACGCCAAGTGGACGCCTGCTGCCGGACGATGTTGGCATTATCAAGGCCGAGGACTGGTCCTTTAGAATGGAATTAGCGGTATATCGAGCAAGATACAATGAATATGAGGATGAACTGTTTTTGGGCACTGAGCGATACCAATTTAGCAAAGTGAAAGATAATGACTTTGAGCAAAATACAAACGACCAAATCACATGACAATTTCGCAACTGTTTCCAGTGCAAATAAACAATGCCGACTACCGCACACAAGCAGTTTCCTGACAACTAATAGCAAACTACCGGCACTCTTAAGCAGCACCCGCGGCCCTTAACTGAGTCTTTCCCACCGCATTACTCACAAGTCCTCTTCAGTCTCAACATCGACGAACACAATGGCCAAACTCGCCGCCACCGAGTCCAACACCCCCACTCCCAAGGACAAGATCAGCTCCAAGAACGCCTTTCCAACCTTCACTCCTTCCACAGCCCGCATGACGCGTGCCCAAGCCAAGGCCGCCGGCGATGCGGCACCCCTCACCGCGCTCACCTTCGGCGAACCCATCCGCGCCGCGAAGAAGACCAAGATCCCGCCTGGCGTCGGCTTGGAGCCGATCCCAAGCCCCGGTAACCTCAAGGTGGCGCGCAAGACTCGTGGTACAGCGAAGAAAGCTGCGGATGAGGTGGACAAGGTCGTCCAGGACTTTGATGAGCTTGACTTGGGCAAGAAGAAGAAGGCCGGCAAAGCCAGCAGGAAGGGCAAAGAGAAGGAGGTGGCTGTCGAGGAGGAGGAGAAGAAGCTCGAAGAAGTCAAGACCACTCATGTCACACGCTCTAAGCCCACTACTGGCAAGGCCAAGGCCAGGTCCACAGCAGGCAAAACTTCTCCCACTATCCCCGTCACCGACTCCTCCGATGAAGAGGTTGCGAACTTTGAGCTGAACCCCGTCATTCCTCCATCGCTCCAGTCGCGCATCACCAAGTCCACCACCCCTTCCGACATCGACAACGAAGCCCTCCTCGCCTCCATCTCACCCTTCCTCTCGCGCAAGAAGCTCTGGGAGATGGACGAGGAGGACGTCGCAAACTTGCGTGCTGCTGCTGAGGGCTTGGAGGCTAGCAGTGAGAGCGAGATGGTTATCAAGGGCATGTTGGACGTGGTGGAGAAGTTCCAGGCGTTTAGGGATGGCTTGGACCAGTATATTGAGGAGATGGAAGGACTGGGGCTTCAGTTGGAGTGGGACGATGGGATGAAGGAGGAGAATTAGGTAGGGAAGATGGGGGAGAAATTGGGTTGGTGGGCAGTTGAATAGAGTAAGGGTAAGGAATTTCGACAGCCGCAATAGATTTGTGAACGTCAAAGAGCATCTGATGGGCGTGGACTTTCAGGGAAGGGATGATGCGAGGGCGAATATGTGAACAGAAACGGATGAGGTGCATACATGTACGAAACCTTGACTTTTCATTCCTTTTCGATACTTTGGTGATGGGTGATATAGCCTAATAGCTGCTGTTATTTTGACATGAAATCGTACAATCAAAAGCTGCTCCTCCGGTGGCAGCCTCATCAAACCTTAATAGTGTTACAGATGCAATGGTATATACAGCGAATGAGCCTTCCTCTTCCACTTCTCCACCTCTTTTCTCACCTGCTGACACTGATATTTGCAAGCTTTTATTCCCCAAACCGTAACTTTCGAGTCATTTGTTCTCGGTTTATTTCCCCAAGGACTGCTCCTTGATCTCCTTCGTCTTTTCAGCCACCGCATCCGTAATACTCTTCACGTCCTCACTCGCACCCCTTGTCTTCTTCGCCAACCGATCCTTCCACGCCTTATCTTCCTCGTCCCGCATCTCCAGCTCCCTCAACCACCTCTCGCGCTTCTCCTTGCGCTCCGTCTCCGCTTTCATCTTCTCGTAATCTTTCCGCTTCACACGGTCCTTTTGCCAATACATATTGCCCATGACCAGTACAGCGATTGTGAATGATTGTGCATAGAGACGGCGGCGGAAGTACAGATTGGTCATTTTGTGGTCGCCTTTCCGCATGCTGCGGGTTGCGCCGACGATGGCCCAAACGGTCAGGCCACAGCCGAAGGGGATGAGGGGCTCTTCGCGGAAGCGGCGCCATATCTTGTCGAGGGTGTTTTCGTTGTAGAAGTCGCTGGTTTCGGGATTAGCTTTGTTCTGGTTGCCGAGTAGCACAATTCAGGTGGCGTGTGAGAAGAAGTCGACATACGCATTTTCGTCAAAAGACGAGGGAAGAGGCGCGCTGTTGGGTGGTCCCATGCCCGCCATGATGGCTGCGGAGGTGGCGGAGGTGTCGCGTGTACAAAGTTGTTAATATGTCCAATTGAATGGGGTTTACATGCCACAAAGCAATCGTTAGTGACGCTGCAGCTCTGAATAGCGCTTTGAACACGGTATTCTACTCTAAACGTGCAGTTGTGGCAGTACGAGCATGTGCAGATGCGGAGCTCATCGATTATCTCACCACTCGTCGGATCGGCCCTTTGTGATGTTCCAGACGCCGATCCCTGCTGCTGCCGGCGACATCATCAGCCCTCCGCGTGTCGCGACAGCCTAGCAGTAAACTCTATAGAGCATTTCCATCGGCGCCAACAATCCTCGCTGTCGCTTCTATGGGCGCCAGACGAACGCTCTCATCCTCTCGCCCGCCATGAACGATGAGGCAGAGTCCTCGGAAGCTGCACAGCGCCGCGGTGATAGCTCTCACGAGCTCGCGGACCCAGAAGATGCCATTCCATATGTCGACGAGGAAGAAGTCCAGCGGCTGAAGGACCAGCTGGCAAAGGAGCGCAGGCTGGATGCAAAGAGGAAGCGCATCCGAATGCTTAATGACTTGCTGCGGGAGCTGGACTTGATGGTCTACATGCAACTCATCACTGTGTACTATCTCGAGTGCGACCACTCCACTGCGACGAAACTGCATACTCATGCTAACCCGCTTACCGCAGCTGCTCCTTTTTCTGGTTCGCCTTGAAAGCATTCATCCATGGCAGCTTGCTCACGCCCATGTCCGACCCGATTGGCGACCGACCTGCCGACGAGCCCAAGCCGTTCCTGCCCCTGATTCTCTTCTCGTTCGGCGTCAACATGCTCCTGCACCAGACTTATCCTGCACCCGCAGCTGGCGAGGACACCAGGGGTTATCTGCATGGTGGCCTGATGATTGACTTCATCGGCCAGCAAGGTCCCACCAGCAAATGGAGGCTTGCCGCTATGGATGTGGGCATACTGCTCCTGCAGCTCGTCATGGTATCGGTCCATGTGAAGAGACGGAACCTCAAGAAGAAGCTGGCCAAATTATCGGCAGGAAGTACGTCCACGACAAATACCGAACGCGCCACGTCAGACGAATCTGTCGATACAGCACAGGTACCTGCAAGCGACAGTGCGGCTCGAGAACAGGATGCCGATGACGAAGAGCGCGGTGTGCTGCGTCGCACCGACACGCTGTCAGATATTGGAATTGATCCGGCCGAAGAAGACACGTTGCTGTCATCCTCCTCGGACGTAGGTCAGCCGGACGCGCTCGACTTCCTCACCTCGGGTCAATGTACAATCGGTGAGTTCAGTCTCGTGGACACGCTGCTGCAAGAAAACAGAAACTATTCGGCTTACCGCCTGACGCGTGCCGAGAGTGGGATGAACGACATGCCCGAAACATTGCGGCGGCTCAACACGCTGCGCACGCGGTTTGGAGTGGGTGGTGGCTGAAGCAACGTGGGCCACCATGCGCATCTTCTGCACACCACGTGCGGTGTGTGACGAACTCGACATGTCGCAAGCGAGCTGCATGTCACGGCGTTAGGGAGGTCTGTCTGCAGTAACACGGCCCTAAACCCGCACGATGCTCGGTTACCCCCACGATGATCTTGTAGCTTCTCCACGCGCTTGCCGTCCGAGGAGACCAGGTCCGCAACGACAATCGTACACCTATTGTCTGCGCAACGTGATCAACGAGCAATCTTCTAGCAGATCCCCATACGTGTACAGTGGGATGCGGACTACCTCGCGCGAAGGATCGCATGATGACTTGTGGATAATGACCACGCGACTCATCAACCAGCATGGCACACCGATGATTGCTCTGCCGCCCGCCTGCAACCCGCTCCGTCAATCTATCCGCACGACTGCAGCCGTGCTGACACCTCGGTAAGAGATGGTGTGATCGGTGTGCTTTTCTGCAGGGGCGTCTGTTCTCGGCATGCCTTTTTCTCGAACACGGCAGTCGGCAATCTAGACACATGCTCGGCCGTGCATGTATGTGCGAACGATCTGTCGTCGAACGGGAAAGCATGCGGAAGCGAGATATCGCGCGATAATCGAGAAAATCTCGCTACCGCTATCGGGGTATCGCCAAAGAAATGAACTATTGCACGATGGAGTCTCGCCAAATGGGCTAGAGTACAGTACCTACAAAGTGCGCGCAGCAAGGCGCAACTTCATATGCACCCTGCAGATAATCAACGCATGAAACCCACTTCTTTCCCTTTCCGCTCAAAGAGCCTCGCCCTACCGACATTTACTCACTCGACCACTCACATGGATTTCCGTTCTCGCTGCTGCCCAATATGCATGCAACCCACCCATCAACACATTCATTTCCACACATGCCGTACCTGACATTGTCGGTGCAGCCACCCAACAGATCATCCTTGTTGCGTGTTCCGTGGAGGATTGTCATCCTCGGCATACATGACCGAGTGGGAGCACATGTGCATATGCGAGCTGGGTATGTCTCAGAACGCCAACATGCATGTCTCACTCGGAGGAAGTAAGATGATTCTGACAATTCTGGCTACGAGCCGTTTTAAAGTAATGTTGTTAAGCTGCATGTTAGTAATCATGTCGGACTTGTGACACTGCGTATTTAGCAGTGGGGAAACTATATGGGTGTTCAAGGTCATTTTTGCGAACAATGTCACGTGCATATTCAGACATCAATGCACTGTAGCAATCGAATAATCCTGCACTCAGTCGTGGAAAAGGTGTCGATATTTCAGAACCCTCACTGTAAAGCTACCCAGCATATTTTTACAAGTAGTCTGGCTAGCCTCGCTTAGTCTACACCGACATTTCAACAACTGCAAATGAGTTCCTCCATATCGACGACAACAAAAATTACCCAGTTCAATATCTTCATCCTAAGATATGTCCATGCTTCTCCTGACTCTTGTATTCTTCCTCGTCAGTGAAACCATATGCACATCTACCATCGCCCCAACCACCACCCCTAAACCCAACCCCAACCGTGCCGCAACCGTCCTCATGAAAGAAGTCGTCATGCATTCTGTCCTACAGGTCTACTGGCATCGACCAGAGATTGAACCACTATGTATCACCAAAGCGATTGCGGACACAGAGAGGAGACAGATATGCACTGTTACTGTTGACTGTGAGTTTTTCTAGTCATATGTGTGGGGGGTTGAATGGGAATATGAAGTATGAAGCTGATATGAGGTGGTGCTGGTGTAGGGAGTCATCCGAGAGAAAGAGCAGATGAGGATTATAGGGTCAAAGTTGCGGTGGGGTGTAAAAGGGCGGGATTGAATGAGGAGTGGTGTGAGAGAGAGGATACGTGTGAGAGCTGGTAGGTTTCGTTTGGATGGTGGAGAAGCTTTGAGAGCTTTGTCTATGGGCAAATCTACGTAGATGCCGTTCTTGAGAAGACATCTCCATGAAACGATACCTGTGTCACGTGCTGGCATTGGTATGGCGCGTCTCTGCGTTTGCATGCCAGACTCACTTGCCCCGCGCAAAAACCCTCGTTATATACAAGGCCTTCTTTCTTCACGCGCAACTGACCGTCTTGCTTGGAGAATCACTTTTTGGTGGCCGCCATCCCACCTTGTCCCACTTTGAGATTGCTCAGCATGCAGGCCCACGAACAGTACCTGTCACCTTAGGCTCAACGGAAGAAATGCTTGCAAGGATCGACTTAAGCCGCATAAGGAAGAAAAGTGTGCCTAAATTTCCAGCGCCGTGCCGGTTTTCGTATTATCAGACCCTCGATCGGTGGGAGTACGCCGGAGTACTTACCACCGCCCAAGCAAGCAGTATACTCTCCGAACATCCAGAAATTGTATACTTCAACCCAGGCGCCATCTTTACGCAGGGTAACAGATATGGTACATGGCCGCCTTGGGAACAGATGGCAGCTCGTCGCGCTGACATCTGGGGTTTTCAAGTGATAGATGGGTGCTCGAAGCTCAAGCCACGCTCTTCAGGTGTTTTTCGAACGTATGCTGGCCAAAGCTAGAGCGCAACGCGAGGCTACTGAACATCATCCCTGGTTACTTCAAACTGAATCGATAAACTTCAAGCAGCATACACACGAAGTCAGCCAAGCACAGGTCGTAGAATTGAAGAACAAAGAAGCCAGCGCGGCAATGGTACATACTCAGCTCGTACATGAGGTCTACATCCACTGGCTGTTGTGCAATGTAGTCTAAGAATTGGAGGATCTGCAATCTACGTATCGTCGCCAGAGAGATTCCATTGGCCCCAGCATGCCGCTGCCGTCAAAAGTTGAGAGAGCTCTTAGAGTCGTTGATCTTATGCTGGTCGACACCATAAATGAGCGCTCAAAATACCTGCAAGTAGTCATCGCCCAGCGGCCCGGTTGCCGCCACCTGTACGAATATCACGGTCTCACGCGCTTTGGCGAGCAGTAGGAAACGATGTCGAACGTCAAGACTCGATTTGACGGCAACGCCTGGCACACACTGGCATTTGCATGATTCGGACACGTCGGCCATCATATGCCAGTCTTACCATCGAAGAGTGCGCACAGACGGATATGGTAGGTTCTGGGAACCTACAAAGCACCTGAAGATCAATCACATGAGCAAGCCAGTGGTCCATGTCCATCGTTCAAGCGTCGATTTACGGGGCCTGGACGTACTGACCAAGGTGCCTCTTTCATAATGCAGCTTGAGAAAGTATTATCTATCGAGACCATGTCCTTCAGAGTTTGCCTTGGGCGTGACGACAATGCTATTGCTGCACCACACACGTTGCAGAACACTTCGCCGCCTAGTGAGGATCGCAATCTACGATGACTGCATCAATTCGGCGTTCTACATGGCATTTCTAAGGACTTTTGGGAGGCAGATACAACCCCTTTTCAGATAATCCTTCAAAAAAAACATCCAAGTGTGAATTTCGAACAGGACATGAGCATCCTATATGCGTGGAACGACAAGCAATACACTGCGCATTTGGCTGCGAAGCGCGAGCAAATCTTATCTGACAGTCAAAAGCCCAAGGTTCCAGGGAATGAAGACCTATTTCTCCCACTGCCTGCAGCGGAGGCCAACGACAAGACCGGACCAATTGTACTCCACGCCAAGTCCAAAGTGAGGACACGGGGGAAAACTCAAGCTACTCAAGAAGATGCCGAGGATGCTCTACAAATAGGGAACGTAACCACTGCCTCGTCCCCAACCCGCCTTACCATCTCTGTCTCCATGCGCTCCTAAGCAACATTCCGCTATATGCTCCCTATCGAATCCGCAGAGCGACAACGAATCATTCACTGGAACACGTTCGCAGCTAGCACGAGCGACGCAGGACTTGATTTCGATAAGAACAGAGCGTCAGTTGTGACCTTTGAGAACACAGCTGGGGAGGCAGGATCTCGTTCCCTAGGCCGCATCCCGTCCCAACTATCGAATCAATCACGTTACGGTCTATGCGCAAAAGATTAAACAAGTGGTTTGGATGAGAGAGGGGGGCTTTTGCTTTGGCGAAGAAGTAGAGTGCACATGGTAATGCCAGGATCTTCTGGTCAGTTGGTTCTTCGGTCAATTAGATATGTGCATCGCAGGCATGTCCCTATCAAGTAGTATAGCAGTCAGTCCCTGTTAGAACTAGGTTCATTGAACAAAACGTAGAAGTAAACCCAAGTAGAAAAAACCCAAACTCCCAACCCAAAACAATCACAGGTCCGAATACCCGAACCCTAAACTCAAAAAGGACCGAAATCCAATTGGCCGTCAGCAACTCACATGACCGCTCACTGCATGCGGGTGCGACGACGGGACCCGCAGGCAAAAATACAAACTCAAAACAACGTTCGGGGTCTGACATGTACTCGCATGCGCGGGCTTGCATAGGCGGTACCCGGTGGAGTGGGTTGGTGTGGGTGGGGCGGCGAGGGGTTGGAGGGGTAAGGAATAATCTAAGGGTCTTGAGCAAGCGATGTGAATTTATGGTGTGCGGGTGGGTGAGTTGGCGCCGCTGACCTATCGGTGTTTTTTTTCTCTCTTTGTGACTTTATAAGGCCGCGACGTTCAAAACTTTTATAGATCCAGTCTATGAGTTGCTTATCGAGTTTTGGGCTGGTTGTTCTGGTGATGCGAGCGAGTCGCTGTGCCGCAGGCGTAATACATGATTTTTCGAAGCTTTCTACCAATGGGCGATCGATCATACGCTTCGAAGGATTCGGGATCCCATTGCCATCTCCCCCCGCCGCTGCCTACCACATCATCTCCATCATCACGCATACTCTTCCCCTTCCATGACTTCCATTCCTTCCTGCACATGCACATGCACATGCACATGCACATGCACATGCGCTCATCTCCGCGATGCCCGTCGCCCGATATATTACGCGCATGTCCCAATCGCGGTGACGCCGACGCGCAACAAATTGTGCATCTGCCAAGTTCCGATATTAACCTACACACATAAACAAAGCGTTTTATGTCATTGCCACACGCCTTATCTGACCATCTGATTAAGAGGCTTGCATAACCCCTCGCCGTCCCGCTCTGTGAACATCGCAGCAGCCCAAACCAGTATGCGTTGAGTCGAGGGCAGGGTCTGCCTGTTTGTGGCGTTTTCGAACTACAAGCCAGCTTCTGTACCCTGTCGTGTCGTGTTGTGTTGTTCGTTGGCTAGAGTCCGGAGAGCGAGGACTCGCATAAGCGCTTACCGGGATGGAGTGAAGACGTGCATGTGCGTGTAAGATGTGCGCAATGTAAGAGTGGGCCCCACGCTACCGCTCCTTTCCGCCTTGTTGCTGTTTTCGAGGCAGCGGGTTCTTCGTTGTTACACAAGGCACAGATGAGGGTGCGGGTCGCCGATAGCGGAGGGGATTTTACCAGCGGTCGAAAGCAGATTTATGCCAACGTCGTGAAACCGTGAGATGGGCACCATTCATTCCCTGGCACGAGTTGTGACTGGTCCATCAGGCCCGATTTTTTCGCGAGGTCGGACGATTTTGATTGCATTGGTTCGATTGTATCGATTTAGGGAAGACTACAGGCGCCTTGCAGTCATGTGCATATGCAGTGCACCATTTGCATTCTTTCGTAGATCGGACCCGACGTGTATGGAGACGGCGCAGCGAACATGCGGTGTGGAGACGGCTACACGTGTCGCCGGTGGGACAGCGCAGCGTGGGTGTCTGGAAGGATTGGGGCAACACGGCCGCAACGAGTCGAGGGTCATCTGCTCAGGTTGACCTGTCGTCGGCGAGCAGTAGTTGCGTGCACGCGCGGTAAGCCACCGATAACGTGGTGAGCCGTGAGCCGGAGCGAGGGGATCGGCCCGAAGGAGGAGGAGTCGGGCGCGGGTAACGGTGGTGAGTTGGTGTAGTGGCAAGTCAGCCAATATACAATGCTTACGAGCGCGACGTGTTGGCAGAGCACGTGTCGCATCTCATAGTGACTGTATTACACCAAAGCTCTGCACTCGAAGCTACACTGCAGCCGATGTGGTCTTGCATGGCCTCAGTGTAACTCGATTGTTCGCGGCGGGAAGCGCGCATGTGGAGCCTTATTCGCTTCCGCGCGACCCCACAAACGCTAACCGATGCCTCGCAGCGGAGGTTGTCTGCCTCCGACTCATGACCATTGCGACAATAATGTTAGGCGCATTTCTGATGTGCGTCAGAGCAGACTAGTCTCTGAGTTGTTGACCCCGAATGAGCGGTGTGGCCCGTGTGCCGATGCAGCGTCGTGGTGCCAGGGCTGGACGTCGTGAGCAGATTGTAACGAATGCGGCCGTCCTGACCGAGCTCGTTCGACATCTATCGTCGGCAGTGCAGTTCCATGGCTATTAGCACGATATGAGCAATGAACATGTTGCTTGTTTGCCCGAGCATCTGCGGAACGGATTCGAACGAAGCTCTCCTCCTAAAAGCGGGCAAACGGTGTGCCGTGGGTTGCAGTACCTGAAGCAGCATTAGCCTCTCACGTGATCGCATCACGACGTGCAGACTACTGCCTTGCATTCGCTGAGACCCACAGGCTGGGACTTCTGGCAACTTCGGCTTTGGAAACCGATTGGCGGTATTGTTAGGACTGCTCGAGGCTGAAAAGCAAGTTGAAAACACATTATGCTCATTCGGCCCGCGAGCGCTGGCAATAGGAGACGGTCCGTCCTCGAACTACCATAGTATACGAAGAGTTTGCTTTTGCTTCGGGCAGCATCGTCACGCATGATTCGCCGATCACCAATAATCCGAACACGATAGCGTGATAACCAAGACGGACAGAACTTTGTTGCCTGTCGCCTGTGTGTGTGATGCGCTGCCGGACCGACTGTTTAAACCTTGCGGCACGGTGTGATAAAAGCTTGAAAGTGTCGATATTCACTTAGTACGAATAAGTGCGGGACATGCCGAGTCCATCATTTCGTATCAATGGCCAGTGCACGCAAATCGGTATCTCTTTCCCAGTATAAGTCGACCCTGACGAGAACTGCCAAACCTCGGCGCTAAGACAAAGACTGTGCAGTGATCCCAACCGCGCCGCTGACGCTCGAATTATACTTTGAAGTAGCAGTTACAGGAGCGGCACGGACTTCGTTCTTCCGCGACAGACCGCGCGCACCGGAGTATACTCCGCTGGCAATCTCGAGTCCCTCACTGACGGACTCCAGCGCGGCGGTAACGTGGCTTGTAGGCTGATGGTTCGGCCAGCAAGCGGACCCATCTGCTGGGACCGCGTGTCGCGCATACCCTTCGCCATCTGAACTAGGCCAATCTAGAAAATCTGCGCAAAGCATTGAGATGATGTTGAAGACGTGCGAAACGCGGAGACGGTAAGCTTTGACGTGTCAAGTGAGAGCAAGCTTTTGTGCAAGACAGTGAGCACAGCAACACCATTTCCCTTCGAATTCAAGTTTCCGTAGTAAACTGTGTATCGCGAAGTGAAATGTATGGTACGCTAGTTACATCACTGACTCTTAGCGCAAGGTACGCAATGTGACGAGAAAATGTGGCGGTATACTAGGTCTCCCGCAATCTCATTGGCCAGCTCGCTGGATTTCTGGAACCTTGTTATCGTTTGTGGCCATACCAAAGTGATAGGCGAGGCTTTCAGTGAAGTGACCAAGAAGCGTGATTGCAGTTCGGCCGACCGTTGGCATCGTGCATGAGGCGTCGAGCTGCGTGCGTGGCTGTCCCGCGTAAGCTGAGATAGTGTCCTTGTGATGCATCAGACTAGTGGTTGATAATTGACCGGCGTCAAAGTACGGCGCATTTTTAGGTTTATTCTCTGCACTATGCAGTGTTAGCTCCCTTGCCGCCTTCCGCGGTACGCCAAATAACGTAGTCGTTAAACCAAAGGACAATGGCGTTTAGTTTTGCAGAGTCACAAGCTGCCCATCTCACTCACGGCACATAGCTTCTAGACTGCCCAATAAAGGACAGATCTCAGAGTGGGGAAATTTTGTTGTGGTGGCTGGACAGATTGCGTCGAGTCGATGCTATCAATTGATGTGCAGGAGTAATGCTGTCCGCTGAATTGAATGTTACCGTGGTTGAGATACACATCTCTGCGTGGTGATACAGACATTAAGGCACAGAAATAAAGGCTCTCAGAAGCAAGGTTGATGCCTTGATACAATGACCTTTCGTTGGTACTGGGAACCATACATATAGTACATAAGGAATTGGAATGAAAGATTTCAAAACTTGATCAAAAGGAATGCCCGCGAGGACGTTTTGTTCTAGATGCTGATTTCTAAGAATATGATGTGTAGCAACGATGATAGACAAATATGTTTAGGCTGTGGAGCCCTAGGGTATAAAACAGGTTGATGCTTGTGTAGGATGCGTGTCAGAGTCGACCGCTAATGCATGAAAATGTGCTCCTCGAGTCTTTGATATGATGAAAAGCAGATGGGAGGATCAAACTGAATAAAGAAACGTGACCACTGTTAACCTCGACCAACGTAGCGTCGGGACTCTGACGTGAAAGGATCGTGGTACACTGGGTTTTCAGAAGCCTGCCGTTCCTGGGTGGGAGGGCGAACGTCGTCATGATGCAGGAATTGCTGGCCCGATGGCGTAGAAGATGCGGTGTTCATTTGGGGGAAACTGTTTGCGAAACCCTGAGGCCCTAGACTGGGACTGTGCAGGTCATTTGGTGGAGGACCGGGCACTGGGTGATAGTTACTGGTACGTCTCCTTACATTGCGCTCATCTTCTCGGATCTCATCTTCGTAATCGTAAGAATCCTCCGAGCCTCCTCTGGTGGAGGATGGTCCTTGTGAGGGCGCTAGTGATGGTCGTCGAAGGCGAGGTGAGGTAGGTCGTACAGGAGATCTTTCAAGAATAGTTTGCTGCAAGCAGATAGACCTGAAGTGATCACGTTCTTTGCGGTAAAATTCAGCATCCTCGATAGCGTTACGGAGCTGCTGCTCCAGGCGCGAGATGCTCATCGAGGCCTCTCGCTCCTTCTCCTTCCTTCTCGCACGAAATCGAGCAGATGCACCGGCGTTACGCCTTCTTTTCTCATCGGCAACTTTAGAGGCCGCCTGTACGTCAACAGGGATCTGCACATTGTGTCCCTGTTGGCTCTTAATCGTCATGAACTGTATGCTGCTCTGACCAGACGGCGCCATAGCAATCATGCTACGGTCGCTCTCCATTGGGCCAACTGACAGCCTCGGCTCATGCATCTGCATATTCCGCTGCCTGCTGTTGTAGTGTCCAGGCGTCCCGGGAGCATCATACTGGCTAGAGGCGACAGATGCAGGCTGGCTGTAAGGGGAATAGTGTCCGACAGGACTTGCGCTCCCAGATTGGGGAAAGCTAATACTCGGGCGGCGCGACTCCGTCCGAGGCGGTGCAGAGTTCGGGACCGAGGACGGAGGGAAGTAGGAGGGTCGCACGCCCGCAGGAGGAGTAGGCAAAGATTGTTGCGACAACATTGACTCCGAAGGGCGGGTGCTCGCGGTCAAGAAAGGGGACTGGTGGGCATCGATTGTCCCCGTCGGTGGATTAAGAAGGTTGAGACTCTGCGTCCTGTGGAGCCGCGGCGATTTAGGGGTCAAAACGTGTCTTCCTGACGGCCTGCCTGGAGGTTGGAAGGATCTCGGTAGTTGCTGCTCGTCCTGTGTGGAATCGACGCTTGTTGGCCGACTGATTGAAGGCAAGCTCTGCGAAGTGGGCGTCTCAATAGGCGAAGGGGACTCCATTTGGGATGCACTACGCCTTCGGTCTCGTTGTTGGTCACTCAATTCTGCTTGCGGATTGAGTATGGACTGGAACGGATCGCCATGTCTCCGATTTGATGGTGTCGGCGGTGTGCTAGAAAGCTGGCGTAGCGGTGGAAGGATTGGGTGGTTTGTTGGGCCATCCCTTGGACTGCCCCGTTGCGGTGGCTGCATTCCAAGATGGGACTGAATGGGCGAGGGCTGGGGGGTGGTGTGCTCTGAGTAAGAAGCTCTTGCGGGAAATCTCGACATGGGAAAGATGCCGTCAGAGCCCCTCTGCTCGCCGTGAGTCGACCATGAGCGGTTTGGGTTGGGCTCGTCGTGATGATAGGGCGGAGTCAATGATGGCTGGAAGCAGTGTTGTGGAAAGCGAGGGTGAGGGGCCTGAATAGCGGGGAGTGTGGTCGCCAGCGTGAACGGTATGGGAGGGGTCGCCCAAGAAGACAACCCGATGTTTTACAATGCAACGAAGTAAAGCGAAGACAGGGAGAAGACAGAAAAGACAGGGCTGTCCTAGGTTTGTGACGAGATACGAGCTCTTGAACAGGTGAGGCGGTGATGGATGTCCAGAACGGCTATTTAGGTTGGGTGGGGGCAGATCGCCATGCTACTTTGTCTGCTGGAGACGGTACAGGCGAGCGCCACAGGTACCGTGGCGGAGATCAGGGCTGGATGGGTGAAGTGAAGCGTTGGGGAGTGAAGCTGCAGCTCAGCGGGCGACGGTCCAGGTAGGTCAACGAGCGAGGGTCGCAGGGCAGCAGCGGACGAAGGCGCGCCAGGACCGGGTGTGATATAAGAATCTGCGGTGTAGTAGCATCCGAGGATCACAGGCCGGGCAGCAAATCATCAGGAAGTGCATGGGCAGCATGGGCCCCTGTCGAGCGTGTTGCGCAGGCGCAGACCGTCATGCCAAAGTTGCGCTAACCAGCGCCGGGGATGGGTGGCACGCCCATCGAAGCTGCATGGGAAGAGTGACGACGCAGCGGCAGCTCTCCCCGGACCCACAAAGGCACACCAGCGCTACTAGTAGGTGCAGCGCCTCTGCTCACGGGCGAGGAGTCTGAGTAGAGCCGTGGGCCTGGCTCAGGCTGGCCGATGTGTCTTTTGTTCTCTGTCCTCTGCATGTTGGCAGGCGGGGCAGCTGTGATGCGCAAGTAGGCAGCGCGACAAGACGATCAAGACCACGGTGTCTCATCATGTGCTCCATCGCATCCCTTCGCGTGTCGCTCGTAGCAATCTCGAAAATGATGCTCCTTTTCCCAGCGGCTGCTTGCGATTGGCAGCTTGCGGGCAACCAGTGCGCTCGAAGAAAATGCCCGAAACACTGCTCTGCGCCGCCCCCAACGCCGCACGAGCGTCAGCACGCCCGATTGCATGTGCGGTGCTGCACAACACTGCCAGGACGTTGAGCGCGGAGACACTGTTTGCTCGATCGCCGTGTTGCCCATGCTCTGCCTCGATAAGGGTTGCGTGCTTGTGCTGCTTCTCCGACAATCTCCTCCGAGCGCCAACACGACAATCTACTCGACGAACGCAACGTCTTCGGGACGGCCAGCAGCGGCCTCGTCTCGTCGCGCGGGTGGTGCTAGAGAAGAAATTATGTATATGGCTATAGCATTCGCGCCATGCAGCCACGCACAAGTGGGCCATGCACCATCGTCAAGAACGTGCACCACCCGAACCCGCACACGTGCTCTGTAGCGTCTCGCGGTCAACTTCGTTGCATTTACACAGAACTGGGTAGTGACAGCATGCAGCCCCGTGATGCCAATGTCGGTGAAGTCGCAGTGCGCATAGCCACTCATGTCGATGGTTGTTTCCAGAATGCAGATGCAGGCTTGTATGCGTGGGGGACGTGTTGTTAATGGTGACTTGATGGAATGGGGGTCGAGGCACGCGCACTGGCTCGTAGCCTCATGCTGAGGTCGAGTCTGTCGCGCCTATCCCCGTTGCCACTACCAACGTGCTTTCATCCACGGTCCGTCATTCGGCGTTCCTCGACGTGACCGGACACCCAAAAAGGACTGAGCTATTGCCCTGGTTTTGCAGGCTCCGTGGGGACATTGGGCGTCAACGCCGAACAAAAACACCCTGCTGCATTGCATGTTCCGTCATGTGTCTGTTATGTGACCCTGCTGCATGCGCAGATTAACAACCGCCAGATGGCTTTGCCATTGGCTGCAGGTGCCAATTATACCGACCCCAATGACTGCTTTTTCGATCCCTCCTTCGCTAGTGTTGTACCGCGGTTTCGGCCACGGTAGCTAGCGCGATAAGCTACGGAGCAAGTCTCCTTCGCCGTCCACGTTGTCTTGGTGCAGGAGGCGTGAGCGTAGTGTATGTACACAGGAGGTACCTTGCAGGCAGCTTCCCGCGTAGCTGAGCTCGGATCGAACGTGTCGAACAAGAGCGGGACGATAGATGGTCACCCCAAGAGGAACCGACCTGATACTTGCTCGATTTGCTTCTTCGAAAAAGTGATTGTTGAAACCTGAACAGCAAGGATGGCAACGCTCCCCAAGGGACGGCAAAACTACCCTCGCAGAGACAAGTCTTGCCAGGGAACAGTTCCAAAATCGTCATAGCGTACATCCAGGCCCATGGTCAGCGCAGCGCCCGTCGATTGATGATCCGTGATCGCTAGGGCTCCTCCACCAAAGCAGTCCCGGTTCCAAGCTGTCGGATGTCGAGTGCTCGCCCCCGTCTAGGAGGTCACGTCAGAGGCGACGGGCTAATTACAATGGTTACAGCCGCGCAAAGCGTTCGTGCCTGTTCCCCTGCGCTGGTTTGCCGGAGACGCTCCGACCCCGATGTAGCAATGTCTCCCAGACGAGCCGTGTTCGCGACACTTGCGTCGTTTGTCGTTTCGTCGCTGTTGCCAGTCCTGGGATGAAATGAGTGCCCGCCAAACACGATCGTCGCATGGCGGCATCGCTGTGCGGCAAGCACGTGACATGCTGCACGTAAGGCGCTGGGGTTGCACAAATGGGGCTCCGGGGGAGCCCACGGGTGCAGCTTCGAGGTGCACGTGTCAAGGCCGGCACTTAGCCGGTAGTTGTGCTTGCTCCTCTTGACTTGGCGATGCGAGGGGATCTGGAGAGCCCTGTGTCGTGCGCCGTGCCGGGTGCAAGATATCGTCGATATTCGAGTGCATGCAGCCGCGTGAGAGCGAACCGATGCAAGCGATGTCTGAGGCAGAGACAGGCTCGAAGCACCAAAGGGGAAGTGACGTTCCGAATGCGTCGCTACGTCCACCGCCCATGAATAAGCGACGGCAGACCCCAACGCTCTCCAACTCGCAATACCACCACTTCAACTATGCAGATCCACTCACCCTGTTTACTGCTGCCAGTCACCGTCTTTCGCAGTCATGCAGCATCCCACGCGAAATGTCTAATGCTCGCGGGTACAGACAGCCGTGTCTGGCAAACCCACACGCCACACGCCGGATAAAACAGCTTTGCACATTTCCTTTTCACATCAAATCACGCTGCAGAGGGCTCTACGGAACAGTCCGCGTGAGCTTTGTCACACAGCAGCAATTCTTCATAATCAGCACCTGTTATACGACCGCACTAGCAGCGACAGGGCAATCTCGTGACTATGGCTTTTACCCGCTCGTTTTCCTCCACATGCAAGTCAGCCAGGATCGACATCTAAAAGTCTTCCATTCGCAGCTTGTGGATCGTGGCGGGCCTGCAACTCGACGTTGTCTGCAAGGTTGCCGGCCACTTATTGCCTCTTCAAGTCGTGTCTTGCAAGATGGTGGCGTACCTTCCGATTGACGCGCATATATCTTATGCATGTCGAATTGAAACACCTTGTGATCAAGACGATGGGGTCCGACACGTCCAACACAGCTCACAACAGCACTATTGGACACAATTGACCGACCGGGAGCGCCTTGGGCCGTCTACGCGAGGCTGCACCATTTCCTGCGCTAAGTTGTGGGAACTATAGCAGGTCTGCTATATACACAGTACCTTCATGGTACAGACCGTAGCAAATTAAATAGCAATCGGCGCTCAGAGGTCAAAGACACCAGGGCTGTAATTCGTCATCTCCGGGCCGCTCACGCTACGGACAGTGTTTTGCTCGACAATTAACTCTTGATCTCGGGAGCCATCGATTGCAGCCTAATTACGGGGTTTGCCATCAGGCGAGTCATTTTCCAGATCAGAGCAACCTCGTTAGGAGCAAGATGCGATAACGTTACAGCATCCAATATTACCGCAACTAAGATGCATGGGCAACCTGCATGTCATCAAACTATTTCTGGCTTGACAATGGCCATAACCAGGCTAGGTCCTATGTCGGCCTCACGCGTTGGCGTCACACATCTGGGCCACCGTCAAACGTCAAAGAAAAACTCGGCACTATTGCGCGCATGATCTTGCTTCCATACTTCGTGAAACACGCACACAAGCGGTACATATTTACCCTTAAAGATTTGCAACACCACCAACCTTAGCGTTGAGCAACTTGTTCTCCATGTTCTATATTACCTTATAATAATGCAGCGCTTTATCGTTCCGACACGCTGTGGTCGGTCGCACAACGGCTTCTGTCTCCTCTTATACGAATTTCATCCCGACCACTATGAGAGTGGAACATTTGCAGACAATCGCCTCAATGATGAAGATTCATCCTCCTCAGTTGCCCTATCTCGAGCGACAATGTGCTGATCAGAAGGCCTGAATTCAATCAGAAGCGGTAGTATACAGGTTTCAAGCCACAGTCAACAGGCCAGCCGCTCCTGCATACCACCACACGCGGTGTAAAATGAAGAGACCATTCGCCTCATTGATGGGTTCCAAATCGCAATATTCCTTCACACCTGAGGGACAGACACTTGACAGCTCCGCGAGCCCTTACGGCTTCAGCCTCGGACCGAATTCTATCTCGACGTCCAGAGCAAGCCCACAGAATGAACGAGCAACTTCATACTCTCTAGCGCCAATCTATGTTCGTGCCAGGGACTGCTGAAAATCAGTCGCGCATGGCTTGCTCATATCGACTGACCCACAGATTACAGCAAGAATAAGCAACTCCTAGGTCAACTCCACGCGAAGGCTCCGCGGCCTCCTGTCACGCTGCGGCACGGCATGTGGAGACTCGATCAGCGACACAGGCACGGAACGATTGATCGCAATCGATGCCGAGGATGTATGAACTACGCACATGCGCGTGCGATCTGCATCTTATCTCATCACATCGCATCTCGAAAATGATCTCCTGAACCGTCCAACCCTATGTCTTGGCGTCAATCAGATCTCGTATCACGACCGGCAATCTGACTCACGTGGGGTGAATCTCATCATCTCTCGGCAATGGTTGGCCGGTCCAATCTGGTGCATTTGCAAATCTAGGGCTGTTCACTGATATCATGCTCTTGGGACAAGGGAAACCCTTCCATAGTCGGTGTTGCGAATCTGACGCATGGAACATTGCGCCGAGAATGTGATGGCCTGATCCTACATGATGAGTCTTTTCATCACGCATAGGCGTACGAGGAAAGCGGATGTTCGGAGCTGGGAACGAGTATCATGTGTGCAATTCGGCGGTCTTCGTCTTTTTAGATGCCACAATATTTACCCAATATCATCCCTTAATTGCACTTACGCACTCTTTTAGCTTAAACACCTTGGAAACGAGCAGTCTGTCGCCCGAACAACATGGTGGAAATGATATGATGGATTGTACAGACTTTGGAGCCCCAAAAGACGTCAGATATAGCATGAGAGTCGTCTGCTCCATCTGCCCCTAGTGCAGAGATAACAAGGCGATCAAAAAGTCTCCACTGCGTGTATCAATTCGGCTATCTCTCTGGATGAAGGGAAGGCCCTCACAGTACACCATATGCTTAGGCCCCATCTGGTTGTCTCGGGGCATGTCTATGCAAATATTGTATCCACCTGAAAGCCTCATCAGCAGTATGTCTGTAGACCCGGAGGGATATCCGCACAAAAGATTTGCATATATACGTGTAATGGACACGAGTCCTCATACTTTGTTACTAGAAGATGAAAACCGAGTATCTTACCTGTTACTACTCTCTCTAGACCTCAAACAAACATCCTGAAGTCTTTGCTATCTATAGCAGGTGGTTATCTGAACGTAGCCTGCGTACATCGTTGAGAGTCATATCCTCTAGGGTCAATGCTTCTACTCCAGAAGTATGATTCTGTGCATGCAATAAAGAAAGAAAGACCAGAACGTGCAGAATACTCCATGTCCACAAGCCGGCTATTGTTGTTAGGAAATGACCGAGTCCGACCCTGTTAGTGGCTGAAGACTAGATGTCTGTGTTAGACAGTCGGACTCGACTATCAACTCGAGTAATCTAGCTGATGCCTAGAGGCACTTTTATTCGTGAAAGGTTTGACACTGTGGCTGCGGCGCTGGCGCGAGTATGCGACGAAGAATGTGCAACAACTGCGACCCACGGCCAGAGAGTCCCATCGCAAATTAGGCAACATCGATTGTCTGGCACCGTCTGTTTCGCCGCCGCCATGCTCGGGCCATTTCTGCTATTGTAGATGGAGGGTAGCATGAGGATGTTTTTAGACTGCTGGAGGGAATCGGCGTTCAGACTGTAGGTGTAAGTTGTTTAGGCTGTCGACAGCTCTTAACACAAGGGATATAGCGCCCTTTGCATGCAGAACAAGGGGATCCATAATCACACACCGTTCTGAGTCGGCAACATGGCAAGCTGGACTCTCCTTGCTAGCTTGTAGTCGCAGTCTGCTCCAAACTTGACTCATTCTGAGCATTTTGTGTGCTTCTTGTCATATTTCCAATGCGGCTGCTGGTGTTTGGTACGTGGGTCCTCATAGCATTCTCGACTTTCACGCGGCTTTTTGGCATTGCCACCCGGAATCATTCGTTGTACAGGCTGACTAACGGAAGATATTAGCCCACCAAAACGTCCCAGGGTTCTGACACCTTGAGACCATGTGTCAACGAGATAGCCATGAGTGCTGGGTCAACAAGGATAGGTGACGTCTCGGAACGAGCTCTCGTAAGTTGGCGACTCGGCTGGTCGGAGTCGCATTGACCAGCGATAAGTCCTGCGATCTTTTGGCGTGCATACCAGTCGCAGGGAAGATGGTATTGCCCATTCGCTGTACGTCGGGACGGGTTTGGAGTGGCCCCGATGGGTAAGCAACGGCACTGCATACGCTTCTTCAACTGTAGCCCAGCCAGCTCATGCCGCGGTCGCCCTTTCTCCAGTGAGCTCATGTTGCTCAATTTGGTGCCTGAATTGTATGTACTAGTGACCGAGATGCCATCGCCGTGTTCCTGCCCGCCAGCTCATGCGGCTCGATCTTACCCGCGAGGTCAGTGTGCTGCATAGAGATGCCATCGCCGCTTCTTTTCTATGCTAGCGTACAAAAGAAAAGAGAGTGGAGGGCAGTATACGTGCTGATAAAAGTTGATGAGTTGGTGACACAGCAAACAATGGCGATCGAACGATTAGCGACGGTTGGAATGAGGGTTGCAGGGAAGGGAAAAGAATGAGTAGAGATTAACACGAGAACGGAGGAAGAGGGAAAGACAGAGAGAAAGACAGAGAGAAAGGGAGAGGTGGGTAGCGGGAGAAAAAGAGGGCGAGAGAGAGAGACGGTGGGTCGAGGCGGGTCGAAGAGGCGAACACAGAAGCTGCGTGCGTCTTGATCAGAATCCTAGAGTCGTTCTACCGGTCAAGTCCATGGAAAGCATGCAAGCTAACAAATGAGCACAAATCCCTGCATTAGATTAACTACCACAACAGATAGGTATAGACCTTCCATGTGAGAATTATCGCCCGTTACTCAAGTATCATTGATGTCCACGTGGACCCGATCATCGCCAGACCATTTCCCTACGTCCTATCTCCCTGCTCCATACACCCTACCTCGGCTCACTCGAAGTCAAGTGTGGAAGATATCCGCAATGAAGGAAGCTCTCTCAAATGTGGCAACTGATATAGTCAAAGATATTGTACCAGGTATCTCGTAAGGTTCCGCTGTGAAAGTAGGCAGAGAAATGCACAGCAGTCTAGTCGAGAACAACAGCGCCCTCGTACTGTAGACTTTCTCTAGTATGGGTTACATGCGGAAGCACTAGGCCATGAAGACCGCCACACTGCGAAGAGACGCACGTTGGAAACGCCATGAGCGCCAAGCACGAAGTCAGTGCCAACCATGGCGAGCCAGGCAAAACTTGGAAGAGACAACTCTTTGTGAAACTGTGTGTTGATGGCTGTCGGCGCCTTGGCGGTAGCGATGGGGAGAGCCCGAAGCTCCGCAAAGGCGGGAATGGGCTCGGCCCTTTGTTCCGCGTAGAAGTTGTTTTGTGGTAACGACAAATGAATGATGCGACGACAAGACGTACAAGTGGGGATGCGACCACAATTCCCTGCATTGGACCAGACAGGGTGCGGAAGCTGAAACGCCATGGGAGCAAGAGATATACCTGGGGGACTCGATGCAAAATTTATGTCGACGCATGTAGGACGCCCGCTCTGAATTGTGTAACCTTCACATTGGCATCTGTTATAAAGTTCTATGTAGATTCTTGGCTTCAACCACGATCAACCGAACATCAATTTATCTCACTTCTACCCGCAGTTTTGCTATTGCGCCATCGTTGTCCAGAATTAGACGTAATGTAGCGTAGCTTAGCAGCCTTGTACTTCTGATCGAAGGCAACTATAGCCTGGTCAAGAACTTCAGTACCTTTATGCTAGTTGACGTCCTTAACATAGGATGCGCGGCCAAGAACTACGACTTAGTCAGATGCACATACAACGAAGGGACAGTCAAGAGAGATCTTGTAAAGATTGAATATAATATCTTCGCTATTGAAAACTAGCTCTACTAATACTAGATAAATGAACTCGCATTGACTCACAGAGTTGTTCTGGACTGATAGTGATGAACCTTAGACTTTTTGACTTAGTGGACTTAAAAAGCTTAGTAAGTGCGAGAACAGGCGGTATTCAAGTTGGCAGATAGGATCATCATGACTGATGCAGATAGCAAATGTGTTGAAGCCATAAGATCAAGATAGAGACCTGCTCAAGACATGCTGGAACCTTTCACATGCGGGCGGAGTTTGTACCTAATGCCATCCGGACAACGCAATTACTGCTTCGACGGCTCTGTTTGCTGCAGCATTACGGTATTAAGACCCCTGAAAACGCGATGCTAGTGAATTCTATTCGAATCCGAGGTCGCAACATCAGATGACAGCATAACATCATACAGTAGCTGACCCAAATAGTCGCAAATTAGTACTTTTCTTAACAAGTTTAGATTCATAAAACTTTCCAAAGATCAAGGCTTTCAACACCACAGCCAATCATAACGTGATCAATTGTCATTAAATAGAACCCACAAGAACTGGTACCAGAAAGAGGTAGACCTTGCCTACATCCCAAGCCCATCCAACCCAAAATCTAACCCACCAACATTTGCAAAAGAATCGCATTGCCAATTGATGTCGAACTCGAAATTGAAATCCTGCGCATCGAGTGGTACAACTTCTGCCATCGGTGGTTCTTCAATTTCCTCCTCTCTTAATGCCAATATCTCCTGCGCAATCGTACCCATCACCACATATTCCCTTTTGCCTGCTTCCCACACCTCACCCATCATCTTCAATACACCCATGTTAAGCCTGATCTTCTCGCGCTCAAGTGACAATCGCGGTTCCTTGAAGATATATCGACATGCTGAGAGTTGTGCAATGGTGATTAGGGTAATCATGCAGATAATAAAAGGCGTATGTGATGTGAATCGCGTCGGCAGGGTGAGTAGGCTGTTCAATTTGTCTGCTGCGTACAGAACTTTGGCAGTGTGGATGTGTGCTTCATCGATGATAGTTTCATTGTGTTCCGGTGGGGGTGGAGCAACACATTTGGACAAAGTCTCAATGGGGAAGTGTTTGAGTGTCGAAAGGCGGCGGTGCACACAGACGATGTATCTATAATACATGGATAAGTGCAATTGGTTATTCTAAGAACCATGGAACTTACGTTTGCATGATGATGTTTGCTTTGAAAAGCAGCTCGTCCACGGTTCCATCGTCGCGTAGTAAACGTCGCTTGGAAGGCGGAAGAAGGGAGCACCAGGCTGTCATTGCCGTATCTGCGCCCTCAGCTGTAACCTTAGCAGACTCAACTTCGCCCGTTTGAGGTGCCGCCAACACTCGGTTGATGCTTTGTGTTAGACCAACGAGCTGAGCAAAGGAAGAGAATTCCGCATCAGAGAATTCTCGCACACTGTAACTTCGCAGAGTGGCTGGAATGGGTATGTTCTGAAACTTGTTAGTTGATGTCGGCTTACTGTGCAATCCATTGACATACTCCAGACTCAAAGTATTGCTCTTCGCACGGTAGAGCTGTCATAATTTGCACAGCCCCTGTTTCTGTCGGATAAGTATGTGTGCTTCCGGCAATATGGGCGTCTGTGATGTAAATCATCCCTGTATTTCGGTCATATCAGTTAGCACGGACATTTTCATACAATGTGTGCACGAGTAGTACGTACACCACGTGCGCCTCCAGCTCTCTTCGAGCACTGGGTCCCCTTGGCCAAATTTAGAAGCGAACTCCGCCCGCTGCATCCCCACGCTTAGAGCTCCGGTGATTACTTCTGCCAGCAGTTCTTGCCCCCTCTCGGGTTCACTGGATGCATAGATGGCAATCGCGTAAAGAAGCTGAGCTTGAAGGTAAAATGGACTCGGTGGGCCTAAGCGCGACTGTGCAAAGGCTATGGCTTCTTGTGCTGTCTTTGCAAGAGATTCCGAGTCGATCGCGTTCGTGAATATGGAGCCGATGAACAGGATAACGGGCAAGAGGATCTCCGCAGCATCGGGCTCAGTGGCAAGTCGCATGTTGAGTGACCATCTCGGCAAAACGCATGGGTGTGCAACATGGAAGAAAAGGTAGTATGAAGACAATAGCTGGTCGGTCTGAGATGTTGTAAGGCAGGTACTGAATTTCGTCATATGGCTCAAAGGTGACACGGTCTCTGTGGTGTCCGCTATGCTCTGTGTTGAGCTCCCGATTGAGCCTCCACCCGAGGAATCATGGCCCGAAGAGTAGGTACCCGCGACGTTGCATGACAGCTCAGTCCTTGTTGGATTTATTTGTGCTTCGTCACTCAGTGCAGGGATAGCCTTGTCGGATGTTCGCAGAGTTGTGTTTACTGCGCGTTTGAGTTTACCACCTCGTCGCGATTTCTGGTACTCGCACGTTTTCCCGTCTGCTTGACAGCGGATGCAACATGGTACATTCGCGTCGCACCTGACTTTTCGTGAACGGCATTGGATGCAGGCGAGTGCGACGCGATGTATTGGCCGTTTTAAGGTGTGAGTTGGCTCTGTGAGATGTGTTGAGAGCGCAATCATTGTCGGTAGATGAGGTGGAGAGCGGATGCCTACACATCTTGCCGATGACACCGCCAAATTTTAAGCAGAGATCGTGTTAGTGTTACAAGCTTGGCGAGTGGTAAGCCGGCATATCGAAGGTGCGATCCGAGCGGAGAAGCAGTGTGAAGTCGGAGATATACGGGAGTGGTGTGTCAGAGTGCAGAAACACCGGCCTATCGGGAGAAGAAGCCACCTGCCGGGTAACTTACGATCTGCTTATTCATCCGCCCAACCCAGGTACAATCCTTGATGCGCTTCGTCGTACCTAGTCAAGCACGAATGTATTGACAACGCCAAGATCCATCTGCCTTGTTGTCGATGGCGTCATTCGAATGCTGCTTGCGATACTGAGTGACGTTCTTCGGGCAACCTGTTCCTGTGAGGATATAACGTAGGCAATTTCTCGCAAGATACTAGTGGACGGCTCGAGTTTCGCATGCAAATAGTCGTATATTCCTCATGGTGTAGTATAGGTGGGAATCAATAAATGCAAGACACGCCGTCCATATTTAAGTTCTGGTGCGTACTCGAGTTGTAGCAATAAACCAGCTACGCAATTCCAAATATAGAACTCAAGAATGAACGAAGAAGAGCAATGAGGACAGATTGATATCCAATGGCATGTACCGCCCCTGGCAGGTGTTGCTTGGTTGGTAAAGAGGAGCAAACATCCAGTGCTGACTCTCATGTTTCTGTTGCGCTGAGATCGGATCGGCGTTGTTGTGGAACATGTCGCAGATGAACTTTGGCGGGTAGCATCCGGTGTCGAAGACGTGTCAGAGTGCTGAACGATCATAACGGGTACGTATTACAATCGATCGTAGGATAATTCGAGCATAGTCGCGGGTGATAGCGCAGCTTCTCAACCGTTGTGACTTGATATTACCACCGTTTTCGGAGGTCTCTGTCATGTAGCAACCGACTAGCAAGCATGAACAAAGACCCTAAGGTGAGTGATACTCCCTGTCTCTTCATCAGCAAACGAGTAGATCGAAACAAATGTTCACATACGGAGAAGACTATAAGCCATCGGTAGCCATCTTTCTGAGTTTTGTCTTGGATCAAGGCACCACCGATAGGTGTGCCCACTAAGCTTGCCACAGCGATAACGCTGTAGAAGGCTCCTATTCGGGCTCCGAGACTACCATCAGGCGTGATTTGTCCGATCGCTGACGCCGGGAGCGCATTTATGTTGCTAGCAGCAAAACCGTAGATGCAGACGAACAACACAAGACCACCAATGGTGTCACTTAGGAGCCACACGAAGAGACACAGGAATCCACCAAGGAGACCCATTGGCCAGAGCATATTCAGACGCCCGATGCGGTCGGCAAGGAGACCACCGCTGTTGATCGTTAGCAGATTAGTCGAGAAACAGAACTCGGGAAACATTACAAACTCCCACCGATAATACTACAAGCGTTCATGATACACAAAAAGTATTCGCTGACTGTGTTTCCAGGGAAAACGACATTTGCATACGTCTCTGAAGGCCCATTAGTAAATCCCGCTTGCGTTAGCCTCGATGGCATGAGAGCTTACTGATATAGTAAGAAGGGATCCAAAGACCGAGAATGGCGAAAAAGGTGCCGATACACAGTACAGTGTATCGAATATCGAGGAACCCTTTAAAGTCCATAAGTTTGACACGGGATCCGATCTGAACACTCGGGTTGCTCGTTGATATGCATAATGAAACCGCGTAACAGATCCTAAGTATCTCAGTACGAGCTCTTTTCGCACACATGGCTATACGCACCCGATCTTGAGGGCGGCTAAGCGAATTGCATTGTCAAAACCAACGGTTGGTGTTAGCTTCTCAAACATGAGTGGAAACCCTATGCCTCCCAGTGCAGCACCAGTAGACACCAGGCCCAGTGCAAGGGCACGTTTCTCATTGAAATGTTGTCCAACAACGGTCAACGCTGGCTGAATTCCAAAGGAGATGGTGAAGCCAAGAAGTAGTCCTTGGGTAAGAAATATTGACCAAAATTGTCCGGCCTTGACAAAGGAAAGCAACATGAGCGCGAAGATGGTGCCAAAACCTGATCCTAGGTAGAGAAACTTATATAAGATCAGCTGAATTCATGGTGAGCTGAATGTAGTCGAACCTTGACACCATAACGATCGCAAAGGGCTCCAGAAACCGCCGCAAGGGAGTTCATCAAAAACATCTGTAGGGTGCCACAGAAGGCAATAGTCATGGCTGGAGTGTCCGGGAGAAACTCTCGCGTGTAGTAATCCTGGAAGAACCCAAAACTGTTCATGATACCGAATGAGGCATAATAAACGAGCGCTGAACCGGCCACAGTGCACCATGCTGCACGGCCACCCTCGTAGTGCTTGAGCTTCCCTGACTCGCTGTCAAGTGTGATTTCGGACGGTCGGCGCTCATTGATAGACTTCTCTGTCATGGCTATTGATGACATGATGGCGGATGGATCGAGAAGGACGAAGCAAGTAACATTCCTAGCAACTGGTGTTGCGCTTGTAGATATACCCAACAGCCTCTGTGTTAGCGTGCATGTGTAACTGACCTCATTGCTTGCTATTACGGTCCCGTCAAGCTGGGATGCTGCTTGTCGTTGAAAGATCCGCGGGCAGAAATTCAACCGATACTCTGATTGCTCCAGGTTTTCTTGTGCGCCCACATTCTTGACGGTCATATGGAATGCGAGGTCAATGACGGCCCGATCTGCATCATCTGCAGTCGTTTCGAGGGTTTGTGGTTGCCTGCAACATATGTCATAGTCTTGTGTATTGCAAATGTAGCTGTTTTGACCAGGGTCGAGAGATATTTTCCTATTCTTCAAATGAACTTCGTGTGGTATACAAGCGCAAGACACTACTAGGCACAATTCGGATGTGACCCGGCCGCCGATGCAGTGGGAGCGTTTCCCATTAGTGAGGCCTTCCAGTTCTTGCCAATTAGATACCGGAGTGTCATTCCATTGTGAAGTCATGTGAAGAGACGGGTATTTGCTGGTAGTCCTGGCGATTCATCTGGATGCACCTGTGCAACGCGGGCAGTGGCTCGCACAACCTTGCACCCATGACCGACGTCACCAGACTACAAAGCCGCTCTTCTCGACCATCCTATGACCGTGACCAGCTATTACGTGATAAGAATTTATATGCGTGTACGCGACCCATCATGCTTCGTAGTCGGGATGAAAATCGTCTCAGAGAGTCCCTTTGAAGGAGTAATTAGTACGACTGAACGCAAAGAGATTTAACGGCGAGGATTAGCCAACGCTGAGGACGTGAAACAGACCGGCACATATGCAGAGGCATAAAGCCGAGAGGGCCGCCCTGAGAGTGGTTGAACTTACGTCACGTCGGAGCAAAGGGTATTGAACCCTCTGTTACAGAGTAAGTTCTAGTACGCCTTACGGGGATGCTTCCGATATGCCGTAACGAGTCGAGCTCTTGATTGGACCTGAACCCCTTAAATCTGGTCAAAGAAATGGAAGTAAAGTGCAAATCGTTCGCTGGTTCAACCCCACGCATTGCCGCCTTTCCCGCTTCTTTCACGCTTGACATCACTGCAGTATTGTCTCTTATCGGTTGCGTTGACAACGCACCATGCCAATCCACGTCCCCACCGATCATTGAGTTCCCCGAGAAGCGGCGTGTGTGCACGTTCACGAGAGGATCAAGTGCTTCATCGGCGATGCGGATTCGCGGCTTTCTAGCATCGTGAGCCCATGAATGGTCTAGTTAGCTTGTAGCATTCTGCAAGGGCATGGGCCAGATTGAACTTCAACGACCCGTGGGGTGTCCTGAAGAAGCAATAATATCCTGCAAGAAGGATCATTCCCAGAAATCACTTACTCATGCATAAGGAGTGCGCTGAACGCCGAGCAACCGAAGAGTGCTGTGGTCTCGACAGTAGAAGCGGTACAGTAACGCCATTGAAAGTGAACAATATTGACCAGCTCTGAAACCGAGATGATGACTCAGCGGAGTGCATCCTTCGCCTCGTAGTCAAAGGTGGGCTAACCTCCAGCTCGAAGCAATAGGCCGGTGAATCGAGTATAACATGTTGACTTTGTTTTGACAACGCTCTGTGGCCTTAAACTTTGACATTTTCAAGCTCGATCCTTCAAAGGCGATACCTGACGTCTCCAAGCACCTGGTACGGGGAAAGCTGAGCAAAGGTGGTCGTGATAGCAATACAGCTGTTGTGCTGGAATGTGAATCGCCGTTAGAGCAGCCTGTTGTACATTCCACGCAAGGCGCTTGTAGTCAGAGTAACCACCATGAGAAACATGCTCATCTCTGAACGTGATTGGCCTGTCTGCATCTCGGGTCGCGTTTTACCTGGCTGGCCGCTTACAGCAGATAGCATACCAAACACAAGATTTGTCCAACATGACTTTGACCAAGCGTACCAGAACCTAAGGACGATCAGATGTACAGCTGATAAGAGGTGAAATTCCCGTGATTTTTGAGCCTAGAACTATTCGACCAGCTCAACAAACCGACGTGGGAGTGCATGAAAGGCTGAGATGTGGTTACCTTACTCCACATGAAACGATCGACATAGACTGATGATTGAGACACCTTGAAGCAATCCACGGAAACCTTCGTCATGCGTAACAAGCAATACTGTCAGGCTTGGGGCCTTTCGCGCGGAGTTGAGACGGATCGATACCGCTTCCTATGGCGCACAAGCCGTCGGAAGAGAAGGGAAGAAGGAAGATGATGGTACTACTCGAGATGGCGATGGCAGTAGGGTTGTCCGGTGGTCGCCCATGCTGCAAGCTTCCGAGGCACGGTACGAGGCACCCCCACCACGGTTGAAGTCGAGCACCTCAGTACAGCTGCTGCTCTATGGTAGTGCCCCCACAATTCGAAATCGCGGGACCTCAGCCAGCCAGAACCCCAGGACTCGCGCTGGCTAATGAAAGTGGTCATTTTCTCTCCCAAAAGTCGTGTAACATGAGAACCCGCTGGACCGATGGTTGCTCGTGCAGTCAGAAAGGGCCGATTCATCCGGACTTACAGCGCAGTCGCGTTGCAACCTTCAACGCGTGCCACAACCAAGCTTGAACAGATAGGAGTACTGAAAGACAGAACACGGAGCATGTGGGGTTGTTAAGATCGAGGTTGTGCAATTAATGTCGGGGATGCGACGTCATTTTAGCGTTCTTTCCCCCGCGGTTGACAACACTGCGCCCCTCCACACTCCCGCCCAACATCTCGGCAAACCTCCAGCTCATCATGTCTTTGTCTACGTACACACCAGATAAAAACGTTGCCTGGTTCGACGAGAAACCTTCGGAGAGTCAGATACCTCCACCAGCCAGACGCCTCCTCGAGACCTACAGCGGCATTCCACCGGATAAGGTAGTCGAGCACATTGTTCACCTTCGAGACGAGGCGTGGAGGATCTTTCCGTACCCATGCATCGGTCAATTTCGATTCCTCGAACCTGGTGTAGACGAATTGCGCGAGTATGATGAAGTTGTCAGGCGACTGCGTGATGGCGAAAGCCTACTTGACATGGCATGTTGTTTTGGACAAACCATCCGCCAGGTCGTCAACGACGGGGCTCCGTCTGAGAACATCTACGGGTGTGATCTTGAGAAAGACTTTATTGAGCTTGGATACAAGCTCTTCAATGACCGCGACAAGCTCCGAAGTCAATTCGTGGTGGCGGATATACTCGATCCGTCCTCATCTATACACGACCTCCGAGGCCAGATGGATATGATCTACACTGGCTCATTCTTTCACCTGTGGGGCTTGCAGAAGCAGAAAGAAGTCTCCAGAGCAGTGGCTTCTCTGCTTCGACCTCGAGCGGGCTCAATGATCCTCGGTCGCCAGGTGGCATCTGCTGAAGCATGTGAAAAGACCTCGACACCAGGAGGTACCATGTACCGTCACAATGTCGAGAGCTTCAAATTGTTGTGGAAAGAGATTGGCGAAGACCTTGGCGTGAGCTTCATTGTCGACGCCCGCCTGGAGAATCTCAACGACGATCACTTCAAGGGTGATGACACTAAGCGCATCTACTTCTCCGTGAGGAGGGCCTAGCTTGCGAGTTGAAATTTGCTTTGTACTCAAGCATCTGCGCCAACTCTCCGCCAAGATGATACATCACAGCCTATGCCAACATAGCATATCATGTATGGACGAGTCTGGACTGTATCTTGCGCAGACAGTTCTGCAGCACCACGTACCTGGGTCAGGTACGCTAGCAAATAATGCAAAGTCAAGCTTCAATTGAAAATTTGATCTGTAAAAGTACTAGCACATCACTATAGGATCGGCGAGACCTGGGGTACATCGAATTTGTTGCTATTTAAAGCTGGCAGATCTGCAGCCTATGGCTCGACACGCGATTTTGCCGGCATCCAGACCGGGATGAAATAACACTTCCAGCGCGCACCCCAGCACTGCGCACTTTGAGCATATTTGTTCCATATCACTTTTCAATAGTTCTCCCAATCTCTGGTAGACGGCTAATTCGACCATGTACGGCCTTACCCATGGGCCTGGGAAGTACAGACGGTCCCTAGCCGTAGTGTTGCCGCTACAAACACGTTCTGCTCCATCTACCGGCGAAATGAGATCGTGTTAATCTACTAAATTTACGCGTCTGGATCTCTGAAGTGACTTCTCCGAGCGACCAACACCAGATTGGTCTACATTCATCTATTTGCAAATGAGCCGGACGAGACTGTGCAACGCACCTCTGCTATTTGCGCCCGTACGAGATGCCGGCATGAAGATGTTTTTCAATGTCTTATAAGTAGGGATCTTTCCCAGTCAAAGTACCGTCAAGGCCCCAGTTCGGTATCTGTCAACCAACCAACCACACTTACAAGGAAAAGGATCTGCGACCGGCGTTATGAAGTTTTCCGTGGTATTCGCTGCTGCACTTGCAGCCAGTGCAGACGCTGCTGTTCTCGAGAGGCGGCAAAGAGGCAATCCTGACGGTAAGTTTGATTATACTCGCATATTTTACCACCAGCAACGAGTGAACTTGACCAGAGATGTACTAACATCGTTTCCAGTCAGCGATTGTGGACTCGATGCATTTGAGGGCCACACTTCGGAGGCTCTTCTCTTCTGCAGTAGTATCCTGAAGTCAGGCACTGCCACCGCAACTGTTACCCGGGGCGGCACGACAACCGTCACTACCACGAAGAAGGTCACCACGACTGTGTACCCACCAACCAGCAAGACTCCTACACCGACACCCACCCCAACACCGCCGAAGCCCACACCATCATCCTCAACTAAGGTACGCCGTGCGCAACGGGAACAGAACTTTGACTAACAGTTATCTCAGCCTTCATCTACCCCGAAGCCGCCCACATCTACTCCAAAGCCGACTCCCACACCTTCTTCCACTATCGTCACCGTTCCTTCACCGTATGTGAAAAGTTTCGATCACCGTAAATATGCAGCGTACTCATAACTACATAGATCCCCGACCGCCGCTCCCGGCTGCGGCATCGTCGCCTACGTCAAGAGCACGCCCGCATACTACTTCGAATCGTCGGGGACCAAGAACACCTTCTCAGCCTGCCAAGCGCTCTGCAAGGCCGACACCAAGTGCCTGTCCTTCGGCTATGGCGAGGCAAACTGCATGTTATTCGACGTGGCAGCGTACGTTCCCGACCCCCCCACCTTACCCTTTTCCATTCCTCAAATTACCTTCATCTAACACTACTCCTTCTAGTGCCGACAACACAAACTACAACCCCATGTCACCCTACACCTTCTACGACGTCTCGTGCCCCGCCGAACTCCCCGTCCGCAAGCGCCAAATCGGCATCGAGCTCCCAGGCGGCATTGGCATCTCGCTCGGCCTCGACAACCCCAAGCAGATTTCGTCGGCGTGTAGCTGTTTCATTACGTCGGGCCCGGCGTCGACAACGGTGACCAAGACGAGCGACGTGGTGCAGACGAGGACAGCCACGGCGACGACTACGATTACGACTACGGCGAGGGGATGAGGAATTTGAAGAGTGAGGGGGGATGTGAAGGAGGAGAGGAGGGTGAGAGGATTGGGGATGGGGTTGATGATAGTGCATTTGATATAATTTGTTCACGTTCATGATGCTGTAGTGCTTCGTACGCGTGTGTGACTGATCTGAGTGCGTGAATTGAGCTGAAGATGTCGGCGCCTTGACTTGGCCCTACGTTGATTACCACCTACGCAGCAGCGGGGTATTCCAACCTACCCAAGAATTGGACTGGGCCATGAAACTCGTCGCTTATGCCGTATGAGTAGTCGTACTCAATTCGTTCTTGCCTTGTTTTCCGTCTTCCCTTTACTCTCTCACCAGAAAATCAAAAAGACGTAATGGAATATAACGTAAAAATTGTTGCATAATAATCTTTTCTCCATCTCGCCTTCATCTATAGAATAATGCTACAGAATGTATACATGATATATGATACAACATAAACGCCATGCCATGCATCAATCGTACCACTCTCTCGCCAGAACGCCGGGCCCTAGGAGAAAGGTATTATGTGAAAGTACAGGGTATAAAAAAAGAAGAAAAAGAAGGTCGCTTGCTCAATCGCTATGACGCAGCTGCAGCTCGCTGGAAGAAAGAAGATAACAGGAAAGACGTCTAGGGATATTTTTGTCTTGCGGTCTTGAGAACATGGGCGGAAAAAGGTAAAAGGAAGGAGGAAGAATGTTGGGAAAGGAAAGCATAGAGATCCCAAACGAAGGGATCTCAGTTGATGAAAAAGGAAAGAAAAGAGTTCAGGTCACCTCATTCGTCCATCAACTCTCACTTCTCACGCCCCTCGGGCTTCCATTCACCCTCAAACCCCTTCTTGCCCCAGTACTCCTCAAACCACTCCCCGCACACACCACCGACCCAGCAGCCCGCGAAATGCACGAGCAAGTCGCCATCGCGGTAGCCCATGTTGTCGCCGCCCTGAACGTATGCGTTGAACTTGCGCTGCGGGTAGATACCCACGTGGTTCCGTACAAGCCTGTGTTCAAGCATGAGATGCTTGAGAGCATCTTGTTCCGCGCCGCCGTGTTCGCGTCCCATGAGCATCGTGTAATCGGTCATCATCTCAAGCAGCCAGCGAGTGAAGGCGCTGCGGCGGAAAAACACGCTGCCTGTGTTGACACTCTGGTGGTCTTGAGTAATGAGGATGTCGATTTCCTCAACGCGGAAGTCGGACGGCGTGTTGATGTGGGTTGGGTTCTTCTTCAGCTGGCCGTCGAGGATCGGGGTGTCGCGCATCAGGCCGCGTTGCAGGGCGGCGGGGGACAGGATTTCGGAGGCGAGGTCGTACGAGGGCGTCATAAGGATGATGTCGGTGTCGATGAGCCAGACCCATTCGGCGGTTGGGTGGAGGTGGAAGGCTTCGGCGACGGCGGGGATTTTGGACCATGTCTAAGCAGAGATGTCAATTTTTCGTCCATGGGGGTACAAGAGGTGAAGTGTGTCTTGATGTGTGAGATGTCTTACCCTATGAGCCTCGCCAATATCGTAGCGACTGGTGTTCAGCCACATATTTGTGTACCCATGTTTCGCACAGTACCTCTCGCGGTCATCCAGCACGCGCTCCAGCACATTCGGGATGGCGCTGTTGTGACCGCCGCCGTCACTCGCTGTCAACACAACAATGTCGCTATTCTTGGGCGTGCGTGCATATCCGCTCATGCTCTGCGCATGCTTGGGGATGCTAAAGTCCCACTCTGGCTGGCCTTTGAAATAACCGGGCTGTGGCGTGTCGTTGTTGGTAACAATGGGCGCGATGGCTTCGGCAGGCGCATAGTTGCGGTAGTACTCGACAGGCACGTCGCCGTAGAAGCGGAAGAGGACGACGAAGATTGTGATGGTCGAAATGGCAAGTATTATGCCTCTGCATAGCACAGTCAGCGGGGCGTCTTGGTTGCGCGTATGTTGTATGTCTTGGGTAAGATGTGCAGGGCAATCTAAAACCGTGCGTTGGGATCATCGGCAGGATAACCTTCCAGGGCCACACAAGACATACTTTTTCGGCAGCATTTGTAGGGTCTGCATATTGGCCATGTTGGATAACGATGGCATGGTGAGGCTGGAGACCAAGGTGCACCGAGGGCGTTCAGGTTATGAGGGTCGTGGAGGGCGTGGAGGGAGACAAGACTCCGGTACTTGGGTCGACTGGGACAAAGCTATGCTATGCGCGCCCCCTTGAGCGACTTGACCATTTTCACTAGGTAGATAACAGCTCGACGGGCACTACGACTGCCGCCAACGCTCAGCGCATCACGTCGTGGGCGTGGCTAAAAAAGGGGCTATCTTTGGCCGACTGTGGTCTGACACGGCAGTCTAATTGGCGCAGCCGTTGCTTCTACGACTCTGTCACCATCACGGTTCGGTGCATAATTGTCTCTAGCGCGCCGCCCAAGCCATGGCAGCAGACGCCATCCGCCGCAAGTTGACGCGAGGGACCTTCATGGTTATACCCCTGTACTAGCGCCCAGCAAATTTCGCTTTCGACAGCATGACTTCCTTCAGACAGCCACCCTTTACTCGCGAGTCAAGGAACGGTGTTCTTTGTGATGGTCTGGCCCAGAGTCCAGACACAGCAACAAAGAAGCAGCAGCAGCAGCAGCGTGCCGATGCGTCATTTCCGCCCTCGTACTTTGGTTACGTCGTGCACCGCGCCAGCGGCTGAGTAAACGTCTTAGCATGAAAAATGGTGCCGCAAGGACGCGTGGAACCTTGCTTCTACGACAGTGAACCGTGTTACCCAGGTATCGCTGACGGCCGGATGGGGGAGTTCAATACATCGCAGTGGCCAACTGCTCGTGTTGCAGTTGCACTGTGACTGACAGATGTGACAGGCTGACCGCTCGCCTGTTGCAGCGCAGACGTTGCCAGCGCTCGGTTGCTCGGAAGATCGCCCACTGGGGCCCATGAAATGTCTGGCCTGGGCAGGGTCCCGTCCTTCCGTCTAGCGCGCCTTGCGCATCTCCTAGCTGGCTTGGATGCCATTTCAGCATCGAGATGCGTGTCTTTTGATATGCACATGGCTTTTGAGGTTGAAGACATCTCAGAGATAGTGATGCCATGGCTTGAGAATATCGATTCAGCAGTTGCAGTTTCTCGTTCGTGCCTGCCATATGAGATGGATCAACCCCTCCAAAGCTGCCATTGGCTAGCGTGACCTCAAACTTCTTCGACACCGGACCTTACGGAACAGCATCAATAACTCACCATTTCCATACAATACCAACCAATTCTGCCGAGAACTTGATCTTCGTGTGCTCAGCGCGTCGACTACGCGCATCCTCCAACATCTCCCACCGCGCTCATCCCTACCTCCACACCCCAGCGCCCACATTCTCAACAATGGCCCCCTACTTCACCACCCTCGCCTCCAAAGCCGACTACACCTCCCTCGTGCGCCCCCAATCCGGCAAAGTGCTTCTAGTCGCCTTCTGGCCCGGCGACGCCACCTCTACCGCCCTCATCTCCTCTCTCAAGCAACTACTTCCCAAGTCCTCTTTTCCTGAGTACGGCATCACAGAGGCGTATCGCTTTGATGTGTATGCGCTGCCCGAGCTGGCGGCAGAGCTGGATGTGACGTTCGTACCGACTCTTATGTGGTTTATGGATGGCGTTATGGATGCGTTGGTCTGGCACCAAGGTGTGCAGGTCGAGGGGGAGAGTGTGGAGAAGGGGGTCAAGAGAGTAGTGGAGAGGGTGAAGGGGAGTAATGAGGTAGGCGTGGAGGATAGCGATAGCGATTGGTAATTGTAGTGGGAGAGCGAGAATGATTGAACAACGTAGCGGAGAATGGGAAAGAGAAGGGTGGATGGAGATGGAGATGAGACGAAAGATGGAAATCTCTACTGATGTGCATCTTCCTGATCGATTGAAAAAAGCGACATAGATATCGAATGTCGTCAACTGGTGGTATGGTTCAAGATTGTGTATGGGGAATACCTCCGCGCTACTGAGGCTTAGCGCTTAGACGTCAGGTTCGTGCCTTCCACTTTGAACTCAATGTTTGGGCAGTGTTTTGTGCACTTAGCATTCGACCCTTCTTTCCAAATCGGTCAGTCGAATTCACATTCTGTCTCAACCAAGGATTGACGAGATGGGAAGAGTAGAGCCCATATGATGGCTCAGCTCACATGTCACAACTGTCACTGATTTCCTCGCTGTCGCTATATTGCAGTTGTGTTCCCCTAAAGACAATATACCACCGCTACCACATCTCATACCTCGTATCGTCTCGTGCGATGGAGCATAACATGGATTTTTAGAGGAGGATAGGCCGTTCCCCAGGGGCTTTCGCAAGCTACAGACGTATTATCGTCGCTGAGCTGCTACATCCTAGATCAGACATGTCACACGCTTCATCAAGCGTACTCTTGTAACCTTAGCTACTCTCCAACTGGAGCGACATCTGCGGTAAGGTGTGTGACGTTTAATCCGGAATTTCCGCGCTGTTAACTTATCGTATTCGGTTTTCTCGTTCTCGACATTGTTCATCATGCAAAAGTCCCCTTGTCTCCTTCTATATTAGCGACTGCCGTTCAAAGGATAACGGATATTTTCCTTTGTTTCGAGGGGGGCCGAACAATGTAATGGCAATAATGTAAGTCGAGAAAAGCCCGCTTGGATTCTCTTCGCAATCACCGATGGCCGTGGTGCGGGTCAGTGAAAGATCGCTTGGTTTCACTCTGCACACACAGCGTTCACCCGTCTATCACTTCCACACTCCGCACTCGTGAGTCTCCCCACGTGCTAGCGCCCGCCTGCACAGCTCTCACCCTTCATGACCTTCGTCGCCGAGTCTCTGTTAAATTCTTCTCACCAAAACACGACCTCAACTCTTCCAGGTTCACCCACGTGCGTACATCGCCATACCACTGCCGCTACAAATTGAACACACCAACACCTATCCATCAAATTTATGCTCAAGTCACGCGCAGAATAGACTGCCACCACCGCGGACGAAGGCCATCTGCCCTCGACCGCTTGGTTCCGCACATTCCCGCCCTACATCTGCTCCCGTCACATTGCGTGCTGGGCGTCCTTACATATACGTGAAGAGCTCGCACGCCGGGCTTCGTCGCCATGGTGCAAGTTCAGGATGGCGCAGATCTTCTGGGCTTCATTCGCCAGCATCCTGGCCTCGCCACCCTCGCGACATCCACCATCGCTGGGCCCCTCCTCGGTTTATGGACGCACAATGGTGCCCCTTTACCAGGCTACGGCCGCCTCTTGACCGAAGCTGAGGCACATGCGCCGCCTGGTTATGATAGCAGCAAGTATCTGCCGTCCCCGAACATGCCACCCATTGACATCTTTGGACACCCAAACACCACCATGTACTCGCCTGCGCCGCTCGCCATCGCATCGGCACACAGCGTTTCAGTGGATGCGCCCTCAAATCAAACCTTAGATGTGGCGAGCAACTTCACGAACCCTGATTACACACTGAAAACCTTCTCCAACGTCGAATGGCTGGTTGGCGCTGTAGGAGTCGCTGCGTTCATCGCCATGGTCATCACTGGCAAGAAAGCATACGAGAAGAAGTGCAAGAAGCCAATGCACCACGATGGCATGGTTTTGTTTCTTGACTCCAAAGTCAAGACGCTCGGGAGGGCAAACTTGGCGCTGAAGAAGGAGCTCGATAATGTCACGACTGACAAGGATAAGGTGATTTCGAAGTTAAAGAAGGCACTCGAGAATATCACAAACCAGAAGAAAATCGCAGCTGGAGATAATCTACGGCTGAAGCAGGAAAACATGCAATACAGAAGAGACTTGGACACCAGCAAAGGAGAGCTACAATCTGTCAAGTTCGATCTTGAGGAGTATCAGGAGCGTCATGAACCTTGTCAAGAGAAGTTGGATCGAGCAGAGGAATTGCAGCAAGAAGCCGAGAAGAAGTATAAAGCAAGAGTTTTCCGACACCGACAGAGCGCACAGGAGCTGCGAGATGCTGAAACCATGGTTGCCGAAAAGACGAAGGAGATTTCTGTGAAGCAGCTTGCACTTGAGGAGCTCCAGGATGAGCACCGCACATTGAAAGAGCAGCATGAGGCAATCAAGGAGCAACTGGAAGAGACTTACGACATAATAAATGAGAGGACAAGGCATCTTCATTGTGACGACGCCGCAATCCGCGAACAGAACCGGGAGCTCACGCATCTCAAGAAAGCTCTGCGCAAGTTGCAAGAGCAACTGACATCGCTTACCAAGCGAAATCAAGACGCAACTACGGAGAACGACGGCTTGTCCGCGGATCTTGCACGCGAGCGCAATGTCTCATCGGAGAAGGACGGCACCATTTCTGACCTCCGAGACAAGGAGAAGAAGCTCCAACAGGCCTGTGATGATGTGGCCGATAAACACAAAGTGACCAAAGCCGAGCATGAAACGATGAGGGCCCTACTTACTACTCAATCGAAGGACCTCGATGAAGCTCGGAACAATGTTAAAGAGAAGGAAACTCAGATCTCTAATTATCAGGCCTGGAAGCAGCAGACGCAGGTAGATTTCAATAACGAAGCCCGCAACCACACTGCAACGTCAAACCGGCTTGAGACACTCAAGACTCAGCATGACCTTCTATGGAAAGGACTCGATGATGCCCGGAAAGCGGTCGAAGGAAAGGAAGCTTATATTGCTGGACTTCGAACCAAGGAGGCGCAGCTTCAAGAGGCAGAAGCCAAAATCACCAACCTCGAAACCTCGTTTGAAGAAAGCAAAGTCACCGCGTCTGACCTGCAAGATAGGGAGCAATCTCTTGGCGACAAGGTTTCCGAGCTGGAGACAACTATAAGCGAGCTCAAGGAGGCGCAAGTGGCAGCCCAGGTCGAGGATGATGCTGCAATCACCGTGAAGGTGAAGGACGTTGAGGAGGCGCAGCACAAGCGCACCAAGAAAATTGCGGAGAACACATCCAAGGCGGATGCCGAGTTGGCAACACTCCGCCAACAACACAAGAAGGACACGGCCGATCTTCTGGCTTTCCAGCAAGACGCCAGACACAAGGACAAGGATGTTGAGCAGCTGAAGTCAGAGTCTGCCATTCTGCAGACCAAGCTTGCAGTTGCAGAGGCCGAAGTCCTGAACAAGCAGAACCTCATTTCAGGTCTCAACAATGGCGCCATAACCCTGCGCAGACGAGTCAACGATGCAGAGGAGATGGTCCAGAAGAAGACGACCGAGCTCGCACAGATCAAGCAGGAGCTCGCACAGGTCCAGCAAGAGAAGGAAGACGAGATGGAAGCAAACGCGAATCTACAGGATGATTTTGACATCAACATCACTCGCATGAAAGGTCTGCAGAAGAAGCTTGACGATGAAGCTGAACAAAGCAAGCGGACCAGCGCAGCCCAGCAGAAAGAGATCGAGGAGCTCAAGTCGAAGCTTGAGCATGCCGCCACGCAATCAGAGCACACACAGCCTGCCCAGGTTGCTGAGCTCGAGCAAGCACTTGAGGAGGCGAATGAAACCAACGAGGCCGCTATTACTGAGCTCCAGGACAAGCTCAAGAAGTCTCAGACCGATGTGGCAAAGGGCCAGAAACAGCACGAGGCCTTTTCCGCAAAGAAGGCTCAGGAACTCGCCTCATACTCTGAAGCTACCGTAGTCGAGCGCCAGAAAGTCCAGGAACTGACGAATAGTCTCGAGGCTAAAAGCAAGGCGCTTAAGGATGTCAACGAGGAACTCGCTGCCCTGAAGGTCACCCACGACACTTGCGTAAAAGACACCGATACATCCTCTTGTTACGACGATGACGCTGCTCGTGCCAAGCCCTACAGCGAACTGGGTTGGTCCAATCGTAGCAAGCGTCACGATTTTCAGTGGATGATTAGAAAGGCCATCGCAGATCGAGGATACATTGCCCCCAAGAAGCTGGTTCAGCTGAAGCTGCCTCACGCCGACCCATATTATTCGGACTTGCCCAAGTCCTTTCCCGGGCCCTGCGATAAATTTGCCCCAGGCGCGCGAGCATGCGATAAGTGTGGTGAGACTTATACTCAGGTCGTCTTTCAGGATCACGGACCGGCTTGCATGGTTCTATTTGGTGGCGCCAATCATGCCGCTCGCTGCGATGGATGCAACGGGATCTTCCATCTCAATGAAGCTTTTAAGGATCATGAGAAGTATTGCACGAAGCACGAGACGAGTGGTGCCGCACCACAAGTGCTCAACAAGTTGCCATTAATCCCAGAATACGGTATTCTCAGCGGCCGCGATGTGAAGATGCCTTCTAAGCCGTCTCCTCAGTACATCATGTCGCAGAAAGCCATTGCCTTGGGCAACAAGTCGAAGGACAATCTATACCGTGCTCTCCCGCCTTACAAGGACCCAGACTATGAGAAGTGCGCCATTCCTCGACCCAATGAACCGGATACCATCATCTCCAGCAACCACAGGAGGGAAAGGGACTGGGAGGGTCGCAGGCAATGTTTCCATTGTAATGAGTGGTATCTCGTACAGGACTTCGAGGCTCACCGTGACGTCTGCAAGCCTTTCTTCGACGGAAATGGAGCCGACATCAACTCCCTTCACGTCCGCTGTCCGCACTGCAACGACATCTACACCCTAAACGGTGGGTACTACACGCATAAGGATATCTGTGCCAAGTCTCCCACCGCCGCGAAGTGTGAATTTTGCGACGATATCTTCAAGTTCGCAGACGACACGCTTGTCAAGCACAAGAAGTTCTGCTACGGCAACCCGAACCGCGGCGCCGTCTCTGCAGAGGAGATGAAGGCTGCTTTCGCCACCAGTAAGACCACTTCTGCTAGTACACAGACTTTGGACCTTGATACTGCTCCCTCTGCTACCCACCAGGTCCAGCGCCAGGCGGCACCCCGTATCGCGACCAACGGATACCAACAGCCTCCTCCACTGCCGCCTGCATACCGCGCACCTTCCCCGCTCCCACCTTCGTCGACTGGACTGCTAGCCACGGCTCAATCCTTCAGCCCATCTACAACTGGACTTGCTCCACCCATCTCTCGTTCGCGCATGCCCCAGGCATTCCAGGCCTCTTCTTCACCACTCGGCTCTTCAGCAACCCCTCCATCCCCCAGCACATCTACACCTAACGCGAAAATTTCTCCCGCGCATTCTCAATCCCAGCTTATCGACACGCCTCCGATGCGGACGTGTAGTCAACACGGGACACTGCAGGTTTCTTCGCCTTTACGGCCGCAGGCTCCGCCCTCGCCTTCTCCGTCTCAGCTAGCGCGGCGGTAGCACTTTAGCTCTCAATTTCGAAAGCTTACGGGGTTTCGACGGTTCGATCAGCCACCGGGGGAGGACGAGGAGGATGATTAGAGTGCTGACTTGCTTTTTCTTTTGTGCATTGGCGGACCCTGGCAGCCAAAACAACAGGTTGGACCCATAAAGGATGGATTGGATGGATGAGTTCATGTTCAGTACACTGCAGCGTTTCAAGTTTGCATATTGATGGTGTTTTGCTTTTTTGGAGGGATGTAAAGATCTTCTTGACACTTGAGTCAAGGAGGTGAGGAGAGTGGAAGAAAAGTTTTGATTTAATATGGTATGGTATGGTTTGCATTTAAATCTTGTTGGCGCTTAAGTCAAGGAGGGTGGTAGTAGAATTGGGGAGCGTAATGCATATCATATTATATTAAAGACGTATCCATCTGCGCCTGACTCCGGTTCGTGATGCTGGCTATGCTTCTTGAAACGACAATCGTGACTCCTTCCATTGAACTGACAACTATAACTCCTCCTGTTCGTGACGTTTTCCAGAAGTGACAATCATGTCCATCCCCGTTCACTCTCGTCACCACATCAATCCACAACCGTCAACATCTCATACGCCTTGCTCGACACTGCGGCTCTTACTACAGTCTCCGGATCAACCTTCTTCTTCACAGTCTTCACCTCTATCATGCCATCCTCACCCTCCACTTCCTCCTCCACCTCCTCCGTCCCCTCGAGCGCTCCACCCTCAATCATCGCCCGCATCATACCCTGACTATACCCACTGACCAGCGCCACATTCCCATCGTCCTCCGTCACAGGCTTATCGCCGCGACGTGTGGCTGCCAGGTTCCAGAAAACTAGCGTTGGCAGCTCATAGCCCTTCTCTGCAAACTTCTGCTTGATGCGCTCGAAAGAAGAGGTCCAGCGCTTGTCAGCCACGTTCGCTTGGTCGAACTGCATGTCACTGAAGACAAAGACTTTCTGCACCATCTGCTCCTGCGTGAGGTTGTTGGCGACAGCCATGGGGAGGATGACGTCTTCAAATACCGCGACGAAATCGGTGTTCATGCCCCAAGGCGCATTCTCCATCTCCCGGACGGTATCGACGAGCGAGGCTGCGGAGTCAATGGAGATGTAAGCTGGTTCCTGGGAGAAGGTGATGAAGCCGCCTCCGAAGGGTGGAGCTGTGACAGATGAGAGGAGAAGCGAGAGACCGATGGCGCTGTCCATGGGCGTGCTGCCATCGGCGAAACGGTCGATTGTCATGCTGCCGCTCACGTCGCAGATGGCGATGGAGGATGTCAATGTTCCCGCTGCGCGGACGCGCTCGACGAGGGTGTTCCACTGGGCGTTGAGAACGTCGCCTTCGACGTTACCGATAGCTGCTGCTTTGGCCGCTTTCAGAGACTTCGGATTGCGGTCTGTCATTCCAAGGCCGCGAGCTTTGGCGATCAAGGTTGAGGGCAAGAGCGTGGCGCCGGAGATGTTGGCGGTGCCTTTGGTCACGTCCTGAATATACGAAGTGAAGCGCTCGGTGTCTTTCTTGAGGAAAAGAGACGTGTACCTATCCATTGCGAGAGATGGCACGCGCTGGTAGTGGATGTTAGAGAAGGTATTGCCGGCGATGTCGCGCTCCACAATGCTGAGCGCCTTGCGCAGCGGCGAGGCATATTGCTTTCGGTAGTGCTCGCGGATGTGGCGCAGGTAGAGTTCGCGATTAGTAGCATCTGGACAAGACGAGGCTGGGTCTGGGAAGAGAATTTCGGCAATGGACGAGAGGATAAAGGTATGCTTGTCATGAAATTCTCCGAAAGTCGGCGCCCACTTGGCGGCAAGAGAGAGCTTCTCGAGGTCCGACTTCTTATCCGAGTCGAGTAGCGCCTTGTCTTCCTTCAGCTGTTCGGCAAAGAGGCGAGCGACGGTGAGATGGAGAGCTCGATAGAGAGGGTCATCCGCCAACTTGTCTTGCACCCGCTTGTTCTGCTCCAGCTTCTGCTGGGTTCTAGCTGCCTTCGCCTCGACCGGGTCCCAATTGCGAGTGCGCTTTCCCGTCTTCGAGTTGTCTTGGCGCTGAGTGAGAAGAGAAGCAAAATCACCGTCCACCTTGAGCTGATCGTTTGCTGCGAAAACGACTAGGTTCAACAAGTCTTTCCAGTAGCCGTGCGAGACGCCATGACGAACATCATGTGCTTTGGCTGGGTCAGCCTCCTCTTCGCCGATCATGTCAAAGTCCTCGTCCGCGCCTTTCGCTTTCCCCTCATCATTCCCGGGTTTGGGGGCCTTCTTCGCAATCACAGGGCGTATCAGCCACTTCAGATTGGCAAGGAGAGTGAGAGGGTGTGTCTCCGCAAGCCACCCAAAGGCCTTGTACGAGGCCACACGGTTACTCTTACCTAGATGAATGCTACGTGCGTTGAAGATGATCTTGAGGGTCGAAGTGGCATCAGTCTTCCAAGACGCATCCAGCAAGGCCTTCAGGTCTTTGCCTGTCGTATTTTCGCCCAAATCATAGAAGAGGTCAACCAGAGGATTTTTCGATGAGACGTTGGTAACATCAAGATTTTCCGTGAGCGTCTTGTTGTCAGCGGCCAGGTCATCTTGAGTGCGGAGGTGAGCTGCGTGTTGCTCAAGACCTGTGATGAATGGTGCCTTCTGCGCGCGATCGTTGTCAGCCTCATCAGAAGCTGGGCGCTTGAGCGTATTGATACTCACAGTCGTGGAAGCCAAAGTCGTGTTGGGGTCTGTTGTATCGATTGTGTCAAATGCAGATGCTGGTTTTGTCGAGTGAGGGCGTGCAGCTTCCGTGATAGTCTGCTTGATCAGAGCCTCAAAACTGGCATTGCTCATGAAAAGAGCTTCGTCATGTGGGAGCAACACCGGAAAGGAAGAATCGAGAACGCTATGAGTCAGCGTGGCTGATGCCATGGTTGTGAATTGTTGCAGATAGAAAGAGTGGAGCGACCAATGGGCTTCAGAAGTGACAGAGCTGCGAGAAAATGCTTGGAACCGCACGACTTGAAGAAATCGGTGAGTTGATGAACGAGAGAGGAAGCGTAAAATTATGTATGCTTGAGCCTTTATGTACTTAGTTCATGGCGCGCGCGGAGGACATTGGCAAGAGCACCTGGCCGAACGGGAAGTCGCATGTTGTTGCCTATGTCACGGGATCACAGGGTGCAAGCCGCCTTTTGCTCCACTTTTCGTCTGGTCTACTGCACAGTAAAGGGCCAAACCAAAGGGCGGAGTTCTTCATAGTGACAGAAAGCAGAAGATAAACATGAGAATGCCTTGATCAAATTGAGTCATGCTTCCTGGCTGGGCAGTGATTCATACCTCAAACGTGGGACTCACAGGCAACCATCTTTGGTGAGATGCCACTCGCCTCCAGACGGCGACCGCGAGTGGTTCTACAGGTGTATTTTGGCAATCAATCGAGCAAGGCCCCTAACGTAGTCTGATCATGCCTTTCACTCAGCAACCACCAGTATGTATGATAGACGAGACGAATGCAGCTGCCCGTACACCGCCATATTTGTGGTACACCGGCTGCGTCATGAATGGTGCAAATCTTCAATCAGTCCAGACCAGAAGTCGGTATACACGAGATAGATACAGCCGTGCGACATTCTGTGTCCGAAACGTCAGGGAGAATTGATGTGATGAGCAGATGGAGACGTGCAAGTGGTGAGTATCCAGTGAAAGCTGTAAGATTATGTCAGCGGTGCCCCACTACGCGGGGAAGGCAACAGCGCGCCGCGATAGCTTCAAGCTACAGAACCCCAGAACGCCGCAGCAACAACACTCTCACCACAACCATGGCGTCGAGTGTAGAGCAGTCGCCTTTCTTCCAGCAGCGGCGAGCAAAGGGCGCCATCGTCGTCTCCGGTATGAGGAATCATTGACATCATCATGGACCTTTTTCTAACATGCTCAGATCCACCCAAGTTCGATCTGGAGTCGTACATTAGCAATTATGCAGGTGAGGTTATTCTCCTAGACTTGCACTTCACCATACATACTGACAATACATCAGGCTTTACGCGAGCCGACCGCCTCCACCACATCGGCTCCTCCTCACCCTACTTCGCTGTAGATGCTTACCGCCTGGCCATTGCGGAGGCAAAGAAGGGCAAGAACGTCGAATTGTATACAAGCCTCGTCGAGGAGTTCAGCAATATTGCGCCACAAGATGCGGCAGCATTACTGGACACACAATGGGCGGAGAAGAAGACGCGTGAGACACAACAGGAGCAAGACAGGCTGGAGCACGAGCTCAAGTCTTACAAGAACAACCTGATCAAGGAGAGCATACGGGTATGCCTTTCCCTCAGCGCATCGCTCGAACAATGCTGACGCCACCAGATGGGCAACGAGGACCTCGGTCACTTCTTCTTCGACACGGGCGACTACGGTAACGCACACAAGGCCTACATGAAAATGCGCGAACACTGCACTTCCAACAAACACCTCGCCGACATGACCCTGCGACTTGTATACGTCAGCATCGCACAGAAGTCCTGGCTCAGCGTTCAGACAAACATCGCAAAGGTCGAGGCTGCACAGCTCAAGGGCGACGACAAGATCAAGCTCGACCCCATCATGTCTGCCTGCAGTGGTCTCGCATCCATGTCCATCTGCAACTTCCGCGAAGCCGCCGCCCACTTTCTCCGCACGTCGCCGGCATACATGACCGCCGAACCCGCGGCCAGCATCACATGGCAGAAAGACGTTATCACGCCCAACGACGTAGCCGTGTACGGCGGCCTCTGCGCTCTCGCCTCCATGGACCGCAGCGACCTGCAAGATAAGGTGCTCGCCAACAGCGAATTCCGCAACTTCCTCGAGCTCGAGCCGCACATCCGACGCGCCATCAACCTCTTCTGCAACTCCAAATACAGCGCCTGTCTCGAAGTCCTTGAAGGCTACCGCAACGACTATCTCCTCGACGTCTACCTCTCCAAAGTCCTTGCCAACATATACTCGCGCATTCGCAGCAAGAGCATCGTGCAGTACTTTATTCCCTTCAGCTGCGTCACACTCGACGAGATGGCATCCAAGTTTCCCGCAGCTGGTTTCAACATCGAAGACGAGCTTGAAGACATGATCAACACCGGCACGCTCAACGCTCGCATCGACCTCGTGGACCGCCTCCTCATATCTCCACCAACAAACCCTCGCCACAAAGTCCATGCCGATGCGCTGGCCATGGCGGAGAACTACGACCACACCCTGCGTCTCCGCCTCACGCGACTAAACATGCAGGCTGCGGGTTTCGAGATCAAGCAGGAGAAGAACCAGTCAGAGAAGCTGGGTATGGGAGGTATGGGCATGGGCGAGGGTCTCGGATCGAGTCTGAGGGGCATGATGGGCTCCAAGATGGGGTTCTCGTAGGAAGAGGATAGGTCCGTTTCGTCCGAGACGTGGTGGGATATGGATATGGCATGACATTAGCATTTGTAGGCGTTTAGGTCTTGAAGCGATGGCGTCTGGGAGCGAATGAATGGGTCGGTGGCAATCATGAGCATAGCATAGCATGACATGAATGCTAGATGAATACACACGATTCAACGCATATGAACATCATTGCAAATGGTCTTCGCGGAAGATGTGGAAAATAAGAATAATTACAATGCCATACGATGCGTACATATCTGGGTATCTTGAAATCAACAACGCTAACAAACAGTAATCAGGTAGGTATGTATCTACAACCAACTCGAATCACATCACATTACACATCATTTCCCTCCCCTCCCCTGCCCTTCACCCCATCTCATCCCCTCACCTCCCCCACGCATCCTGTCCCCCCTGCTGCCCACCCCCCTGGCTCTGCCCACCCCCAACATTCACATTCCCAACCCCATTCGCCGCACCCCCGGGATTCCCATATCCAAAGAATCCCACCTGCCCCGCCTGATTCGGCCCAGCAGCAGTAGCCCATCCAAAGTCTTGTCTTGCATATTCCTGCACCGAAGGCTGGGGCAGCGTCTGCTGCGGCTGTTGTGGTTGAGGCTGATTCTGCTGGCCTGCGGCTCTCATGGCTTGTTGGGGTTGGGCTTGATTTTGGTAGGAAAAATAGGCTTGGTTGGGCTGTATCTGTTGCATTTGGTGTTGTTGGTGCTGTTGGGCGTGGGGGTGAGGATGGGGATGGGGAGCGGTCTGCAACTGTTGGGCGGCGACTTGGAGTTGTTGCGTTGCGGACTGCATTGGGGGTTGGATGGATGGTTGGGCATTGAGGATGCGGGATGGCGGCGGAGTGGAGAGCTTGTAGGACAGCTGTTGTGGGCTGTGTATGGAGCGGGAGCGGTTCAGTTGCTGCAGCTGTTGGCGATGTTGCTGATGCTGCTGTTGTTGAGTGGGGTTCACTTGTCGAGGCATCTGTTGCGGTTGCTGCTGCTGCTGCTGCTGCTGCTGCTGCTGCTGCATCTGGGATTGGGAATGTGGATGACGGGTATGGGATTGTTGGACTTGAGGCTGAGGAACTGGAGGCTGGGGCTGTGAATGAGGACGTGGTGCCATCTGGGGCGTGGTCTGGATTGGTGTTGTGGAAGCGCGTTTCTCAGACTCAAGTTCCTGTATACGTGCTTTGGCTTCTTCGAGTTCCCTCTTCATCTTTTCGAAATCCGAGAGCTCTTTGTTTGGCTGACTCTCCACTGGTGCTCCGTTGGCTTCGGGACGCATCTCTCCAGAGGGCGGTTCCGAGTAGAAGCACTGCCGTTTCTTGTCAAAGCACGTCGAGCAAACAGGCCTTACACCGTCGCACTGCAACAATTAGTCTCTGGTAGACACACATGGCCATCGGCTCTCGATATTGGATCACTCACTTTGGTTTTCTTCGTCTTGCAAACATCGCAGCTATTCCGCGGCCGCCTCTTAAGAGGCGCAGGTGTGTGCATTGGCAAGGCTGGCGGTGCGACCGGCTGTTGAATATGCGGGGGTGGGGGAGGAGGAGGTGGTGGCGGTGGAGGTGGAGGGGGTTCAGGAGGCGTGGGATCAGCAGGCGACGGATCTGTCTGGATGAGTTCCAGCAACGAACGCAGACTCTGGGCCCTCAGATCGCTCTCCAAAGACGTGTTCGACGGGCGCTGCAGCTCCGGCACGACGATACTCTTCCTCTTCTTTGGCCGCGCCTGGGCCTCGGGTTCTACACTGGCTTCCTGAGATTGAGGACGGGCCACGATGCGGGCCAATGCCTCTGGATCGTTGACCTCGAGGAACTTCCGGCGCTTCGAGTCTTTGCGTGGAGGGGGCGCGCGCTCTTCGTACGTCTTATGAATAGGCACATGCTTGTAGAAGACATCGAGCGTCTGCTTGGTGGCGGAGAACTTAATGGACAGCACGCCTTTGCAGTCGTAAACTGGCTTGGTGGCACGCTTGCCCAGCTTCGCGCCCTTGCCGTTCGCAGCGCGGTCCTTGTTGAGCAGCGAGTCGTTGCAGTAGTAGGAGAAGCGGAAGCTGTCGTCCTCGCGGCTGTTCCAGCAGTTGTGGAAGCTGTAGCGGAAGCCGTCGATGCGCTGAATGGCGTCGACACAGCACTTTGCAATGGCGCGCTGCTTGCGCATCTTCTCCTTGGGGTCGGCGGTTGGCTGCAGCGCCTCGAAGACGCTCAGGTTGATCTTGTGTTCCACCTTCTTCACGTCCCCGCCGTCGTCTGCGCTGGCGGTCGGGGAGAAGTTGGGCAGCGTCAGGGCAATGCCAGGGTCGGACACATTCTGGTAGGCGTGCGTCTGCCCGCCATAGTGCGGGGGCAGGCCATTGGCAGGCTGGTAGCCTGGAGGAGCACGCGGGTGGTGAGGTTGTGGGTGCGTGTGGGCGCGTTGGGGCTGGTGCTGCGGCGTGTTGTTTTGGGCAGGCGCGGACGAGGGCGCGGCGACCCTGAAGGTGGTGTTGATCCAGAAGGACAGCTGGGCCTCTGTGTGCTCGGGCTGTTCGGGCGGCTCATCGAGGTACTGCCGCAGTGACGTCTCAAACTCGCCCAGCGACGAGACATCGAAGGTGACGACCTTGGCCAACGCGTCCCGCGGCTGGCGGCCACGCGCGAGCTGCGGCGGCGGTGGGCGATGCTCCTGCTGCTGCTGGCCCGGCCATATGGCAGCACCTTCGTCACTGTGGAGGTTGCGGAAGCGGGTCGGGGGTTGGCCATGGCTATCGTCCATCGCAAGAACATGGGGGGGGACCTGAGCCTGAACCGTCGATGTGGAGCCGGGTAGAGAGATTTGGCAGTGTATTGAATCACGGCCCTAGAGAACTGGCCTGTGCTCCCCCAATCCATGTGTCCATCACTGCCATCTCACCGCTCCGACCAACCCATGCGCGACATCATCAAGGGTCTCACGCCCAGCAGGACGGTACTGCCACCACAGCTCGTGCATCTTGTGCAGAGCACTCATCTATTGTGCCTGAGCCTGCAGCCCGCGACACCGCCAAAGTGCGCAGTCGCCGCAATCGTGCCATGGACTGACCAGCCGTCTGATGGCATGTAGCGACATGAGTAGCGTTGATGACGACAGCTCCATCAGCCTGTCGTGCCGGGCGCGCATCCTCATTTCGCACCCGAGCCTTGACCGGTCATCATAGGGTGATCGGGTCATCACGATCGATTCGTCTCATCAAACACCGGCCTATGAACATCACCACTCAACAGAACCTTTTCTTCGTGATCTGCAGTCAATTGGATGCGTCACGACAGTGGGGGACAAGGCAGCAGATTGTAACGTGAATAGACTCAATAGTATTGAACCGTAGAACTATGTCCGCGCCAGCACGATAAGACATTATTTCGCTCGTCAAAGCAAGAACAGCAAGGTGGTATCGATCGTGAAGCCAACCCAAACGCCCCCAGGCAGGAAAAACCTGATCATCGTACAACAAAGCCCATGTCTTCCTTATTTTGCTTGCGTTCCATCGTAAAAGTCATCTCTGTGTACTTGTATATGTCCCTCTTTTTTATTGGTTATTCACAGCACCCACTCCCCAGCTCCGGCAATATTATCGGGTACCCACTCGCCTCTCTCTTCCACTGTTGCGCCGTGCACGCCGTCGGCACGCTTGAGTGTCTGTACGTCCAAGTCTGTGACATAGGCCTTGCCGTCAGGTAGCTTCATGCGCACTTCAAACTCGCTGTCGAGCATCATGTCGTCTTTCCAGAGGCGGCGCGAACCATCGTACACGCACAGAACGCGCTTCTTCATCTTCATCTTGTCCGTTGCGCAGCCCCATGAGACGGGGTAGTTCTTCCGCTTCTTGCGGCCGGTAGCGTGCAGTGCGACGCCACCTTTGGAGAAGGTCAGACCCGCGCGCGGTTTTGTAACTTTGTTGGCGGTGGTGTTGGGGGCACCGCCGGCTAGTTGTCAATGCTGCTTGGAAGACTTGAGGGCTCCTTTGCCGGAGCGTGACTTGCGGCTGCCATATGTGTCATCGTTGTGGTCGTCATTGTCAAACTCCTCCTCGTCGTCCTCATCATCGTTGTCGTCATAGGCTGGAACAGTGTACTCAATGCTCTTGGACAGTCCATTGCGGTCAAGAGTCTCAGTGACGTCTTGGTCTTCCGCGACAGATGTGAGCAGGCGCTGGTTGATGGCTTCGCTGGGGTCAGCTTGTTGGACGACGCGTAGCACGCAGTCGTCGAGATGTTCGTAGAATTCTTGCGCATTGGGGAATGTGGTGGAGCAAGTGGAGCAAGTTCCTGCAACGTTGGATACGCCGCTGTAGGCTTTGCGACCACCAGGGCTCTTCTTGCGGCTATTGGGAGGATTCTGCTCTACACCATGGACCGAAGTAAGGTGGCGCTTGAACACATCGGCGCGGTTGAAGCTCTTCTCCGCTGCAGAGCCGCTGCCAGGACAGAAACCACAAACCATGGTGCCCTTGTAGTGGGTGAGTGTGTGTCGGTTCTTGTCGTACTTCCTCGCGAAGCCCTTGGTGTAATACTCGCAAGTGGTAATTGGGCACTTCTCGGGCCTCTCGTTCTGGTGAGTGAGCATGTGCGCCTTGAGATCCTTGAAGACACGGCCGCATTCAGGTAGTGGGCAGAGGCCTTTCTCGCGCGACTCGTCTTCCAGACCGCTATTGCTGCCACTCTTGCGGCTAGAGCCAGAGTGATGTGAGTGGAGGGAGGTGACCGAGCTTCGTCGCTGGCCATTGAACTGTGGGTAGGGGTGGTATTGCTGAGTGCGGAGATAAGGGCTTGCGCTGCCTTGCTTTATCCGTGCTGAACCTGGGCGCTGGCTTTGTGATGAGATGTGGGAAAGCGCAGGCGAGGGGGGTTGTTCGATGACTGGGAAGAAAGGCGAAGGCATTCCCGGGATGTCATGAAAGGGGCTCTGGGGAGCAAAAGCAAATGGCTGGATGAGGTTGGGATCTGGACGCATGTTGTCAGTTCCGGTCTCTGGGGTTGAAGTCGCACTATCGGGAAACCAACAAACTGAATTTAGAGAATGAGATTGACATAGAGAAAATTTGACAGAAGGAGATGCACCCGTAAGATCTAGGTCGCCAGGAAGGACCGAGCGAGAGGAAGAGAAATTGCTCCGGCCACGAGGCCTAGCCAGCGGCCAAGTCGCTGAGGCTGGAGTGGTGGGTGTTTTGAACTCACTCCCCTCGAACGGGGGTGTGGTAGTGGGAGATGTGACAGAAGAAATAGAAGATGAGAGCTTCGAAGGAACTGTAAACTCACCCACAAAGCTCTTCTCAGTGGCTACCATTCCTGGGTATTCGAATCCAGTGGTAAGTCCGAGTCCCATTGGGCCCCAAGACTCGTTAAAGTGTGTTGGTGAGCCCAGTGCTGAAGACGATACTGAAGCGCCAGACTCGGAAGATGCGGACAGAACTGGTGGCTGCTCGTGGAATGGGTGTGATTGGGAATGGGGAGAGCCGGCGGGAGTGTGGAATTGAACACCCTGTGCGATGGCATCGAAGTGGAAGTGCAGATCGTGAGGTCTCTGCTGCGGTGCCATGGATACCATTGGGTCAAATGGCGCACTGTAGGTTTGCTCCATGCCGTATGTCGAGGCAGGCAGGAACGGCTGGTTGGTCAGAGGATATTCCATTGCTTGCTCCTGGTTATTTGAATAGAGCTCAAAGTCGTGGTGCATATTTGACTGGTACTGGACGTAGTCGACCATCTTGAAAGAGTTGCAGATTGAAGCGACACAATGTCAGGAGGATTGTCTTGAGCTGGCGCTCGACACTTAAATTTCCGAGTTAAGTCAGCATAAGCAGCAAAGAGGCCGACTCCGCTCGAGTGGGTGAGGATGTTCCCGACGAGTTATACTAGCCAAGGGGGCCAGACTGGGAGTGCTCACCTTTCCTGAAGCGAAGCCGACTAGAGGCTGGATCCGTGGTACGGGTCGGCGAGGAGACGATATCGTCGATTGGACTGTCGATCTTTTACTGAATCGGACAGCGAGTGACAGCGGGATCGTCTTCCCGAGGGGTGTGGGAATCAGGGCTGGCTGGGAACTGGGGGACAAGTGACAAGCGCGGAGGACTTGTTCCTGAATGGTGAGTCCAGGTGTGTCAGTGAGGGTCTGGATGGAGGAATGTGTGCGCTGATCAGAGGCCTGGATTTGTAGCAGGTGCCTCGGGGGCGAACTTGGGTTTATACATAAAGCCTCAGATGCGCCCACGATGGCCCCCAGCGCGGACAGTGCACGAAGCCACAGGATGGCATGCTCGACCCCTGTCGCGACGGCGGGCTTGCTGCCCTACGGAAGCTTGGGCCAGTGGGATGAGGTGGCCCATTTTCAGAACGGTAACTCGACGCTAGGAGAAAAGACATGGCCATACCGTCCGCCGTCATTTCCTCCCCGCCTCAATCGCGCGCCCCGACCGCTTCCTGCTTTGGCGTGTCTCTGTGTTTTGGCGGTGTCCGCGATCCCTGTGCTGCACTGTGGAGGTCCACGCTTGACCGGAAGCGTGCATAACACATGGGCGCTGGCCAGTAAGGGCGCCGCGGGTGGGCAGAGCACGCCGCTTCGGGCAAAGGCAAGCGGAATTAGGCATGATGCGCGCGCTAGACTACCGCCTCTTCAGTCGGGAGGACTGCCACCATCTGGCATGCTGGGCGTCCGTCGCGCGATGATAGGCCTGCTGCTCGCTTTGCCCGGTCCACGCTGCTGGAGCTGTGGCTGGTGACGGCTGTGCTACATGGGATGACGTCTGATTGGGCCCGGGGTCTGTCTAATCATAGCCCGCCCGTAGCTCGCATTGGACCATTGTCTGTAAGAGGCCTGGTAAGCGAGTGGGGCTCGTGGGCGCAGTTGCTGTCACCGTAGGATGGCAGCATGGCCGCCTTTGAGGATGCTGACCTCACCGCGTTTCTCGTGAGCTAATTGCTATGCAACACCGCGCTGCCAGCTGCTACGATGAACCATGCCCCGCCTACAGTGCGGTGCGGCATGAACCACCTCACCGCTGGCGGCGGACGAGGCCACGCGAGGCTTCACGCACGCTGCGTTCCCCATCGGTCCGTTTCGTGGCCCGTCGACATGTGAGCCATGGGTGTCAAGAGATCGTGGATGCAGTATAGCGCCTTCGGCTCGCTCTCGCTCTCACTGGCCCTGGCCCTACCTAGGCCTGCACCTCCTGTTTGCGGACCTTGCCATTGCATTGTACTGTATCTCGTCGTTTCAGCACATGAGCCGGCCGTGGGAAGCAATCTCGCTCAGACACCCTTGGCCCTCCAGAGCCAACCAGACGAGCACCTCTGCCTCAAGACATCACAGGCAATACTGTCGGCAGGCGTGGGCGGACTCGAGGGCCTTCAACCTTGCATGCTCGACGCCATAAAATCGCGTGGTTTCGCGTTCCATCCTCCTTTGGTAGTCCCTGAACCCGGCGTCATGGATAAGGTTGGCTGGCCCACCGCGAACCGCAGGTGGGAGCTTGGGAGCTCGCTGGTTTGGGACCACCCGACCTACCGTGAGTGAGACGCGGACATGCATCTGCGGTACAACCGCCGCATCACTGTCAATGGTACGGTACCACAATTGCAATGCTCTCTGCCATACCATGTAACGTGCGACTCCTCGCTCGTCTTGCGCCATGCCATGCCTCGCTTCTTTCAAAATCATGGCCACGCGAGCGGCACGCTCCATGTATGCTAGACTTGCCCGTAACCCCTCATTCTCCTCGTGGACGGACGAAGCTCCTGGAGTTGAACATGCCAATGCTAATAGTCGTGTCATGGGAGGCGACGCGCTCGGCCTGATTGGTGCGCCCACACCACATCGAGAACTAGTTTAGTCGCAAAGTTACTGGCATTGGTAGCACGGCCAGGCAGAGACTCCGCATAGCACTGTAGATGGTGCTAGAATAGCCTCTCCTTTGTCGCAGCAAGTGCATCTTCTGGCGAGGTAGCATCTGACATTGATCCTGTGCAGTGTTGATGCTTCCTTGTCCATGAGCCTGTTAGAGCCGTGGGGTAACCAGAGGCCAGTACGCGATTGATTTGGTCATGGACACGGCCACGCGGGTACAATTTCCTTTCCACATTGGCGAAAATGGCGTTTTCGCAATATAGCGAATGCACTGTATGTCTCAGCAGCGGCATGGCTGCGCACCGCCACAGGACATCGACCTCACTAAATATAGCGCCAATGCTCGGTCAGCACAGCGAATCGTTTAGTTGTATTGTCTCGCTAAGTAGCCATGCCCAGTGAGAACGTTCGCACCGCCACAGATCGATGCGAGCAGTCTAGATCGTCCTGACGAGCATCGACCCCTGCTCAGTCTGCTGTGCGGCACTGACACGATGGGCCGACAACGCAGAGGCTTGTTTTACTCAGATCCTTGTCTCGCCCCAGATAGCCTCTGCTAAATGCTGAACACTGCTCAAACCGAACTCAACACAAACGACAGCATTGCTGCACGCCTGCAGGGGCAGTGTTGGGTGATGTGATAATGGTGGATAACGTTTTCCTAGTGGATAGTGAGACATGAATATTGATCCTTTGACCAACGTTGGCCGCCCGTTGAGGCGCTTCGCGGTGTTGGTAATTTTGATAGTAAGCGCGGAGGACTGTTGCGCCGCTTCACGAAATGTCCACGTTCAGAAGCCCCCACATGGCAATGTTGTTGCGCATGTTAAAGGGGCCAGAAAACTAAGCAGATTCGTGTCAGACAGACAGACGGAATCTACCACCGAGTACCACTGTAGTCTCAGTCGAAGGGCTGCGCCAAAGTCCCCGCCAGCCACGTTTGCATCTTGCATGAGGGCGTCTGGCACATGTACTCTGCTGCGCAGTCTAATCGCTCTCGTCCAAAGTCCAGGCATTGGCGAATTCGCTTCCCCTGGTCGAGTCATGGAGATGTCTCCAGCGGTCGTTTGCGTCTTGACGGGACGCAAAGGAACCGACTCACTGCTTTATCGCTTCTGGAAGGCCACACAAAGTGGGAAGACGCAACCGTAACAAGTGGGCATGCATAGAGGAACGCCCAAAGCCACATCGACGGGTGATCATCAGAGGACCTCGCGTCGCGCGTACCAGCAGCCTGGAACCTCCCAGTCGCAACGTATCAATCATTGACGGGTGCAGGCATGAGCTCTGCCGTACCATGCCAGTGGCCTCCTGGGCGAGTCGGTCGAGGGAATTCCCGGTGCAACACACCTCAATACAAACAATAGTGCCGTACTCCCTGGTACATTGCATGGGTATGCCGTGCGACACCCTTGGCCCATATTTGGGTCATATGCACTTGCCAGCCCGTGTCGATACACTTCACATGGGTTGGGTTCTGCCCCGGTCTTAGAGGCGAGTTGCTGCATTCCAGTACCAAGGTAACAAGCACAGCCGTTTCTGGCAACGAGGCGCTCTGAATGTGTAGGTCGTCCAGCCGTTGGTCGGCTTCGCCGCGTGGAGAATGGGACGGTGTACAGTCTAATCTTTGGCGTCGGCCTCGCCTAGACATCTGACCCCGCAAGGAGCAAAACCACTCCCAGCAGTGCGGTTTAGCGTTTTAGGGGAATCCTTCCCGCACCATGCTTTACTGTGTCTGAGCACGCCCGGGCCGCAAATGGACCAGGATTTTCTGTGATTGCAAGCAAAAGCCTTGTCGTCCCCGCTGCTTTTTGCTCACCATCTGGCTCGCCGAGAGTAAGATTGACAAGTGGTCTGATCTTCACGAGCAGAGCCTCATGGGCCGACGGCTCTTCATTTGCAAGCACGAGTGACTGGCTAGCTCGTATAGCAAGACTCTCTTCCGCCGAATACCTTTGATACCCTCCACCAGATTCAATCAAGAGGCTTGCGTCGCGGTTCGCGTTGCCGCCAATAGATAGAAAGCGGGCGCTCGCGAGGCGACAAAGGTGTGCTGGCACCCTCCATGAGGAGCCATGCCGCGCTGCGGAACGCTGCTGGACGCAAACCCTGGGACTTCTCGCGTTCATTGCGAATCAGTACGCTTATCATGACCACCCTGCCCTAGCCGCCTCTGCAGGGCGAGTCAAGCTTTGTTCTGAGAGAATGTTTGTCGCTGAAAAAGCAACGATGACTCGCCCTATGAAGCCTAACGCCAGCGCTATCTTGAGCCTCGCGATGTCTTCGCAAGCACAAGGCCTCTGGCCTCCTTGGCCCTTGGGTACATTTTCCGCAGCTTGTGGTTGGACCCTGTCGTGGTGCGCGCCATCTTTCGATCGAGAGACTGTGCGCACGGTAATCTGGCTGGTGCGTCTGGATCTGGACCGCTCCTCGCCAACCCCCGTCCTGTAGGGTGGAAGCTTCAGGCTAGACATTGACTGTTTCTGCGGGCGCGAGGGTGCTTGTGATAGCACTTGCAGCTCACGGTACTTCATGCCATGGGTGCGGAACGATGCTTTTGTCCATTTGTCGCTGACATGGATCTGGATGTGATGCTTTTGTCCAGTTGTCATTGACAAGGGTCTGGATGTGGATGGACGTGGTCGCCGAGAGTTATGCTTTGTTCTAGGTGGGAGACTGCACGGGAGGGAAATCACTTCCCAGTTGAGTTCGGCGATGACTGCGCCGGCCTCCAGTAAGGTGCGCCTCAGGTTATTGATCAGCTCGCCATAGAGTTACTGGTGAATAGTCGCAAGATTCATATATGCAGAATGTAGTTGAAGTAAGGTATGTAAGGTGAGTAGTAGATCGTTGAGGCGTTTTGGACGGTGAACCAGGAAACTGGGTGCGCTTTCCCTCAGCTCATCGGGGCAGGCACACCAAAACGGAAAGCACGCCGTGCGCCGCACAGCGGTCAACAGCAAGACGTTGACTCTATTTCAACGACGTCGTTATTGAGGTATGTTCGCAGTCTTGAGTATCAAGCTGCTGTTATCAGACTCTAAATTGAGCATCACATGTCCTTGCGCGAATTTTGGCAATGAAGCCATTCTGTTGGCCGCCATAGAACAAACTCCACTGCTTCGAAAGCCAAGTGAATGCAAATGACACCCAACTTCAACTCCGCGGAGGCCTCAATTGCAACGCTGTCTGTCGGCTACCTAGCATTAAGCCAGCCGCAATTTGCGCCCTTTCTCCACGTGTGTGAATTCCTTTTCCCAAGCAACGGCCCCTTCATTTGGCTGTGATCCTCCCAGGGGCGCCGCCACGATGTTGTAACACTTCTGACTGTCGGTATTACGTTCCGAGCTGCCAATGTCTGCATCGAGTGTGTCCGATCTAGTACTGCTCACTCAGATAGTTATCCGCGTTCATACACGACGGCGTGCTGATTGAACTACTCTACACGACGGAAATATAAAGCTTACATTGTAGTGGATCTAAATCTCCAATCAAGCCAGCTTTTATGGCAGTCAAGCCTCCCCGTTGTCTCTCTATATCGTGAACCTTGTCGACTTCATGATGAGCAACTGCTACACGGAGTCATTTACTGACTGCCACCTTGTTTCAACCACTAAGCCTAACCGTTGTCTTAGATATTAACTATTGCTTCTTATTCAACCGTTGTCACGAATAGGTCTTCACGTAGATTCAACTACACTTTTTTTTTGGTTTTGATAATGCTCTTGAATTATGATAAGAAATTGAAGACAACACGCTCATGACATCCATTGCATTTGTAGAGATATTGTCCTCTTCATGGAGACGTAAATTGTTTATTGCGTCCGTATGGTGTGGTTGGTCTGGCCTCTTGTACCTCATCTACCGGATACCCCATTTGATGATATTGCCCTTCTACGTTTACCTCCCCCTCCATCCGTTTGTCTACCTATCTTCCGAGAGGTTGTACATCTCATCGTAACAAACACCAATTATGGCCTGGCTTCACACACTAGCGGGCCATAAATTCTGTCATCACCTCCACGTCTCAGTTACTAACTTTATTCCACTTCGCTCTCTCTTTCTCGAAAGATCACGCGGACACTTTCAAGTTCTCATTCCTTGAATAATTGAGCCACTACTATCCTATTATCCTCTCCGCTGTTGCCATGATGCCCTCCTCCCACTTCTTCGTCAGCTTGGCTGTCGTTCTCGGGGCCCTTGGCAGTGTGATTCCCACGCTCGAAGGTCGCGACGATACCACTATCCAATCCTTCGACCAAACCGTAGCCAACCTCACCGATGGTACACACGCCTTCCCTGTGATTTTGCTCATTTCAGGATCTGACAAAGAAATGCAGATCCACCTGCAAGCACTGGTCCTGATCCTTCCTTCAGCTACCATGACGGCGCTCTTCTGCAGGTCTGGGTTGGCAAGGCCAAGACGAACGTTGGTCCAGTTATTCGATCTCGGCTCTACTCGATCGTCTGGAATCTGCTCGAAAAAGAATGTCATGGCGAGAACTCGTGTAAACTTGATAACAAGAATCTCTGTTTCGAAACTGATTCCTTGGTCAATGGCAAAGTGCGAAAGAGGAGGTTAACTTCATAATTCGACTTCTGGTTGATGTACTGGTAATCTTGATGGTAAAATTTGTCTAAATCAGGTTTCGGCTGCGTGGCTACCTGAAGACGTTCGCAAATTGCTCATCGGCGCTGTCGCTGCCCCTCTTGAGGCACTGACCAAGTCTGACATCAGCGGGTACAGCAATTGCTACATGATAGGAGACAAGAAGGCATGCAATGTGGGAGATGCAGTTCGCGTATGATCTGGTATCACGTACTTCAGTCACGTTTAGCTGACGCCAAGTTTAGATCAACCTCCCGAGTGTCAATCCGTTCGCAAACTTCGTCCATACCATGATAAACAACGAGTATACAGGCTACGGTTGGTGGGACTGCTGCGCAGGAAATGAACGCCAGCTCGTTGATCGGGCTGTCGACGGCATGAGCGATGGGTTCCGCAAAGCCTTCGATCGACCATTCACGCGTGACACCCGCTGTATCATCAATGGGTGGAAGCTCTGCTATGAATAATGTTTGGCTGTTCTCGAGTTTACAGCAAAGAGGGACTGTACAAGGACTGGCCGCAGGAATATACAACTGAAGGAGAGCGATGGGTTCCAGGCTTTACCACTTCCATCTGGGATATAGCCTAATGAGATACATAATCGAAATCCGCGTGGTAGAACCCATACATACTGTGCTTGATTTTTCTGTCATCAATGATGCTCAAAATCATGATATATGTATATGTCTTTTGGCTTTGATAACCTCAACTCCACCTGGTCCTCGAATCATCTCTCTGTGGTGCCAACATCACGAACTTAAAGAAAGATCTTAGCATCTTCTTCAGAGGCTTTCATCGAAGGAAGGCAATATCCGTAGCGGACAGCGTTTAATACGAATCAATCCACCAAGGTGATCTCCGTTTGCTTTCCTAGATACTATACTTGCCCGCTATTTCCATGTTATAACAATAATCCGCAGCGTCCCTGCTTCTGTCTCAAAACCGAATTTCATGTAAAGCTTTCAAAACCATTCAACCTCACTTCGCCTGCTCCTGGTCCAGGCTTTCGGCCACCTACAAGTCCAGAGATCAACCGCACCCTGCTCGTTCATGGTGAGAACCATCCTCGCCTTTCCGTTCGGCTAAACTTCGAGCCTCGCGTTGTTTATCAGCGATATTTCTGCTGCAAACCACCTGGACGACGTGAACCCGGCTGGCATATTCAATCTCTCCGCGATCTCCGATGGAGGTAAGCTCTTTAAATACTCATGGAGGAGATACTACTCGTGATAGAATTATTGGGCGACAATAGTGATCGTAAGATGGGATTCGGACGAGTGGGACAAGGTCGCGATCATTCGTAAAACGATACGTGGAGGGGGCTATCGAAGATGGGCAGACAGTCCTCCGTGTGAACAAAGAGGGTCAGTACAGATTGGTTTGTCGCAGGTCTATAATTGGAATCATGGCCCTTTGTTCGCTTTTCGCGAACGTTTGTTTCGTTAATCTCGCCTGCCTTCCCACTTTAATGCCCACATCTTTGATATATAGAAGTGCGAACTACCTCGGCATTAAGATAATAATGATATATCTGAGTAGACTCTATCACGTATTCATCATCTGATCATCGTGATATGGTGAGCTAATTGACAGGTTGTATGGGGCAGCATGCCAAACCACCTAGCTCATTCTAGTCGCGTTTCCCATCACTCTTTCCACACACACACCGTCCTTCAGAGTTGGCGCTCCACAAAAAGACCCTCGTGTTTGCACTGTAGCAGAACACCGATATTGGATACAAGAGTATCATCATGACGAACAAGATTGCTGTCATCACAAACACCAAGAAGATCAAGACGCTGACTTGTGATTGCAGCTCAGAACCTAGATGAATTTGCGGTTGAAGGAAGGCCATTTCGTTTGATTGTCAGCAAGATGAATCCGTGGCTTGGTTCACGCGACTTACTGATGGGATCAGGATCCCGCCCTAGCTTCTGGGTATGCTTAAGCGGAATAGATTTATGATATTCAATGACCTTGCTGGGAATGGGCGCTGCTTGTAACGTGATCTAATAGTTGCCAACGAATGGTGCCACTTGCGGCGGTAGACATTCAATGTAATATTGGACGCAAGGTGACGTCACATGATTCGAGCCCAGCTCTCTTAAGCGATGGACTTCACTTTATCTCAGTATTCAGCTCTACGAAGGAGTTTTTGCAGCCTGAGAAGCCCACGTGAAGCGGAGACTATCTGCGCGCTTTCTATAGATTTTTTCAAGAGGAACGTTCGTCCCGTTTGGTTTGTTTGGCTCTACTGCCGCCCCTCCCTTGCTGCCTAGCATTCACACCCTCGCGCGAAGCCTCATCAAGCCAACCCAATATCTCAATTTAACATCACACAACATCAATCTCTGCACTTAACAGCGCCACAATTGACTCGACGTATCCGACACACATATCCTCGCCAATTCCATCGCAACCATGGTCTCGTTCGACCAAAATATCGTGCTCTCACCTGCGACCCAAGAACGCGTCGACGCAATCATCCAAGTCTTCCAAGCTCTTTATCACAAGCTCCCAGACTTGTCAACCTCAATAGACACCGCAGCTGCCGCTGATCTGCTCAAATCTATTGATCGCGTCTTGGCCGATGCGGATCCGCTTCTCCGCCAAATCGATATCCTTGTTCAGGCAGTTCAAGCTCTCGCGGTCGTTTTGGTGCTGCTTTTGATCTTGCTAGCCATTGCGGTGGTTGTTGCTATCACGCTGAGCTATCTTGTGTGGAAAGGAAGTGTGGGTGCAAGAAGGCACGTGGGCTGCGATTGTGACAAGAAGGTGCGGGAGAAGGTGAATTGAGATAGAGGCTTATCTCGGCGATGGTGAGAGAACAAATTTAACACAATCTAACTCTTTCTTTGTGGTACGTATATAGTTTCTTGGGTTGTTGAAGAGTTGCAAACTGATCTTGGCACAGACTTGCTCTCACCTTGACATCAAACTGCAATAACTTTCTCTGAGGCCGCTGAAATTGCAGTCACCAAGAGTTACTGATTTGATTACAATCAAATCAGCGCGTCGCATATCGCTTGGTAGCAACAAACCTCAACAATATTGGGCTTGTTCTTCCTGATTCAAGACTTGCGGCACACTGGTGCAACCCCCCTTCATCTGCAGCTGCACAATTTCGGCGTCGCAATCCAAATTAACACTTCCAATATCTTCAAATCGTAAGAAAGACTTATACACAGGCCGCTGCGCAGCATTGACAATCTCGATCAGCACCATTGAGCAATATGCCTGGACACGAAAGTCCACTCATCAACCTCGGAGCATTCCTGCTACAATCTTGTGGGTGCTGTACTTTAGCCAGTAATGGACACGATCGATACATTCTTCGAGATGGCAGGCATGATGTGCTGAGTCAAAGCCTGCCTTGGAAGCACCCCTTTACAAGATGCAGGTCTATTGTCGGTTCACCTCGCCTAACAAAACCATTAGATTAGTTGCCAGCGCAACATCATCGAGCTACGGACCAGAATCATCGTTTTCATGGCCCTCACCATCTTACTCTTGCCGGAAATCATCTTTGTTGATATCTTGTTTCAAGCGCCTGGCGAAGGTCTTCGGTAAGTTTACACAGGCCTAAACTGAGGCCAGAGCTCGAGGGTCATGACCGAAATGCATCCCTTTGTACAGCTTCTTTCTCTTGAAGCGTAAATCAGGATATCTGGATAAGATCAGAAGATGCTGAAATCATGGGATGACAATTGAGTAAGCTACACCCGCGGCTTGTAGTGGAAGCTCTGCTGACAATGCTGAACAGGGATGGCACAAAACGCAACTCTCGCATCGACAACATAATCTTGCGCATCGTAGGTGGCTTGCCGAATGAAGTCATTTAGACGGCAGAACGAAGATCTGTCGGCGATAAGTGATATGATTCTCGTCAGTGCGACTGTGCAAGGATTCCGATCGATCTCCCCGGCGAGGAGATTACGATCGACTGATTTGCACGAAATATGGAACCACATCGCACATCGGATTATCAACAAAGAATCAAGTCAATTTTTGCAAAAACAAACTCCGCAATGAACAGTTATGAACGTGATCTCATATTCTATAGTCTAAATCGATCCAGCAACTAATTAAATAGGGAACATATAGATTTCATCTAGCCCAATGGTGATAGGTCCGCTGCCCTGATTGCACTGAACCGTAAGACTCATAGTCAACTGATTAGCACCCACCGGGCAATTCAGACTATACTGCGTCCACGCCTCCGGAATAGAGTTCAAGGGCGTATCAAGGCGAGGGTTGCCCGCGGACGAGAAACTGCCCGGTAGCTGGCAGCTCAAGTAGTAGAAGCAGTTCGTGCCATCGCCAGACACCTTGCGTGCATACGTGGTGATGCGGTAGTTCTTGGTGGTATCGATCGTTGTGAAACGTTGCCCGATGCGTCCGTAGCTGCCGCCTGCGGTGATGGTGATGCGCGAACCATAGGCGCCGCACTGCGCATCGCTGACAATGGAGTTTAGGAACCCGCCGTAGCCGCCGGGGTTCCAGCCAGTGTAGGTGCCGTCGTTGAATCCGGGGTTGACGAGGATGTTGCCAGATGGGACTGAAGGGACACAGGCTGTCGCAGTGGCTTGCACAGTTGTGGTTGTGGTTGTGAGGGTGGTGGTCTTTTCGGTGCTTGTTGCTGGGACCGTGACGGTCAGCAGAGTCGTCTGCTGCTCGACGACGAGGCTGGTAGCGGTCGCTGTGATTGTGGTGGACACGGTTGTAGCCGCCGGCGTTAGGGTGGTTGTGACTGTGCCGGAGGTTATGCTCAAGCACTGGCATTGTGCCGTCAATTGTGAGGCGGGAACGCCAGATGCAACGCAACCTGGTGGCGCAACGGCTCGTTTCGTTACAGGCTGAATGGCGACTGGTGTTATGGTGGTGGTTGTGAGCTCAGTGACAACGGTGACCGAAGTTGCAAGGTCCGTAGCCGTGGCGACTATTGTAGTGACGGTGTCTTTTATGGTGGTGACCGTGGTTGATGTCGACGGTACGGTGTTGGTCACCGTTGCAGTGTTGGTGACAGTCGGCGTGTTTGCAAAAGCCGTCACTGTCTTCTGTCCAATTCCCAGATAGCTGCTGCAGAAGGCAGTGGCCGCAGCCTTGCTCGAAGTGAAACATTTGCCAGTGTCGTCCCTCACGCCAGCGACCAGCTCAGATGGCTTGTCTGCGCATGATCGAGGAGTGGCAGGCAGCGAGGTGTAGATGAAGCACTGTCCAGTGTACAGGCCCGAGTCAGCAGCTTTGTTCAGCTGGACAACCCATCCACCACATGTGCTGACCCTTGAGCACTGTTGAGAGCATCGCGTTGCTGCATCAGTGGGATTGGTGTTGCCCAGATCGGCAGCAGAGTTGTAGTTTGTTGGAACGCAGCCACTTTTTGGTCCATAAGCTGGGTTGTTGTAAAATGGTGGCGCGGTGCAGGACTGAGCAGCCGTCGATGTTGCCAGTGCGGCGAAAGCAACGGGGACAAAGAAGTTTGAACGCATCTTGTCTGATATCGATTGAAGTAGTGTAAGACGAGGCTGGTGATCTCTTGAGAGCGCCGTGGAATGGCTCTTATATGCGCAAAGCTCGGTATCTCGTCTCCATCGCACCTTGACCCGTAGCTAGTCAGACATTTCAACCCATGCTCTAATTCTGGACCGATAGATCAAAAGCTGAAGACCAAGTCGGGACCTGGACGAGGTTTCGGTCGAAGGCGAAGCGCTTGGATGGCAGCCTCGCCTTCGCCTGTCAAGCCACAAATATGATCCACTCCCCTTTTCGATAATACAGCACTGCCCAAATAGGAATGGGCTGCAGCTTCTCCAGGGTCTGGGCACCGATCTCAACACCATCTGCCTTTTTGCGGTGATTTGTGACAAAAAGATCCCCACCTTGCCCAAAGTAGTGCCCTTACGACTCGTCATCCCATCACTTGCGACAGCCTCGCCCTTTGTACCCATGTCGGAGCTGCAAGCCTCCGGTGAGACCGCGCAGCTGAGCGCGAGGCGCACGTGGTGTTAGCGCGACGCCGCGTTCCCGCAGCGCTTGGTCGATGTCCAGGGGCCGCCAAAAATTCACCACCTGGGCCGCGATACAAAAGAAAACGAAGAGCAAATTGATGGCCAGACGTGTGGGGTGATTGACACCGACGTGATGTGCCAAATGTGACCCACTTTTGGTGGCAATTCCGCGGCTCCTAGCGGCCCACTAACACTTTTACACCGCTTCAACGTCTCCTTTCCATACCACAAGCCGCGTGCGGTATCACCTTGGCCTCTTTGTTGCCAATTGGACTCGTCGCAGCTCATTTGGATAGCACAGTCTCTCCTGTACTACTGCCACAGCGATCCGACACCATCCGCCTTGTGTCTAAAAAGAGCATCAAAGTGTCCCGCTAGACGACAATCTAGATTATTGTTGTGGAAATGGGACATTTACCTTTCCCACCTGACGCTGAACTCACCGGCCCGGACCGTGTGGTCTTGAGTGTATTGCAAAAACAGTACGAGCTGAACGGAGAGGCACCGCACCCACGGGCTTCAGATTCTGCCGACGACTCTGATGACTCAGCTGTGAAACATTCCGAATTTGTAGCACCATCTCCAGAAGGTGAGGTTTATGCGCACCTCTTGCAATCATCGTTAGTCACCGAACCATTTCTGACGATCTGTCAGATCTACAAGACCAGGAGCAACAAGCCATTGAATATCTGAAGAATCTCAACAACCCTAAATCCGAAGCGTTTGAGCCGACCGTTTTCAGCTCTGTGGACTTGCCAGACATAAAGAATGGATTTTTTCGCAAAAACATTGTGGAGCCTTACACACGTTGGGCTCGCACAGTAGTTCGTAATGAAGCTGATGTGGTGATGATCACACATCTACTGTTATACACAAGCACAACTCTACCATCTGCCATCTATCTTTTTTACAACTTCCGCTGGTGGCATGCCGTCCTCCATGGCGTCATGCAGGGTTGGTATGCCGGTGCATATACACTTCTGAAACATCAGCACATCCACGCTCGTGGCGTTTTGAGCAAGAAGTACGCTCTTGTCGACGAGCTCTTCCCATATATCCTTGACCCGTTGATGGGACATACTTGGAATTCATACTACTTCCACCACGTGAAGCACCATCACGTCGAAGGCAACGGTCCAAACGATCTATCATCAACAGTGCGCTACCAGCGAGATGATGTCTGGGACTTTCTGCGATATGTTGGACGATTTTACTTCTTGATCTGGTTTGATCTACCGCGCTACTTCCTCCGCACGCGCAAGCCCACGATGGCTTTCCAGGCTGCCGCATGCGAGCTTGGCAACTATGCTTTCTTGTACTTCCTGTTCAAATACGTTAACACTCGGGCGACCATTTTTGTTTTCTTGATCCCTCTCGCCCTCATGCGCCTGGCGCTCATGACTGGTAATTGGGGTCAGCACGCGCTCGTGGACGAATTGGAACCGGACTCAGATTTCAGATCCAGCATCACCCTGATCGATGTTCCTGTAAGTACTTCGATGTCGCCGTCGTCAACAATCACACTAACGTTCCACAGAGCAATCGCTACTGCTACAACGATGGGTACCACACCTCCCATCACCTCAACCCGCTCCGCCATTGGCGCGAGCACCCTGTAGCATTTCTGTCGCAAAAGAAGCAGTACTCAGATGAACATGCGCTGGTCTTTTACAACATCGACTACATGATGTTGACCATTAACCTGTTGAGGAAGAACTATGACCACATTGCTCGATGCATGGTACCTATGGGCGAGCAGATGAAGCTCACGCACGAGGAGCGCGTAGCGATGCTGAAGCGCAAGACGCGCAAGTTCAGTGAAGAGGATATTGCGGCGAAATGGGGCAAGCAATATGCAAAGCTGAAGTAGGATCTATAGCTGAGACGTACATATTTGTTGATACGTGCATGTTGAACATGACTGCTACCGACAAGATAGGTGTATACTTGGAATCGAGCTAGACCGCGATTTCCTCTTTTTCGTGCTCCTTCTAAACGCCAGACTGCTAAACACAGCCTTCTGCTGCTACCCCAATGACCCTTCACCTCCAACGAACCCTATGACATCGATTCTTCACGACCATGACATCTTCATCTCTCTGGCCGCTGTCTCAAAATCTCTTCGTTACCACACGACGTTCCGTCTCCTACCACTCCCCGGACGCCACAGCGACGTTATTTTCATGCACCAGCTCCGATAGCATCGTCGCTGCGTGCGCCTCAGCCGCGCCACGCAACCCCATCTACGCCGTGGCGTCCAGCCACGTTGTCATGTTGTGTTCTGCATCGCGCCAAAAGAAGGCGTACAAGCTGCGAACAAGAAAAAGCAATGGAGATGAAGTGACATATGCTCAGCTATTGCCCGATGCTGTCCTGATACTGTGCTGATATGTATGACTCAAGTGCGCTCCACGCTTACTTCTCTTCTCCCCCGATGCGCAAACACTCTACTTCACTACCCATCTTACGCCCAGTGTCCAAGCATATCACATTCCAACCGCATCGCTTCTTCCACCACCAGCGGCGCACCCGTCGCCACCGACTGTGTTGACTGTCTCGAGCGATGGCAGTGCGTTGCTTTCTGCATCGTCGAACCCGCCTACAACTTACCTGCACGATGTACGGTCGGGAACGAAAGTCCAAATCAGCGAGGCACATGAGGTCAGTGTAAGATGTGCTGCATTTCAAGATTGTCAAGAGGCTGGTTTTATGAGGTTTGTGTTGGGGCTGAGGGATGGCGAGGTGTCGATGTATCAATTGTGTCCACCTTCGACTTCCACTCTGCTGTCGAAAACGTTGCCACCGAACCAGCCTAGACGCATCAGCACACCAGCACGCCTCCATAGCGCAGCCATGGGCGGCGTATGCGCTGCAGACTTCCTACCTGGCTACCTTGCCCGCATCGTGAGCGTGGGCTTCGATAGTAGATGTCGAATCACAGACTTTGAGTGTGCAGGCGATGCGAACATCCTGCGGACATGGAGTATTGACGGCCAAGCGACATGTCTGAGCGTCTCTCGTCTTCTAGCATTCGGCGACCAGTCTCAGTGCTTCATCGCGATTGGGACAGTAGAGGGACAGGTCGGAGTGTACAACGTACTCGGACTTCTCGTTCATGAGATCAGGATGGAAGATTCGATCCTTGGGATTCAGTGGGTGGGTGACGTGGGCCTCCATGCTTTGAAAGACGAAGAAACAACACGAGAGGAAGAACTTGCTACGATATTGCGCGTGGCCCCAGCCCTTGAAGGCACATCCGCACCTCTCATCGACGCTGGAGACCTCTCCTCCACTCCCCCGACACGCATCTCGCCCATGAAGATACCGCGTAGACCCACGCGCAGGAGACCTTGCATACGCGGATCGACATTCAAACCCCCTACACTTTCAGGACACTCAGCTCGAACCTCTGTCTCTCTTCAAGAGGCAGAGCCTATATCGATCGAAGACGGGAGTGGAACGCAATTCTTCACGCCTCCATCGACCCAGAGAATCCGCATCGCTAGTCTAGATCCTCAAACACCTCCGACCTCACAGCACAGAGCCGTCAAGACTGCAAAGAGCAATAGAGCGATTGTAAATGGGAGTGTCTATTCTCCGCCTACACGATCGTCTTCTTTATCGACGATCCCAACACCGCTACGCAGAAGGAGTGAAGAGAAGAAGCGAGTGGATGTACAGAGGAGGAAAGTAGGTGTACACACAAGACGGCAGACAGAGACGCCGGAGTGGTTGACACCACAGCCATTGCCTATACCTACACCGGGTTCTTTTCCTCCTTTCCCGTTTCATGCTCGCGTTCGTTCTCCACCATCTATTCCACGAGCTCCGTCTACGCCGCCTCATTCATCACCGCGAGATGAGAACGAGAGCAGGTTAGTGGGGTTGAGGAAAGATCACGAGGAATTGAAAGTCGAGGTAGAGATGTTAAGAAGAGAAGTAAGCGAGATCAAGGCATTGTTATCTTCATCACCCTATGCACAGGTTCAAACTGAATGAAAAGAATTATCCATTTCATGTGTATTAACCATTTTGATCCCAAGGCCGTGATTTTTGACCGTGACGCTATGCTATCATTATATTACCAAGATGCCATCCTTTATCCCTAGTCCTACCCAACAATAAACCATGAATGGTAGCAATGGACAAGTAAGAACGAAGAAAAGTGAGCCGAGTCGACTCGATCCAATGAGGCGGCCGTAATACAAGAAAGCTCATTCCATCTCACATATCCAAATCCTTCAACACTTCCCTAGCGCCTCAGCTGTTCCACACAACTTACGCCGCCAAAAACTCCTCCCCCTCTCCATTCTCGACACTCGCACCACCCTTGGCATCTTCATCCTCCATCTCCTCAAACATGCCCGAGTCGCGCCAATTCCTGCTCGCAACCGCTTTGCGACCCTTCTTCTTGCCTACTTTCACCTTCTCCGTCGTCTTTACCACCTTGCCACTCTGCACTTTCTTCAAGTCCGTATTCTGCGTCTTGACCACGACATGCGCGGCCTTCATGTCCTGCACGGCCTTGAGCGTCGCTGCGTTGCGGTTTTTGAGGGCAGCAGCGAGGGCCTCGTTTTCGTCGAGGAGGCGGCGGTGCGAGAGATTAAGGGCGTCGATGGTGACGCGGGTGTCTTCTTCCTGCTTGGCGAACTTGGCCTTGAGGTTTTCGATTTGGGTGGTGAGGATGGTGATGGTCTCTGTTTGGGCGGTTTCCATGGCCTGCAGCTCTTCGATCTGGCGCGTGTATTCTGTGACGGTCGTTTCGTATTCGGCGGCGTACTCGGCGGCGTTGTCCTTGTGGTTTTGGATCGTGGCTTCGAGCGTGCGGATCGTGGCGCGCAGAGTGGTGGACTCTTCGATGTGCGCCGCGTTCGACTCCAACATGTTCTCGGACATGAGGGTCATGCGCTCGGAGAGGGATTTGATCTCGCGTCTGGACTTCTCGTTATCGGCACGCTCGTCGGAAAGGTCTTGCTCGAGATCGGCGATCTTCTCCTCTAGCCGTGTCGTGTCTTGCTCATATAACTCCTCCTGCTGAGCGAGCTTCTGCGTGAGATCCTTAATCTCAGACTGTTGGCGCTTGATGGTGTTGTTGAGGTCGATGATATCTGCCTGCAAAGCATCGATAGTAGACTTTGTAGACGTCTCCAGTGCCGTGTACTTGGCTTGGAGATTTGCAAGCTGCTGATTCAAAACAGCGACTTGTTGCTCACGATCCTGCTCCAGTAGCTGGCGGGCATCTGTCATCTCCTTGAGATCGATCTTAATAGTCTCCAGATCAGCTTGAAACTGCTCAATCTGCTTGTTGAGCTTAGCAACCGTCTTCTCTGCCACACCACGGGCGTCAGTCTCCCTATCGAGCTGTTCCTGGAGCTTATCCTCGCGTTCTTGTGCATCTTCCTCTAGCTGCTCGATGGTCTGCGCCTTCTCCTGCTGCAGCTGGAACAACTTAGACCGAAGTTCATTGGCTTGAATGCCCTGATTGTGGATCTGCTGGTTGAGCTCCTCGATGGTCTGATTCTTCTCATCAAGGTCGGTCTCGGTCAGCTCACGCTGTGCACGCTCGCTGGCGATATTCTTTTGGAACTCTGTGATCTTTGCCTTGAGGTCGATGATCGTCTCTTCGAGGTCCTCGATCTTGTTCGCGTTCTCGTACGCAATCTCGGCCTGCTCATCGCGCTGTCCTTCGGCGGTTTGACGCGCCTCAATCTGTTTGGTGAGACGGTCGCGAAGTTGCGTCAAGTCATCGGTAAGAGAGAGAAGCTCATCCTCCAGGCGCTGAACGCGGCCCTCGAGATCCTCGATATACTCAGCCTTTTGCATGGCATCGGCCTCGGCCACCTCACGGGCATCCTGCATCGCGTCAAGATCGGCCTGGAGGGCACGGATCGCGTCGCTATGGTCCTCCTCCATGCGCGCAATCAGAGCATGGTGCTCCTCTTCGAATGTGGTCGCAGTATGTGTGGTAGTCTCCAGGTCCTGCCGGTACTTTTCGAGAGCAGTGCGCAGACGCGCAAGATCTGTGTCCTTGTTCTCAACATCGTCTTCCAGCTCAGTTATCTGAGCATTCTTATCATTGATGTCGGCCTCCTGGCCGTTGGTAAGGCTAGTCAACGTGGTGACTTGCTCCTCTAGTTCGAGAATCGTCCGCTGCTTGTCCTCATTGCTCTTGTCGAGGCTGGACTCGACTTGCTCAAGCTCTTGCACTCGCTCTTCTGAGTCCGCCAACAGGTCCAAGACGCCCTCGTACTGCCGACGCAGCAACAGCTCGGTCTTCTGAGATGTACTGAGAATGGTGAGCTTCTCCTTTAGCTCAAAGAAGATGCCACCGAACAGCTCGGGGATCTTGCGGAGTAGCTCCTGGTTGGTGAGGTCGGTAGTGGTATCTGGGAAGAGCTTCTCAATCTCGATGCGGAGGGCGTCGAAGCCATGGCGGAGCTCAACGAGGATGTCCGAGCTCGATCGGCCGGGGTCGAGGAAGTGCAGATTCTGCAGCTCCAATGTGACGATGCGGAGCGCGCCCTGGGAGTCGGCGAGCAGGCGGACGTATTGTCGCAGCTCCCGCTCGTACCGCTCGACGGCTTGGTCTTCAATCTTGTCAGGCACGACAGAGTCGTCCTCCAGGTCCATAAGAGAGTCCTCCACCAGCTGCGACACTGAGTGCAGAGACTCAAATGTCATCTGGCTGGACAGCTCCTGCACGCGCGATGCGTACTTGCCGCTGGGTGTGGCTATGATATCGATCTCTCGGGACAGATTGAGGTCTTCAGGCTCGACCAAGAGGAGCTGGCCGTCTTCTTCATCGGAGAGGTCTGCGGCGCCGTCGAAGACGCTCACACTCAGGTCGCGGTCGCTGCCGTTATATAGCGACGATGCACGCAGAGCTTGAATCTCGTTGCGGGCGTCGTCGAGCTCCTGCTCCATGGCATCAGCGGTCTCAGATGTCATATCGATATTGCCCATGCGGCGGGCTTCTAGCTGGTACTCCAGCTCCTCAATCTTGGCGGCCTGCACGCGCAGTTGCTCGCGGAGCTCGAGCATCTTCTTCTTGTCCTGCTTCTTGTGGTCCTCGAAGTCAATGACTTCCTGGCTGAGGTGGTTTCGGCGCAGACGGCGGCGGGTGCGGCCATCGAGGACAGCGGAGAGTGGTGCGTACTGGAACTGCGTGTCGTCGATCTCCTCGTCAATACGCTCGACGCCCAGTTGAGCAGGCATCGACTTGCGAACACGGCGCAGGGTTGCCTGATCTTGTCGAACGGCTGAGGTGCGGTTGAGAGGCCAGTCCGAGTGACGGCGGCCATTGTGGCGGGCAGCGGTGCTGCTGCTGCTCTGCGTCTCGACGCGGATAGTGTCACCCTGCTGCGAACGCGAGAAGGACTGCTCGATCTCTTCGGCAATCTGATCTTGATCCTCGTCATCATCGTTGTTCAACACCTCCCGGACATGCTTGGTCCGCTTGACCTGGGACGACTCTGCGGGCGAGGCGGTGCGCTTGCCGGTTGACGCAGGCTCCTGTGACTGCGAGGATGAGGGCTGCTTGGAGGGACGGCCGCGCTTGCGTCGTGGAGCATCGCCTGGGCCTTCATGGTGATGCTCCGAGGGGAGGCCACTTAAGCGGGCCATGACTGTAGACTGTGTGTTGAATGTGCTGAGGTGTATGTTAGTATGAATGTATGAGAAAAGGGCAGCATGTGATTAATCCAGCAGATTGCGTACCTATCCAAAAATGTCAGTGCAAAAAGCAATGTCGCTATGTGCCCCGTGGTATGTCCGACCTCTGGCTCAATGTGCAGGCGGCCGATATGCAGAGTAGGGTTGAGGTGGTAGGTTGTGTCTGAACGGTGGTGATGTGCTCCAAATCAAGGTAGTGGGGCAGCGACACGACCTGATCTATGCTGTGGGAAAGGGTCTATCGCTTGGCTGCCTGTGAATCGTCGTGAATTGGGGGAGGCTGGGCGGCGGTGTGGAGTGTGTTGCTACGTCAGTGATGTTCTAACTTTTATCCAATCGTCGACCGCTGGGTGACGTCGACGCGACGGCGCCTTTTCACGCGTTTTTGCCTGCGCCGAACCTTAATATGAAACAAAACACATTCACACAGTCACTCTGCCATCATTGAAATCCCATAACTGGTTTTCTGACAGCCCTGGGCCGTCGTTCATGCGCTGCGTCATTCTGTCATTTCGTCGCGTCGGAGCCTGGTCCGCGCGGAGATTTAACGTCGCCCACAGAGCTTGGAACCCTGTACAAAACAGACAGGGATGCACGTAAATAGGAGCTCCGCAGCGAATGGCTTCCACAAAACACGCCAAATGCGATGCAATTGATGGCAATGCTCACTTCTTCAGCAGAAAGTCGCTCTGCACGAGGAGTCCTTTGGTTGCGCTTGCGACACCATACAGCCCACCAAATGGCCAGGTGCCCCAGAAGCCATTGTACGCCCAATCGCTCCAGCTTACTGCTTTCTCCTCGACTCTGCCTCCTGCGACCCCTTGCAGATCCACTTTGACCTTGTCGTAGACGCTCGGCAGGCTCTCTGCATGGTACTTCCTCCTAAGCTCCATGTACTTTTTCTCATCGTAAATGTCCCAAAACTCTTGCTCTGTGTAATACGCGTGGGCGTACAGACACTTCATACCGCCCAGCTCAGTCACCTTGGCCTCGAAATCGCGATTGAGCTTGATGAAGGCGTGTGAATCGGCCGGCCCCATGTCCCAGATGCCCACATCGAGCAGGATGTCGTCTTTGATATTGTTGCCCTGCGAGAAGCTGCGCTCGCCTTGAGGTGCAGATTTGACTGGACACAACCAGAGCGGCCAGATACCCGTTCTTTCATCTGTCCACCTAACGAACTCTTCGGCCGCGTCGTACGGTACTCCATAGTCCTGGATTATCGTCCTGGACGCGACGCCAGACCGATGAAGAGCGTGGACCATCGTTCGCGAATACATGAACGGGTCAAGGAGGTAGCGCGTGAGGCTGTTGAAGGGAGTGATAAAGTACTTGAATGCGCGTAGGCCGCTCCAGAACACTCCACGGTCATATCTGAATAAATACGTCTGAACGGGTATTGTCTCCTTGTAGGTGGACTGATCTTTTTCAATCTTTTTCAACACGTCTTCGGCGTGCATGTAAAACCACGGGTCTTGCGCACGGTCGAATCTCTGTGTTCTCCCAGGTATGGCCGTGTTGGTCAGACGTCCTATCATGACTACACCACTGGTCATCGAATATAAGATGCCGTCCATGTAGTTGACGTCTTGCTCGTTCTGATAGTGCCGCAGTTGCTGTACAGCTTCTTGGGTGCTGCGCACTGGAATGTATTCCAGCTCCACGTAAGTCTTCGCGTCAATAAGTTCCATCTCCAGTAATGTGATTACTCCGAGGCTGCCGCAGCTGCCAGCGGCAGTGAAGAACAGATCCCGGTGTTCCTTCGCCGTTGTCCACACGACTTCGCCATTCCCTAGGATGATTTCAACACCACAGATGCTTCGATCGAAGAGCCCGTATTTGTACGAGCTGCTTTCTCCGCTGGTGCCGGCAAAGCTAGAGTATCGTTAGCTATAATAATCCTACGTTTTCAACGTGATGGATATCATTAAGCTTGATTGTCTCCAATGTGAAAATGCGACTCACCCGCCACCGACTGTGATGTTTGGTAGTTCTTTAAACGTTTGTCAGAGCAAATCACAAATCATATCAGCAGCCATGCTCACCCATGACAACTTTTGGCAATAATCCTTGAGCCAGAGTGGCTTCAACCAGTCGATCCATTGGCACATTCGGCTCGACCAGAACGGTCTTAGCATCCTTGTTGAAGTGCAATACATGGCTCAACGAGCTGACATCAATGATTTCGTTGCGTCGACGAGATGATTGTCGGGTTGACAGTGTTGACCCATGATATATCCGAAAGGGTGTTTTGGTAGCACTGAATTGGGCGACTTGAGACGACAGTCTAGCAACGGTTGATTTGTGCTCCTCCATGACTGGCGTGCGGTGATGTTGTATCGTCTGAGGTTGTAGGACGCATGGTGCAGTAGCAACTTATTGTCTGACCTAAGCAGGGCTGCGCCCTCTCCGCCCAAGCTCATCGGCATCTTTGATCCTTCCGCGTCGCACTCGTTTGCCCTGATGCAGGTACGCGCGCCCAGAGACATGGTGGGGGTTTGGACCTGGCACGCGTTGCGCAACGTGCAGATGCAATTGCACAGGAACACCCATCGACATTCCGTCTCATCCTTCTATGCATTCTGCGTGTAACAATCACCACCACAGCGTTTATTTGCGTCATTCCACGACGACTTCGTGCATGTGGCTGTTGCGAGGCACGGCCGGAAGCCCGGAAGCGGCTCCACTCGCTACGGTAATCGGCTGACGCGCACCACTCTGTTGAGCTCCCACGCTATCAAGGAGGAAAATCGTGGCTGTGCAGAGTGCGCAAAGACTGGCTTCAATGTCGTCCAAAGTAATCTGAGGGGAAAGAGAAGGAATTGAGAAGTTTGCGGAGACAGATCTTCAAATTGGCAAAAGGCGGGCACAGTGCACTAGTACCAACCCCATCAGCCCAGTGGGACTCAGAATAAAGCCACAGAATCCGGACGACGACGATGGAGGACCATCGCTCTACGGTCGAGAAGGTCCGATCTCGAATACAGCACTTCTACGACCTCAAAGCACCATTTCGTGTCTATCATGGCAGCACCAACAGCACCCGCCATGCAGACTTTGACCGCGATCAAATTGTCGATGTCAGCAGCCTCAATCATGTACTGTCCATCGACCAAAACAAACGAACCGCATTGGTCGAGCCCAATGTTCCAATGGATGCTTTAGTGCGCGACACGATGAAAGCCGGCCTTCTCCCACCCGTTGTGATGGAATTTCCCGGCATCACCGTTGGCGGAGGCTTTGTTGGCACCGCTGGCGAAAGCAGTAGTTTCAAGCATGGATTTTTCGATCGCACAGTCTTAAGTGCTGAAGTGGTATTGGCTGATGGCACACTTGTCACTGCTTCTGCCACAGAGAACACGGAGCTCTTCGAAGGCTTGAGGGGCAGTTTTGGCACCCTTGGTGTGCTTACTATGGTCGAGCTGCAACTCCTCCCATTGAAATCAATGGTAGAAGTCACGTATCGTCCTACATTCTCCCATATCGGTGCGGTCACCACGATGCAGCAGCAAACGGCACTTCACGAAAATGACTACGTCGACGGTGTACTCTTCTCCAGAGATCTTGGAGTGATCGTGTCAGGCCGACTCGTGGATGGCAGTGCTTCCACAAAGCTTCCAGTTCGTCGTTTCTCTAGACCCTGGAACGAGTGGTTCTGGATCCATGCTAAAGGGATTGCACAAAGCCGAGCAGTCACCACAGAGCTCGTACCCATCGAGGATTACCTTTTCCGTTACGACCGTGGGGCCTTTTGGATGGGCATGTACGCATATTGGCATTTCATGGTTCCATTCGTTTGGTTTACGCGCTTCTTACTAGACTATTTCATGCATACACGCATAATGTACCACGCCCTTCACGCTTCTGGATACACAGATCGGTACATCATTCACGACATAGCGTTTCCAGCAAAGAATGCCGATGCATTTGCAGGATGGGTCGACAAGAAGTTCGGTATCTATCCATTGTGGCTGTGTCCCTTACGACCAGATGGGAGAAGCTCAATGGGTCACCCGAAGGCGTGGAGCGGGCCTGTCGAAGGTATCCAGACGGATAGCGAATATGTCGGAGAGTACATCAATGTTGGAGTATGGGGTCCCTATCCGTCTTCCGAGACCGAATATGTCCGCGCGAACCGGGAAATCGAAGCAAAGATGCGCGAGCTCGGAGGCTTAAAATGGCTCTATTCGCGGGTATTTTACACCGAGAATGAGTGGTGGCAGGTCTACGACAAGCAAAAGTATGATGCCTTGCGACGGAAGTTCAATGCGACGTCGCTTCCATCAATTTGGGATAAGGTCAAGGATAGGGGAAGGAAAGAGGAGTATGGACCAGGGTTGAAGGGGATGCTGAAGAAGTTTATTAAGAGCAACGCGTTTCTAAGTGGGCTGTATGGGATCTACAAGGCAGTAAGGGGCCAAGATTACATATTGAAGAAGAAGTCGACTCAGAAAGCCACATAGTAGCCCACAGCATCGCTACTATTTAATTACGGCTTTGTCAGTTACCGTGCCTTAGTCGTGCCTGTGCTTTGACCCTTAACCATTTACGGTGTATCTTCTGGCCCCGATCATCAGCATGCGATTTTCGAGGTCGCTGATCAGCAGCCCTCGACGAGGCTTGCGTTCCACTAGCGCTGCCGCGAACCAACTTCCATGACGTCCATCGGATCTCCTCTCCGCTGCATCTCACTCACAAATTCAAATTCTAGCCCCGATCGAGATCGTCCTCAGCAGTTGAACAACAAAGCCACAGAACACAAATACCTCAAAGATCCCTGTCTTCGAGCGCGTGGCAGGCCGCAAGGGTGTTTCGCGAGGTCATGCTGCTGTCATCCACCCTGCTGTGTTCAGTCGCAGCGCAGCGTCGTTTTCCACGCGTCGGAATCCCGATCCATGCAGCTCTTTGTACCCAGCAAATGCATCTGTGGTCTCGGACATGACTATTGGTTAACAATCGCACGATAATGAAGCAGCAAGGACTGCGCGTCTTGCAAAGAGCGCACCACACATCACGCAGCGTGTTGTTCCTTACTGTGGAGAATGTCTCGGCAGCGTGGATGGTCTAGGAAATATTCCCCATTGCACCAGCCGGCACTCAATGTACTGGGTAAGCACGGAACAATCGTGCATTTTGCGATGTTCCTGGCTCCCTCTCGAATAACGATAACGCTTCTCCGCACTGGGCTTCAACAAGTACGGTTAGCCATGCGCCAGTTGTACCTCTGGGGCTGAACCAGGCTATCGTTGTCGCCGCCTCTTACGACGCAATGGCTAGTCAGATTGCGTGTAATACCAGCAGGATTGCGGCAATTTGGAAAACAACCTGGTGAAAGTCCATGACAAACGACAATCTCACCATGTAAGCAAATGTGTAATGGCTCGCTTCGAGGTCCAAACTGGTAAAATCCGAACTGTATCCAACATTCGGTCGTGTCTGTTGTACCGCATCATCCGGACAGCGCAGCCGCTTGAACACTAAGACTGGAAAGTTTGCGGTCAAAGTTCGCGCCGAGCCGTTATGGACCTCAGCGACGGTATTTGAAATCGATAATGATGTGACATTGCCGCTAGAACAGTTTTGATCAATCAGTCCAAGTACCAGGTATATATACCAACGTCGCTCGGAGGGAGTCCGCATCTTAAGTCGACAAAATAGTCTCTTCAGATCGTTCAGCGTTATTTCTCGAAATTTGCACGTTTCGCATCTTCAATGGCTCCTCTGACGACACTATCGCCACTACTTTTGGCTAGCGTTGCGGCCGCTAGGCAATGTTCCGTCTTCCACATCCCCGTCGATATCTCCTCACGGCAAGGGCTGTTTAAAAAGATACCCATTGAGAATAACCTCGACGTTGGAGGTTTTGCAACACATTACGTCGAATACCAGAAAAACTATACAGCTACACTACTTGAGGGCTACCAGACTCTTCAAGGTAGCTATGAGATCTCAGCACAGTATTGCTGTCCGGATAGTGGAAGTTCAGGGAAAGTCCAACTGTTGACACATGGAATTGGATTTGACAAAAGGTAAGCTAGAATATTGTAATTTCAGGGGCGGACACTTACCAGCTGACAGCTACTGGGATCTATCATACAACAACTACAACTACAGTTATGTCAACACTGCACTTGAAGCTGGATACAGTACACTGGCTATCGATCGCCTGGGCATCGGCAATTCTTCCCATGGCGATCCCTTCAACGAGATCCAAGCGCAAGCCGAAGTAGAGGCTCTCAACGCAGTAACCACGAAACTTCGCAACGGCGGAATTCCACAAATCGGCAAGTCCTATGACACTGTCATCCACGTCGGCCACTCGTTCGGTTCGGTACAGTCTTACTGGCTCTCTGCGCTCTATCCAAACAACACCAACGGCGTGATCTTGACTGGGTTTTCGGTTGCTTCTCAGTTCCTCCCATACATTGTCGCTGGTTGGGATCTTCACAGCGCGCGCTTGAACCAGCCACTCCGTCTCGGCAATTCTTCCAACTCGGGGATTCGCAAGCTCGCGTCCCAATACAAGCTCGACACCAACCTCGTTTCCGGCCTGCAAGCATACCTCAAGGCTGTCGGCATTGACCTCACTTCCCAGGCCGTCTGGAATGAGATAGCCACAACCGAAGTTCTGGATCTCATCACAGGCTACAATGAGACCGTCTACCAGTACAACTACCCGCCGGGATACATGGTCTCCTCTGATCTGACAGCGCTCCAATACGCTTTCCTTTTTCCTGGCAACTACGATATCGGCATCGCACTCGCCGGCGAAACGACCAAACAGCCCGTCACCGTCGGCGAATTGCTCACCATTGGTAGCACACCTAGCTCGAGCCCTTTTACTGGCCCTGTGCTCGTTATCACTGGCGAGCACGATGTACCATTCTGTGGTGGAAACTGCTACGGCAAGTTGCCAAACAGCACAGCGGCCAATATTCCCGCAGGCGTTAAGGCGGCGTATCCTTCTTCGTCGGCCTTTGAGGCGTACATTCAACCCGGTACGGGACACGGACTGAACTTCCAGTATAATGCGACGGCGGGATACAAGGTTATCCAGGATTTCCTGGGAAGAAACGGGCTGGGTGCGTAGATGGGCTCAAGGCGTTTCGAGGTGGAGTGAAGCTTTGTATATCATGTTTGTTTGTCGAAGACAGTTAAACAACTCGCTAGATTAATGACTTCAACAATCTTTGAACGTTCTTATATGCGTGAAACGAGCAGAGGAATAGTAAAGTTCTTGCGACTAACATCGGACGAACTGACTTTGCCACTCCGTGTCAACAGCATTTGCGCCCGTGCAAACGTGCTTTCTATAGCACCGCATCTTGCGACCTTCAGAGAATGTATCAGAGCTTGCGCAAATTTTCGCCTAGGATCACGACCCGTCCTGTCGCCATTATCAGCAGTCACAACGAGCAGGTGCATTCGCAATCTCCGTCTCCGTGCTCAATCGCCGGAGTGCCACCTGGTTGTCGGGAGGCAAACTTCAGATCATCCCCACTGTAACTTTTATCAACATCTCGAGAACGTAAGCCCAAAAGCTAGGCACCCTGCAGCTTCATCGGCGCAATGTCACGAGCAGGATTGTTCAGCTCTTACTAACCACGATGCGGTGCATTGTCCTCGGCTCTTGGCAGAAACGTAATTTAGACAGCGCGGACACCGTACAAAAGTCAACTAACAACGGTGAGCAAATGCTGATGAATAAGGCAAGACTTGCTGACTTGCAGTAGTATGCTGGGGATACCCGTTATTAGCCCCGCACCAACAGCCTCAAGCGAGGGAATGCCCGCTAGCCTCAGTCTCTGCACGACCATGCAAGACGTTATCAATCACCGCATTAGGCAGTCAAATTGCAATCAAATCGTCCTGCGGGCCAACGGTTAAGCCTCAACACCACGTTCTCTGCCAAGCGACCCTAGAATGCGATATGCGTGCCGGATAAACTGCAGGGCAGGTAGTCCGGGGACAAAGCTTGACGGCTGAGACAGCCAATCATTTTCGCGGACTACTCAGGCTACTGTCCGCGGACGTGTTAGTCATCTCTTGATATCGCAAAGATCTGGTAGCTTCAGAGATGTTGAAGCTGGGCAAACATGGTAGTATGCCAATTTTCCCTGCAGCTCTATCCGTATCTAGAGGGCTAGCAGGTCGTGCAAGATGCGGTCTAAGTGGGCCAAGAGGCACTTGTCTTTGGCACGAGGCCGACCATGGATTCGGGCGGACTTAAGATAGTATGCCAATGATTCAGATGCTAGTCAAGATGGGAGTGTGAAGAAGTATAAAGAGGGAGCGGTGCAGCACTGAATACTCATCACGCCAGCTTTGCAGCACATCGAGAACATTCAATCAGCACCATATACATTGGCTTGCACGATATCTTTCAAGATGAGGTTCTTCTCTACTGTCTGCCTTGTGGCCGCCACCTTGGTCAATGCTGTTCGCGGAGACTGTACGACCCTCAAAAGCATTCTATAAACATCCACTGACATGAAGCAGCCGTTGCTTGGGAACGTCTGGACAAGAACAACTCGGTATGTTTGCATGATTGTTACAACAGGATCAAACTAATCATTCTTGCTAGGTCCTTTTGATCCTCGACATCCAGGTCGGCCTGTACCATGTCGCCCGCGACTGGGACCCATCCCTCTACCAAAACAACATCATGGCGCATGCTGCCATCGGCAAGGTCTTCGACCTTCCCGTGATCCTTTCGACCTCCGCTGACACCGGCCCCAACGGCGTAAGAAACACGTCCACGCAACGATCACACAACATGCACTAACTTCACCAGCCTCTGCCTAAGGAGTTCATCGAAATGTACCCCAACGCCCCCTTCGTCCGCCGCCAGGGTGAAGTCAAGTACGTTCCCCTCATTGCTGAATCTCTACATAATCACAATATGCTAATCCCTCCCCAGCGCTTGGGACAACCCCGAATTCCGCGCCGCCATCGAAGCCACCGGCAAGAAGCAGATCATCCTCGCCGGCATCACCACTGACGTCTGCACCGCCTTCCTGTCTCTGTCCCTGCGCGCCGCCGGCTACTCCGTCTTCGCCAACGTCGAGGCCTCCGGCACCACCACCGAGCTTGTGCGCGACACTGCTAACGACCAGATGGCGCGCGCTGGTGTGCAGATGTACTCCCTCTTCGCCATTGTGTGCGACTTGATGCGTGACTGGAGGAACACTCCTGGTGCCAAGGAGCTGTTGCCGTACCTTGACAAGTACATGCCTGTTTATGGAAACTTGGCTAGGCATCATGCTGCGGCTGTCCAGGCGGGTACTATTATACCTGGTGAGATTGGGTTGATTACGGGCAATAATGGATCGATCATTATCTAAGTGGTCGCATTCGATGAAGTGGAGCGAGTGGAGGAGACGAGGAAGTGTTGATGAGGAGCGGAGTGATAGGTGGTGGGAAGAGCTGGGTGGAAGAGTCTGATAGACCGGGAGGCTGCCTTGAGCGAACAAAAGTTATCACTTCATGCTGAGAGGATTGCGTCAAGTCAAAAGCCATGAAGCTAATCCGGGCAGAGCGTGAGGAATAGAATCAAGTTGTCGAGAGTTCCTCCCCAAATCCAAACATATCGTGTAAGCAATTTAGAGAGCAGATAACAGCTAATATCCTCAGTCGTGTCAACACCAAACACGCATCACACGTGTCAGTGAGTTGACAATCCGCAAGCTCAGCATAACACCAATGGCACATCACCAGCAGCTGGCAATATCTTCACAATCAACCTGAATCGCCATCATGTCGATGTAACCCCCCACTACCACCTTTCTCCTTTTCAGCCTCAAAGCAACAACCAAGAACATTCGCCCAAAAACCTAAATACCTACTAGTCCAAAGAATACACTAAACTACCACAGCAGCATGCCCAACCCTATCCCCGCCTTCCAAATCCAAAACTTTCTCTCCCGCCACACCGTCCAAATCCCCATCTTCTCCCTCCCCAACGAATCCCCGCACGACCAACAATGCCCTATCTGCCATACCTTCTACACCGGACCCCCGTCCTCTCACTACGTTCATCCTGACTTCCCCTTATCCGCACACATCCGCGAATACGCTGTTCAAATCAAGAACGTCAACGGATGCAAGCATATATTTGGCCGGAGGTGCTTGGAGAAGCATTTGAAAGCAGGTTTGCCGTGGAGTCATGCGTGTCCAGTGTGTAGGCGGGAGTGGTTGCCTGCGTCGAATCAGGGGCGGAGGGAAATGTTGAGGGGAGTGGAGGGGGCGTTGGAGGGGTTGGGGAGGTTGGAGGGTATGTCTAGGGATGAGGAGGTGAGGAGGGAAGTGGAAGGCGTCGAGAGGGGGTTGAGGAGGGTTAGGGAGGGGTTGGAGAGGAATAGGTGGATTTGAGGGGCAAGCGGTAGGTTTGCTAGTAGTACGATATCGTATATGAGCCAGACTAATCCAAGGTGGATTTCGAATTATGAGATGATGTTGTGCTGCGGCGTGATGTGATGCAGGAATCTGAGCAGTGTGCAGTGGATGCTGGCAGCGCTTTTCCTTCTTCGGACACCAAGGGCGACAACCAATCAGCGCGAAGGAGGTCCGGCGATTCAAAACTCGCGCAAATCGCAGAACCCGACTCTATCTCCACTCATGCTTCATCAATGTGTGCTATCTGATCTCAATTGAAGGCCAATAGTCTGCACATTCGTGTGTGAGCATATCTAATCTGCGTGGCAACGTCGATCTCCTGCGAAGAAATTTCTGCGACAGACGGTCTTCACATGTTCTACCTCGTCGTCCAGCCTTGAAGTTATCAGTAAAATTGAAGCATTTCCGAAAATATGGACGACTTCCAGGGAGCCACCGATCGCTTCTTGTCATGGTTTAAATCTGTTGGTGGCGAATTTCGAGACGACTTGCTCGAGATTCAGGACCTACGGGCACGAGATGCAGGCCGAGGGATCAGTAAGCTAGAGAATCGTACTCAGGCCCATTTTCATTGAAACCTGACATGTATTAGTCGCTACTAAGGACATTCCGGAAGATACCACACTCTTTACCATTCCCCGCAACGCCATCATCAACACAGAAACCTCGGAGCTTGGCCAGAAGATTCCTGGACTCTTCGATACCACATTCGATGAGAACGACGAGGATGCCGAACCGCTTGACTCTTGGGGATCGCTCATCTTGGTCATGCTTTACGAGTACCTGCAAGGTGAGGCGTCAATATGGAAGCCTTACTTTGACGTCTTGCCACAAGTATTCGACACGCCCATCTTTTGGACCGAAGCAGAGCTCAAGGAGTTGCAGGGGACTTGTTTAACAACCGATAAAATTGGCAAGCAAGAGAGTGACGATATGCTGAGGACGAGGATACTTCCCATCGTCGCGAAGAATTCGTCCGTCTTTTACTCTGAGGGTGCAACTCCGTTGAGTGAAGAAGATCTGCTTGCGCTGGCGCATCGCATAGGAAGCACAATCATGGCTTATGCATTCGATCTTGACAACGGCAACGATCAGTCCGATGACGAAGAGGATGGCTGGGTGGAAGATCGCGACGGCAAGACGATGCTCGGTATGGTGCCTATGGCCGACATCCTCAACGCGAATGCAGACTTCAACGTACGTAACACTTGTTAGAGATTCCTCACGCAGTACTGAGGCGCTATTCTAGGCCCATGTGAACCATGGGGACAGCCTCGAAGTCAACTCCCTCCGCACCAACCTTGCAGCGGGGTCCGAAATCCTGAACTACTACGGTCCCTTGCCCACGTCGGAACTGTTACGTCGCTACGGCTACGTCACACCAGAGCACCGCAGATACGACGTCGTAGAGCTGCCGTGGAACCTCGTACGGTCAGCCGTGGCGCAACAGCTCAACTTGGCCGAGGATGTCCTGGAAGGAATCGTGAGTTGGCAGCGGAACACGCACAACATAGAAGACTTGCTAATGGAATCGCTAGGAGGCGGAAATGGATGAGGATGAAGTCGAAGAATATTTTATCATCGAGCGCGACTCTGGCGAACCAGATAGCGAAGGCCGGCTCGTGTACCCGGCTCAGCTGCGCGAGATTTCGCCGGAACTTGACGAGCAGCTCAAGACTTTACTCAAGGCGCTGAAGAAGTCTAGACCTGAGGTTTTTGCTGACAAGCGAAAGCGTGAAGATATTTGCAATGCGGCGGTTCTGCAGGCGTTGAAGGTTAAGCTTGGGCAGTACCCAACGACAGCGCAGGAAGATGAAGGGCTTTTGAAGAAAGAGGGTTTGTCGAAGAGAAATAGCATGGCTGTGGAGGTCAGGTTGGGCGAAAAGATACTGTTGCAAGAGGGTATCGATCTGATCAAAGGCAATGTGGTTGGAGATGATGAAGCTGCTGAGGGACGAGCCACCAAGAAGGCGAAAACCAAGAACTAAGGCATGTAGTATTGGAGTATCACACGTGAGGGTGGGTACCGGATGCGAAGAGCATACGAAATTTTCGTTTTGGAAAGCAGACAATGTACAATACCGGTAAACGAGGTGAGACGCGCCCATCTCAGCCTCCCCTCAACCCAAACCTGTCCTCGGAAACGCATCACCTTTCCATCTCCTTGTACAGCGTATGTAATCTTCTTTCAACATCGTCCATCGTCCCCGTAACTTCGTCTCCATTCGCACACACCTCCAGCGCCGCGAGTAACTGCTGTGTGCAGTGACGAGGCCGTCTCGAACCCCGTTGTGTGTGATGAGTTCGATTTACGCCATTGTTCGCACTCATAGGCTGCAGCGAGGTATTTCGGCCTGAGTTCGTCCGCGCCGAAATACGAGCGCTGCGTCTCGGCCTCATCGTCGGTTGTTCAGGGGTTGTGGACTCGTCATCCTGCACCGCTTCATCATCCTCCCTCTCGTCCACGTCATCTCCACGGAACCACACGTCTCTGCAAAGTGGGCATCTATTCCTCCATGCCCCTTTTGACTTTAAATGTTTCTCGAAACATTTCCGGCCTAGAACGTGTCCACACAATCTTTTCGAGCCGTGCCATTCTGCCACCATGTCGATGCTAACCGCAAATTCTCGGTCCGGTGATACTTTTTGGCCGGGTGTAGGCATGTTGACATATGAATCTCTGCATATTGGGCAGGTGGTGTCGGATAGGGAAGAGAGTGGCTGAGGAGAGATGAGAAGTGCGCCTCTTGACGAAAGTTTCGTGCCGTCGGTTGAGCGAGCTTTCTGAGTACTGTAGGGTGCAACCATAGTGGCTTATATGTAGGTTTTAGGCCACTGTAATTCGGTGCTGTCTCTGAACTCGATATCAATGTGTAGCAATGGACGTAGTTGCGCTGGCCGCCGCAAAAGTGGGAAGTAAAGCTGGTCATCGCAAATAGTGAAGTACTTGAGCGGTTTATTCGTGAATAGAAACTCATTTCCACCGTGAATTCAGAGCATGAGTTGGGTGCGCGTGATGCTCTTGCTGTTATGTGTTCCAAGGTTGCACTCGCCAGCGTGTGATGAGGAAGTGACAGCCACGCTGCGTTCGTTCCTCGTCCAACGCATCAAATCGCCAACGACCGAGCAAATGACTGCTTTGCATCACGGAGCCTGAACTGAAGTATGTTTGCATTAAGATTATGGATTATGCACTATACGCTCCTCAAGCTTCCGCCTCAACCGGATCACCGCGCGAACAACTTCCGATACGCAGTTGGCCTCCTGCTCCTCAACAAGTTGCAGATCATATGTTTCTTGCAAGTCCTGTAGCCACTCCATCAGTGGGCACAGGTCAACATTTGCCGTGACGCGAGAAGGCCCATCCTCTGGATATTGAATATCGCCGAAAACATCCTCAAAACCGGTGTATGTATCTAGAGCATTATCCCAGGTAAAGATCCCGCCACGATCTAATTCAGTATGTATTGGTTGCAGGAGTCTCCTTGCAAGTGCTTCGCTTAACGGATCACTGTCGAGCTCAAAGCTATTATCAGGGCTGGGTTGCCAGGGACCAAGCCAGGGTTCGCGACATATAGGGTAGTCTATCGTATCACAAATTGTTGAATTGGGGACTGGTGGAGACATTGAAGAAGAACAGGGTTCACTCCGGTGCGTCTATGTGAGCTAACGTCGATAAGTCCATATTAGCCCCAAGCTACCTGATGGAGGTTTAAGAAGGAACGGCTACCAATATCATTCCTCTGGTACCGAGATGTCTAAGTCTTCGCGGTCTTTGCGAACAACGTAAGAGAGAAGGGTACATTTGTGTGGCGTGCTTACCTAGATAAATACCCCGCAAGAGGGGTAGCTTTGGCGCCTGGTCCGGTAACACTGGCCCTTAACAACGAAACCGAGACTACGAAGCTTGATTTGAGGTGAAGCCTTTTTATTAATTTGAGCTAGATTCTCGATTCTTTTTTGGCCAGGCAAGGCTGCGAGATATCAACTTCACCGGAGTGCATGCACCACCCAATCAGTAAAATAGACTAATGCAACTAGCGCCTGCGCCTTGTGCAACAACGCCAGCCTCACACCTCAACTTTATCTCATCATTCCTCGTCGCATTCTCTCACTTTGAGCATTTGGACGCTACAACAAAGACTCTCAACTAGGAGGCACTCGCTCTCGCGACATACCGAGACCCGACACCAAGGGCGCCAGCAGGATGAGTGAGGTGGCGGGCGCTGAGGCGGTCTCGTCACCTTCGAGTGGCTCAACTCCTTCCACCATCGATGCAGCGGGTGATGGGACACCAGAGTTAGTCCCAGGCATGCCGCAGACACCATCACCAGGCCATGCACAGTTGCAACCTCAGCCTAAGTCCAAACGGTACACTCCCCCCAAAGCTGACGCAAATACGTTTCCAACCCAGCAAGCGTTCTTGGACAGCCTCCATCCGATGCCGCTTGAGGAAGTAGATGTCGACAAGCGCAAGTGCCCTATATGCTGGAAGCTCTTTGGCGAGCCGCCGGATCCTGGCTTTGACAACTCGGAGATGCCCGTTGAGCTTCGATGTCACCACGTGTTTGGCCACAAGTGCCTTGCTGATATCTTTGGTATTCCTGCATCGACGAGCCTTCAATTACAGCCTCTTCAGTACTCTCTGGGTAAGAGGGGATACCTGCTTGGCCAAAAACTCGCCGCTTATCACACTCTGCATGCCGCCAAGTTCCATGACGAGTTCGAGACGTTTGAGCACATGCTTAAAAACATGCGCTTTGAAAGGGGACCCCAGGAACTCACTTCATACTGGTGGGTGGTACTTACTCAAATAATACACTCACATCGTGGCTTGGGCAGAATCACGTTGATGGAGAACGCTGTGATTCTGGATTACGCGCCGGTGACTGCCAAAACACATCAGCAAACCCAACCAGATCCGGGCATCCCACCGCAATTCCTTCCCCCAGCGAGCAGCCTTCAACAGACGCTACTTGGTACAGCAGATAGTATGAGTGTACAGATGGATGGCGTTGGTCACGACGGCGATATGGCACTGATGACATGGTCATCCTCGTCATCGACGTCATCTCAGCCCACACCGGCACAAAGTTACGCACATTTATCGAGCATCCAAAGTCCAGGAACGACAAACGATCTCGTACTAATTGACACAGGCAATTCGACAACCTGGGAAGAAGCTCTCACAGGTGAGACGAATCTCGATAAGCTCAAAGCGCTGCAAAAGCAGAAAGAGAACGCAGAACAATCGCAGATAGTAGCTGCGCAGAAACTCAAAGAGCTGAAAGCGCAAAAGGCAGCAATGGAAGAGGCTCGCAAACAGGAAGCTCAGCGAGCACATGGTATGTAATCTCTCGTCTATGATCCGCATCGTTCTTAACAATGTCACTAATTCGATCTCAAGCAGCTATGGAACGCAGAAAGCATGATATCAGGACAACTCTCGCGCATCGCCTAGTCGAGGTGCTTGCAGAGTACAGGTGCTCTCATCCACAGGAGCCAAATGAAGCCATAGCCAACACTACTGAGGCACGAATCATACATGCTGCGGTGTCAATACATGTCGACGACTTCGAGAGAACGACATATACCATTGCACCACCAATGATAGGACCTTTCTACGATGAAGATGGAGACAGCGATGATGGCGAGACTGAGAACCTCGCGGATGCTACCATGTTCATACTGCGTACACAGTGTGGTGGATGCTGCACGGAAGACCGGACTCTGCCAACTCCAGAGGAACTAACATGGCGCAACACCAAGAGCACGCCAGATAGCTGTCCACTATGCCACAAGGTGCTCTTCAAGAAGTCCATCAGCCGCTAGGAGCAGGCAGAGTGCCCCAAGTCTTGCCCATCTGGTTCCTGATTTCTCGAGTCGTGGGCTGCATGTCTCTTTGTATTTCGCGATACCAGGCTCTTGTATGGCATCGCTGGAGCGTGGCTCCCTATGAAATCTTATGGTGTATGGTTATTACTGGATCTCTTATGGCCAGCGGCCTAGATGGAAGCACAACACCATAATCTCGGCGCTATCTTTCTGTATGTAAGATCGGATACTGATCAGAGGAGGATTGTTCTTTCTAACGTACAGTGATCTTCTCTCAATGCATTCATTATAATTCATATTCGAATGACATGGGAACCATTGTGCTGTGCGCTCACTTCACAACCATATCTTGTTCGAGTGAATTTCCCCTACATGATGTCGTCGCCGCCCCGCCTTCACCTCGGAGTCTGTGGCAGTTCCCTCACTTTCACCGCGCGATTGACATGCGTACCCCTCACTCGGTAATAACCCTAGCTTTCTCATAATCTTCCCGTCGTTACTGTTGCCAAGCTGGTAACCTGAGCTTCAACTCACGTGTGCCAAGGAGCTATCTTGATGATGTCTGGTGTAGCAGAGTCTCATATGCGTTCTCAATCGCTTGTAGAGACTGCTATTACATATCGCGACTCTCCAAACAACTCACATACCTCCCAGATCATACCACACAATACCTCAACCAAACCTCTGACCAATGGCCTGGCAGTGCACACACATTGCGCGCTGGTGCCAGCCTTCCCGCGCAATCAACCTATTGTATCTGCACCTGAGCAACAGATTAAAACGGAAACCAATTTCGTTAATACCCATCTCCCCGTCCAAGATGCCATCGTCATCGCGCAGCGCCCCCTCCCATCCCTACTCCGCTACATCGACAACGACCTTATGCGCTCCGCCTCCAAACACAACCACCCGCCGGATCCGAAGACCATCTGCACAATCTGCTACTACCCATGGGATACGCCCATCAACTGTTTCCAAGCCGGCTTGAACGGGCAAGCACCAGTCCACACCAAATTCCTCCCCCTCTCACCATGCGGCCACTGGGTCCACTACCGCTGCGTCATCTGGCTCGCCACCAAGGACGTTTCCCATCGCGATAAATGTTCAGCATGTGGAACGCAGCTCTTCCACTGGGAAGGAATCACTACGCTCACGCTCGCGACACGCACTGGACTCAGCATGTCCTCCTCCACTCCATCCTCCGACAACATAGCTTACGAAAAAGACTGCGCCACAATAACATCCATCATCCACGCCACCTTCTTCACACACCTATCGCTTCCCTCGCCGCACGCCGACCGCTCCCCGGATTTGGTGCAGTGCTTCTACGACGTGCTCGATGCGCTGGAGCGCATGGAACTGCCGAGGGCAAGGTGGCTGAGGTATGAGAGGCCGACGGGACATTTGCTTTGGGGCGCGCTGGTGGCGATTAAGATGAGGAGGTATCTTGTTGAGGGACACGCGGGGATTGTAGAGACAGAAGGTAAGTTGACATCAATTTTGTTGCGGCGTGAATTTGTGGTTGTTGTATGAAGGGAGATTTGTGCTTGTGGTTTGAGAGAAGGGAGATGACCGGCTGACGGATTCTAGGATGGAGGAAATTTGAGGAGGGGAGAGAGGTGGTGCAGGGTAGGATCTTGGGGGAGGTTAGGGGCTGAGATAGTAGAGGATAGGACGTGTACTGAAAGGAGGAAGGGAGAGTGGTGCGGACGTCGGAGGTGAACAGATAACGAGCTTGCTCCACGCCACCGAAACAGCCCAGCATCATCAATGAATATTGAACCTCAAGAATTTACCATAGCTTCCTCCTTCCCATATCTCCCCACATCACTTCAGAATGATCTAATCCGTACCTTTCTCCCCTTCCCTTGCCGCCATTCTGCTCCTACTCGTCTTCCTCTTCCTCTTCCTCTTCCTCTTCCTCTTCATCATCATCGGACTGCCACCCGAGTTCCACCATCTGGTCTTTCATGGTCTGTACAGTGGAACTCAAGGCTTGCACCATACTAAGGAGCTGAGCCTGCTGTTGCGCCTTGCGGCGGTGTTGGTCAGCCCATAGGGCGGCGGAGACAATGGCGATGGATGTGTAGAGCACGGCGCTTGGGATGGAGATGTCGATGCCGGGGACGGAGATGGAGACGGGCGCGCTGTTTGTGAGCGTTGTCGTGAGGAGAGTGGAGATGGCGGTGATGTCGAAGTATGTGGACATGATTGTAGTGTTGATCGCAGTTGTAGGGGTGGTTGTATTTGTGGTAGAGCTGAGCTGGCACCTGAATTCGAAGTGCTATGTTGTGGTAGTCGTGTGTTGAATTCGATAGGTACAAATCCTGTGATGGGTATAAGTAGCAGAGAGGACAAGACGATATACAAAGATCCGAATCAGCTGCTGGCCAAATATTTGCGCCGTCAACCATTTACTACAACGGGAAGCAAAACATGGTCATATAGCGCTCGATTGCTTTCACTGGAGCATGACTCTGGTAAGTTCGAATGTTTGGAGGGTTGTGCACTCCTTTGCTAGAAAAAATGCCTCAGTGCTTATTCGTGCAAACCGCAGAAACCCTGCAAACACCAGCCAGATGATGTCGCTTCGCGCATGTGGCTGGTTTTCAAGTCCCAAGCGAGGTCTGGTCATGACTTTGACATGTCGACGCTATATTATTTCTTTATCTTGGTTCTTTATGTGTCGCGGTCTCTTTGAGAGCAAACTCATCCTCATCTCACGATGCGCATGCTTAAGAGCAGAACGTTCATGTCACGTGGACGTCTGATGCTAGGGAGAACTGTCAGTCATGGCTCGCAACTGCCGCAGGCTGTTCGCAGAATTGCTCACCTTTCCAACCACACCCTCCTCGCCAGCAGAATATGCAGGCGGCGCCATCTTCTCCTCCTCCTCCTCCTCCTCCTCCTCATTGCTGCCACACTGTGCGAGCATTCGTTTGATTTCCTTCTCCAAAGCCTCGATGCGAAGAACGTCAACTTGGCGCTCAATTCCAAGCCGCCCAAGGTCGCGATAAACCATCTTCAAGCTGGCCTCGTTGGCAAGGTCCCTCTCGAAAGTTCCATAAGCAGGATGTCCCACTCCCATCGCTCCCTTCACTCCCTTCGTCGCGCAAGTCAACCCCTTGACCTTCCCCTCCAAGTTCCCAATCTTCCCCTGCAAGCGCCCATAGCAGAATCCGAGGTAGAAGAGAGCGGCCAAGAAACCAAAGTAGATGATCCGAATGATGCGATCGAGGCGCGAAATGTGAAGCTGGAGGTAGTCGAGGTCGTAAGCAACTTGTAGGAACACGTCCCTCATAGTGGAGGGCTTGTTGGCGGTGGGGTTGATGTACCGGATGGAGCGGGTGGAGAAGGCGAGAGTGATGGCGATGGTGACGAGAAGGGCGTAGAAAAGAGTTTCAAGCGGAAAGCGCGCCATTGTTGTGATCGTTGCGGTTGTGTGAGATGCGGGAATGTGGGCTGTTGGAGCTGAGTGCGCGGTGGAAGTCGATGGAACGACGTGGGCTCTAGTCACGATGGCGGGGTTGGGGAGGACAGTGGTGCTTGCTATGGATCGTGAGCTGATGCGGGTGCAGTGTAGCTAGGACGTCGAAGTGAAAGCGCGCTAGCAAAGGCACTAGCAGTAAAGTGAATGGAAAGAGCAAATTAGGAGGGAGGAATTATCCATTTCAATTGAACAGCTGTAACCAAATTGAACCATATCTCTATTCCCAGATGTCTAAGGCGAACTACTCCAGGATTTTGTTGAAAAGACGCCCCGTCTATTGCTCGTACCGTTCGCAGCCGTTTGCTATGCCGGTGTCATCAAACGGCAGGTATCCTTGAACCAATGAAACCATAAAAAGCTCAGTCAAGATACCAGTCAGTGATATTACGCTTCTGGTTCGGCGGCTGCGTAAGTATGTGGTTAGACGTGTTGACACCAAGCGTGATCCAAGCCAGCATGCTGCCATCTAGCATCGTGGTCAGTATGCACTTGAGTTGTTACACATAAAATGCTTACCTTCCAACTTGTCTCCGATAGGAGACCAATGCACGAACGGGTCGTGCGAGTTCGAAGAGTCATACGAAATAAAGTCATCGTCCACATTACTCTTCAATGGACGCGGAGATCAGAACGTTTCAGTGCATACGTGATACTTCCTAGTAGCGACTAAAGGTCACCTTGCACACGCCAGATTCGACGAACCATTGGAAACGTCCCGCCCAGTCACGAGCATATGTCGATTCATCCGAGATGCACTGCGAGTTGTTGTAGGAGCCCGGTGCTTTGCTGTAACGATTTTGCAACGCAATTGCAAATACCCGAATTTCCTATCGACTTCAACATTATGGTATAGACTTGAGAAGAGCATTGCAACAATCATAAGAGAGACGCAGTGCCATGCTTCCCCACGGGGATATCAAAGCTGAAAGCCCGCCATCTCGAAGCGGTCTAGGCTGCTGAAGCTCTGACTGTCCGACTTTCGGCGGGACGATTGCAACACCAAAATTTCGGAATCGTGACAAGAGCTCTTGAATCCACAAACAGCTTCAACATGGCCGCACGCACACTCAGGATAGGTAAGAATACCACATTCCTCTAGCAAACTGTGCCAACGGTTCTTTCTGCATTATCAGATGTGCAATTGAGTCTTTCATATACTAAAAACCCCTCCAGGCCTAATCCCCGGCGATGGCATCGGGCGTGAAGTCATCCCCGCCGGCCGCCGTATCCTCGAAGCGCTGCCCTCGTCCTTTGGTCTGAAATTCGACTTCAGCCACCACGAAGCCGGCTGGGAAACCTTCCAGAAAACCGGCGTCGCCCTGCCCGACAAGACCGTCGAAGCGCTCAAGTCCGACTGCGATGGCGCCCTCTTCGGCGCCGTGAGCTCTCCCACCGTCAAGACAGAAGGCTATTCCTCCCCCATTGTTGCACTCCGCAAGCGTCTGGCGCTCTACGCCAACGTGCGCCCCGTCAAGAGCGTGCGCGGCGCCGCGAGGCCAGTCGACCTGGTCATTGTGCGCGAGAACACCGAGGATCTGTACGTCAAGGAAGAGAAGACGTACTCTGCGCCCGATGGCTCCAAAATCGCAGAGGCAATCAAGCGCATCTCTGAAACTGCCTCGTTCAACATCAGCGAAATGGCCGGCGACATCGCCCTCCGCCGCCAGCGCGTCCGCGACGCAGGCGCAAACAGCATACACTCCCGCCCGCTCGTGACTGTCACGCACAAGAGCAACGTGCTCTCCCAGACGGACGGCCTGTTCCGCGAAACAGCGCGCCGGGCCCTCGCGCAGAGCAAGTACCAGATGGTGAACGTCGAGGAGCAAATCGTCGACAGCATGGTGTACAAGCTCTTCCGCCAGCCCGAGGACTACGACGTCATTGTTGCGCCCAATCTGTACGGCGACATTCTCTCTGACGGCGCTGCTGCGCTGGTGGGATCGCTCGGTCTCGTGCCGTCTGCGAATGTGGGCAAGGACTTTGTGATCGGCGAGCCGTGCCACGGGTCTGCGCCGGACATTGAGGGCCAGGGCATTGCGAACCCCATTGCGACGATCAGGTCGACGGCGTTGATGTTGGAGTTCCAAGGGGAGGAGGAGGCGGCCGCGAGGATATATGAGGCGGTCGATGCGAACTTGGAGGAGGGCAAGTTGCTGAGCCCGGATATGGGAGGCAAGGCGAAGACGGCGGAGATTATTGAGGATATTTGCAGGAGGTTGTGAGGATGTTGCGGAGAGGAGGGATAGACAAGATGCTGAATGAATAGAGGATTATGATTTCTATGCTATTATGTGTGTATGCCTATGTCTTGTGCGCTGGCAAGAAGATATCCCCCCTCTTATCCATGCCTATGTACCCAATGCCCTCATCGCCTCAAACGCCACGCCATGCTGATGCCCTGTACATCTTCATTATCATCTCGACCCAAATCCTCGCAAATTCCCTCTTTCTCTTCTGCCTTAGTCCAAATCCTCATTCTCCTCTTCCTCTTCCTTCTTTCCCTCAGTCTCCCCCATCTCCTTCTTAACCTCCTCCGTTGGTACGAGCGAAATCACCACGACAAACAGCTCTTGATTCGTCTCCCGATTCTTGAGCACATATCTAAGCGAATGTGTCCTGGTCAGCGCAGATGCCCTGGGTCAGCCTCTCGCCACGACAAAAGAAAAGAAGTATTAACGTCACAGAAAGCAAAACGGTTGCAAAGGGGGTTAAGTAAGTGACGGGGAAAGTGAACAGTACGTACCGTAACGGCTGCCCATCCCAGCTCCCAATAATGCTAATCGCAGGCAATCCGTACCCGACCTTGAGCGCAAACTCATTAAAGTCCAGGTACGGATTGAAGAAGTCGCACTGGTATTCCCTGCCCTTTTCAAACGTGAATTCCTTCCGCCTCGCCTCTGCCAGGAAATGCTTTTGTCGCGCCGCGCTGGCTGCAGGTAAATGCAACTCTTTCCTCACATCTTCGCCGTCGCCGTATGCGCCTTCTTCGTAGACTGTGACGTCGGCGTCGCTGGTTGTCTTCGGATCTTTGTCATCTGCTTTATCAGACCCATCCTTCCCGCCAATTCTCAAAACATTAATCGAGCTCAACAACGCGCCATACAAATACGGTTCGTCACCATATACATCCCCGTCGAGACCGGGATCAATCCACCACTTGACAATGCCAAACGCCTTGTCAAACAGAGGCGGCAGCCGGTCGCGGATCGGGTGGTCGAAGTCATTTCCGAAAACGAGCTTATCTCCCGCGATGTCCTCGTTCAACGTGAATGAGAAGGAAATCGAGTACCGGTCGTACGGGTGTTGGGGCGTGGAGAAGTATGGGGAGGTGGATGGCGAGCCTTTTGGAAGTCCTGCCAGGTTTTCAAGTCAGTCCTAGGGCGCTATGAAGTGTGATGTGGGTTGTATATAGTATGGTTTACCTCTGTAGTCTTTTACGCGCATGTGAATCTTGGCGTCGATGAGCGAGGACGAGATGTGTACTGGTTTCTCCGTGTTTACGAGCACGTCTTGGTGGGAGGCCGGCGCATAGGTGGGGCCCGCGGTGATTTTGAGCATGTACTGCTCGTGGTGTTTGACTTCGGGCATTTTGAGGGCTCTCTTGTCAATCTATAATCAAGAGGTCTGTATTCAAGAGGAATATATTAGAAAGGTAGGTCGCAGTTGTAAGAACACTGCTTGGTGGGATGAATCGTTGTCTGTGCGACGGCGATTTTTGTTGATCGCGCAATGACGTCCCGCAGCGATCGTGGACAAGGGTCCTTTGCTAGCGTCATCTGGAGAAAGTGGCCGCGGCTGCAGTGCCAAGCAAGGACTGGGAGAAAGAGGAGAAGATGAGCACGGGTTGTAATGCTTGTGTCAATTAGAGAGTAAGGTGACGCTAGGCTACGAGATACAGACGAGCAATGCTGCAAAACAAGAAAATGACCATCGAGCACTCCATAAAACATCGAGAACGCCATACAATGATGCCACATGAATTCCCTGTGACTGAGTGACCAGACCATAATCACACCCGAGTGAAATCGTCGATATTGACACGCTGATAAAAAGAGACATGACCGAAGGTCTCCCAGTACTGTGCCAACCGATCGTGGGAGATGAGTATAAGCTGCGAAGTCATATACGTATCTATAAGGCGTTAGTGTGTGACCCTCTTCTGCAGTCTCTCATAAGAACTCACCATCTCGGAATCCACGAGCTGCGATATGCCCGACACTCTTCACAATTCTGGCGCCCTTAAACAGTTCCTCAGATGCGACCCTCAAAAGCCCATTGCGACCAATATCCGGAGCAATGAATGTGTACTCTCCCCGCGGAATGTTCGGGTCTCCAGTAAGCTTGACAGCTTCAATACGTCCGTTATAGACACTCTCGTCTTCGTCCGTGAACATCTCCTCGGTATGGCCGGATGCATTCGCTCCTGGAAAAGCTTCTTGGAGAGTTGCAACGCTGTCTTCCAAGTCGTTCGCAGTCTCGAAGTCATCCTCGTCTTCCGAAGAGACGGCTCCCGTCGGCGCCGTGCTCCAGGACCCGTCACTACTCACGCTCCCATCTCGCTCACGCGACCGCATGGCCCACTCGGCTCGCTCGGGAAGAGGCTTTGGGTTGTCTGGTTGCATGACAACCAGAAACTCGCATCCGTACCCTGCGTAGTCGCCACACCAGATACCCTGCCATGGCTTCTGTGGTGTTGGTGTGTAACACTCCTCTGGCAACGTCGCCCACGTGCTTATATCCTCGCCAACTCTCATACTTATGCCTTGTGGTCTTGACGCAAACTCCATCCACTTGCGAATGCGAAAGGTAGAGCTGGACAGCTCATCGAGAGTGCCTGGTTTATGTGCAGGTTGCCTGAAAGCTGACGGTGGAGGATCGTTGCGTGAGCGTGTTTCACTCGGGAGCGTAAGCGGAGGCCAGACTGGTGTTGCGATGGATGTGATATCTGCAGGCCATGGTCTGGCGAGCATGAGTCGTGAGTATAGCTTTGCAGTCAATGGTGACAGCTCATAAGACACGTTCATGGGTATCTCCTTCTGCAGACGGCGGCCAAACACTCCCACAGCATCTTCGTAAGCTTCCGCGTCGAGCCGGAGGACAGGTGCATTGAGATCAAGCTGTACTCGTGGGTTGAAGGTGTGGATTATGGCGTCCGGATTGTGCTCCCAGGTCTGGAAGGTGGGTTGTCGTCTCTCTGCTACCAGCGCATAAGCCTCGATTGCATTGATTCTGTGATCATATCTTGCAACCAGAAGCTTTCCTGTATGTGGGATGTCTGCAAACCAGACCTTCTTCTTCACGAGGAACCAGAATGGATGATGTTGGATGAAAAGCTCACGCCAACTAAGATTTGGAGGTTTGAGAGTTCCCCCATTTACTTGCTCCTGGACAAAGGTCTGCCATAATGTGTCCTGCAGGGTGTGGGCGTGGACTGCGTGATTGACGAGACCAACAGTCAAGAGGTCCGATAATGGCAGGTAGCTGAGAATCAAGTGAACGAGCTCGGAAGGTAGTCTGAGAAGCAGCGGTCGATGTTCTGTGTCCATGAGGTGTTTTCTTTCAGAAATTGACGATCTTTGCAATATGTGGTGATGTCCACGAAGCCTGCGGATGTCCTGGCACAACTACTGTTTGTAGCTGATCCTCAGGTTGCGGAACCGCGGCTATTCCGCACGATCTTCGCGCAAATTGTGGTAGCTTTACTCGAGATCTAGATGTGATCACGCAATCATGTGCCCGCGGAGGTCGCGATACAGGATGTACGGTGGTACGGTTGCTTGGTGTTTGTCTCGGCGGATTGTTAGAGTAGGAGTCACCTTCCAAGTATCGGCTAGCGGCGCGTAGCTCGACGGCGTAGAGGTAATGGGTGCGATCCCGTTGGTGGCAATGTAGAAGATCGCTTCGTATCCGATAATCTTATATCCAGAAGGTACCTGCTGCTTTGGGAACTTCGACCTCTAGAGGATGACGAGTACGAGCGATATCGGCAATGATGGCCTGCAGGGGTGTTGCTGATGAAGTGTCGCGTGAGGAGTCAAAGGAGCACGAATTTCTCGAGTCAAGTAGCAAATGTGTGCGGGAAAAGCAATGAATTCGGAGATATGTCGAAGGCTGGCGATCTGTCATCGATAGCTGACGCACGGCGCATATCAAAAGCACATGATGCACAATGACGGAAGTAGCTTAGACGCACAGACACGGCACTTTGTGGGGAGGTGGAGCTGACGATCAGTGCAGACCCTAACCTCCTCTCACCATCGACAACACATAACACATCCTCGCCAGCGCAGTTGACCATTTCTAATTCAATGTCGCGATAGATACTCTTATGATGCCATTGACGAGCAAACGGAGCATACAACTGATCAGGATAGTGCATGCATAACCCAGCCACGCCCCAAACTCTACCACCGTGCTATAATTGACCAGTCTTATCGCGAACCCAACTCTGAGTCGCCCAGCCGCCTCCTCCCTCTTCGAAACCATGCTGTCCGATATGCACCGTACCACGTCGCTCCGAGTCTCTGCATACCCCTCTCCAGCGGTTCAGCACCTCGGCACTCCCCTCACCACATCCTGGCGGCGTCTCATCTACCCTCCGTCCCGCTTCGTCGCGTGAAAGCCCGAGAGCCCCATCTTCAGCGCAGGCAGCAACTTCTGCTTCACTCCCACTGGCTTCACGCCCGAATTCTGCGCGAAAGCAGCTTGTCGCTTCCGCTCCTTCTCCGCATCCTTCTTCTTCATGCTGCGAATATTTCGAGCCGCTTCGAGCACAGCGCTGTCTTGTGCATCAACGCGCTCTCGAGGTCCTTTGCTTGTTGTAGTTCGACCTCCAAGGCCTTGCGGCGTTGACGTGCCGTGATGAGCTCGTCGTTGCTCCGCTGGAGCTCGATCTTGGCGTTGGCTTCGGGCCCAGACGGTGTAGGTGACGCGGCCTGCGCGTGAGAAGATTTTCGGGCCTTTAATTCCTCCTTGAGGCGTTCATCAGCAGCCTCAATGGCGCCAGCGCCATAGAATCGCTTGGTGTTGTAAGGGTTTGAGTAGGTCTCGGTCGGAAGCGAATTGGAGCTATATTGGCCGTGCCCATGTTGTGCGACATGGTTGGGCTGATGTTGGAGAGGAATTTGGTTATGACGAGTTAGGAACTCCTGAAAGCTAATGTGTGGTAGACGCTGAGGCAGGTTGAGGATCGAAAGTGTCCTTATGAGTGTGAGTGTATAGTGGCGGCACAATGTAAGTTGAGGCGACAGTAGATTACAGTAGCTACGAGTGCTATTGTGGAAAAGCAAGCTATTGTCTCTTAATAAGGTGGGCGTATTCAGGTGAAGACGAAATCACTGGCTCTATTGGACCCTGACCCAGCTACTTTCACTAAAATTCACGATAGCTAGGCATTACCATGGCTCGAACCACTCAAATACGGGTCATATGCAGTTTTTTTTTGGCTGGGACACGTCGATAATACTTTGCAATTGTATGTAGGTGAAACTTGGGATGGGTATCTTGAAACGGTGCTGACTTTGTACAGTGTGAATGAAAAATCCCTCTAGGACTTCGAAAACCAACCACCGCACAACTAGAATTTAGAGAAAAGGCGTGGGGCGCGTCGATCACCTCCGTAAAACGACTCTTCAAACCGAAAGAACCTCATAATAGCCCACGCACGTCTCTCGTACCGTCCTTTTGCTGTTCCCAATTCGAAACACGGTCGATATTAGAAATATCGTCGAGCAATCTAGCTTTCTCCATCTAGTTCTCCGCCTCCACGCTCCGCTCAACCCCATCATGGGTTTCCCTGCCTGCGACCTGAATGTCTCCACCCTCTGGTCCCTGGGACTTGGAGCTACTATTCTGCTCCATCTTTTTCCAGATGTCGTCCAAGACTCCTTGATCCAGCCTATCCAAAGCCTCCCAAAGACCATCTCGATCGCCTGCTGTGATGTCCACGTTTGCCCAGACCTCATTCGGGTACCGATCGATAAGTGTCTGCATCCACCAAGGGTTCTCAGGCTGCGCGGACGGTTCCGGAGTTTTGCTCCGAGGCGATCCTTCAGGCTGCAGAGAGTCTCGCTGTACTCTCGGCGCCGGTCCTGCTTTTGGGTCTGGCTGCGGCTTTGGCTGTGACTGCGGCTTTGGCTGTGACTGCGGCTTGGAGTCGAAGTGCAGCGTAAGCATATTCGTGATCTCGTATGGAGATTTGCCAGCGACTAGAAGACCCACGATATCGATACCGCCAACGACTATGCGCTCGTGTTCCGTGAGATCGCGCTCCTCTTTGCAGGCGTTGGCCAGGAATTTGAGCTGAAGCTCTACGAGCGACATGGCGTACTTTAGGGAAACAGCAGAAACAGAGGGAGGAGGGGCTGGAGGAGTAGTTGCAGGAGCTTTATCTTGGACTTGATCAGCTTGTGCAGGCATTGTTGCTGGCTCCATGACTGCGGAGCGTGTGGCCGATGTGCGATGATTGACGCTGAGGGTTGACTTACTGGTGAAGTTGACTACGGGATCTTTGCCAGTGTTACGGAGCTCGCGGGTGCTGGGTGATTAAGTACAGATGGAGGGGTCGCAGGAGTAGTTGCGAGCGCGTGTGTGGGTGCAGATGCAGCTCTGTGAAAGACCGCAGCTGCGGTCTTCACCAAGGCAGCGACTTTCACTTGTCTCTCACTTATGGTGAGTTTACGAAGAACTGGTCTATGGGAGCTGCATGTATACGAAAACGAATCGGATTCCTTGCATTATGCTGATGTCTGCGCAGAATAAAAAGGAGCTAAAAGTACAGTCTCCCAAACAACCGTTGCTTCCTATTTATCACGGAAGGTCGTTACCGTTAACCACTTCACTTTCAAGATTAAGCTCGACAGAAGTCAGGTCTCACTCAGACACATTTCAGAATTTCGCGTTGGTTCTAAGCTGTGCAAACAGGCTCTCTGAAACATTAAGTCGCCTGAAATCCAACCAAACAGTCTTCGAGACATGACCCACTTGAAAATGCATACCCATACCGATGAGCTTTCTCGGCTACTTCTCAGACTATCCGTCGCAATTTCCTCGCGTTACACCCGACTGGTGCTCTCAAACCAGCTGCCGGTCCCTACGGCTAGCCCCTCCGCTCACTCCAGCGTCATTCGTCTGGCTTCTCCATCCCGCTCTCAGACTTATCTCAGTCACGTTTATCACTATGTATTCTCGATATCCTCAATATTTCCACATCAAGCTGCGCAAATTCCGTGCTAGCCCAAACGCTGCTCCGTCGCCGTCCGGAAGCTGCTCTCCAAACCGAAGACCGTTTGACATTGGCTCAGGGGCTGGCTGTGCTTGGTCCTCTTGTGGAGTACGATCGCCAATCTGACTTGTTGCGGGACCCTGTTCGAGCAGTTCATGATCGCGGAAGTAGGCTGATGTAGTAGTTCCGACACTACCTTCATCAATATCTTGAATCGTCTGCTGAGGACTAAGTGCGGAGGTTGACTGAAGCGACGAATGAGCTTGATTTAGTGGTGAATTAGCACCAGAAGACGACACGGTGAGGTCGTATCCAGACTGTTGCAGGATGTGCGGTTTCTGGCATGGTTCATTACTGACAGCTTCGACTTCCGACCTCAAGCCTTCTAGAAAAGACAGATCGAATGGGGATGGTACCGGCGATCTCCTGGTGGCGGGTCGACATGAGGCTCAGAACCAAAGTTCTTGGTGATGAAATCTTGCCACGATTCGGCGGTCAGTTCTTCCATGAGGGACAGCTCTGGTAGTGGCGGTTGGTACAGCAGTTCTGGCTGGTCGAGCGCTCGTTGTGGTGCCGCTGGGCAAATCGAAAGTGACGGTAAAAGCAGACAGTGGTCGTTCTGTGGTACTGCGATAGGGGGTTTGATGTACTGTTGCTTTAAAGTGGAAAGCGCCGGAAGGAACAATCGCACTCAGTCCACCTAGCGTGCCACATGCACGTGCTGCTATGTGGGAAAGTGTCACGTGTTTCACAATTGACCTCTCACACCGGACACACTGACATCATACAATGATTCTCACGTAAGAGATAGTCTTACAGACTAAGCAACGTACTCGCTAATCAAGATTTTAGCATACATGGGCACATTTGTATAAATCCAAGGGACTTTAGCGTCGTGGTTCTCGTCGCAATGTCTGCTAGGGGAAATGTGTATTATTAATTCATATTTGTCTCTGCTAGCTATATTGCAGATTGGGTCGTTTCATGGTTCGATATGGTAGCTTCATTCCTTTCCCCAAGATAGGCGCTCCGAACGGTAGGAGAAGTGTTAAAGTCGTCTGTTCTATTCTTTACAAGGATAGTTTGCTCAGATCCGTTACCCATGCTTGGGAAGCATTTGAGAAATGCAATATGATTAGCGTCATAAATCAGATGAGTACTCACGGCTATTTGCTCCTGTAGGTTTCACAAATGTACACCTTTCAAAAGCGCATGTTGTTCACAATAACAGCACAGTTGTAATCAGTTTTCGTGTCATCATACTGGTGCAATTCTTGTGATGCTTATACGTTGAGAGTCTTTCTCTGATATCGACCATACGCTCAAGTGCGCAGATTATTCTATGAATAAGTGAAGAGCCAACCGCTATCACAACGCTGATGCAAATGATGAACAAACCTCGCTATCGCCTCTGGTGGTGAGCGCCTCGTCGCTAGTCCTCGAACAGATCTCGGAACTCATCGTCGTCATCAAAGGCAGCCTAATCATAGACATCGTCGAGAGTCTGGCTATGGTCTTCGGCTTCTCGAGCTGCAGCGGTCGTCTTCTCAGCCTCCGCCATCGCGTGCCTCTCCGCCTCTTCTCGTGCCTTCTGCTTCTCTTGGTTCACCGTACGCCTCTCCACTATCCTCCGTGCCTTCTCGGACGCAGGAAACACTGACACCCAGAAATTGTCCGTCGGTTTATCGGGAAGGTGCCTCGGGTTTTTCTGCTGTCGCCAGATCTTCTCTTTGTGTGTGAGCGCCTGCCCAAATTTCTCGGCGTTACTAGCCGCCCACCAGGCGTTGAAATAGGCCAGATCTGGATGCCGCGGATGCTTCTTGACGTAGGCCGCGCGCAGCGTAGCAGTCAAACTTTGAAGATCTTCAGCAGTGACCTGCGGCTTGGGTTCTTCTCCCACTGTAGTCGTTGGGGGGATGTTCGAAGGGCCCGCTTGTGGAGGCCTATAGCCAGCTGCACCAGCAAATAAACCACCAGAAACCCCAGGCCTGTTTTCATCCTCTGCAGTCTTAGCTACCGCCTGCTCAGTCCGTTGCAACTCCTCTTTTGCACCGTCCTTCGACGAAATTACAGGCATCCTGTGGCAATCATAATTCCACGTCCTGTGCCTTTTATCCAACAGACCTGTGTCAATCTTTTCCTCGATCTTTCCTCGCCAGGCACGAACAGCCTTTCTAATTGCCTTCCGCATCCCCAGCCTGTCCAAGCCTCCACCATTCTCAGCTGACCTGCAACAACGATGGTTACATTCTTGCTGGACACACGCGTTCTTCTCGTGGAAGCACTTCCACCTGCCTTCAGAATTCTGGGTGAAGTCTTCCAAAGCTGTGAAGGGAGGCTCTGGGATCGAAGCCAAGTCGTTTGGATATTGTTTCTTCCACACATATACCCCGTTCTTCTTGACCCAAGGGTCGCCTTCAGGGTCCAAAATACTGGTATATTTTGGTTCCTGCTCTTGCGCTGACTGGATCTGTTGGCAGGGAGACATGTCAGCATTGTGACTGGCAGGAGCTTGCTCAAGCGGCGTCTCCTCGCCCATGGACAACAGCGTGGGGGCACCGTCATTGTAGTTTTGATCATTTCGAACAAAGGGTTGCTGATGAGCATCGAAGGAGCTGTGAGGAGGCGGCAGGTAGGCACGAGGCATGCATGGCCTCAAGCTCAACTGCCCGCGGGTTCTATTTGAGGTGGGTGCGTGTCTAGCACTCTTATTGCTCAATGGTCGCTGAAAAAGCTGCGAATTGGCCATGAACGTCGGCTGGTCCAACAACGGCGGCTGGTTCTGCAGCACCACATGGTCACGACCAGGAATGTATTGGCCATGACTTCGAGTCTTCTTCTGGACGTCTGTGGTATTCACTTCACCTTCATCCTCGACAGCTCGCTTGACGCCAGCTGCCTGTTGTGGAGAGAAGTTCTCCCATTTCCCATCTGGCTTTTGGCGTGCATTCAAGGCTTGAAAATCCGCAATTTTCTTCCACCGCTGCATGATTTTTTGGCGTTCTTGATATGTGCCATATGCGCCCGGATAGTGTTGCTTGTAGAAGGCACGTTCATCAGTCCAGAGCCGTGATGTCCTGATTTTGAGCAACAGGTAAGAACGCCAGTACCAGATGGATCTCGGTGTCGTCTCTTGCATGATCAAACCAAGGGTCACAAAGTCCAGATAGAATTCAAGACGCTTAGCTGGGTTGAACAAGTGTCGGAATTGGAAGATGTCGTCCGGCTGCAACAACGCTGGCCCTTGATGTCGGAAATCGGGCACAAACTTTGGATGGATTCCGGGCACAGACTTTCGAGCAAGATCCTGGGAGCATCGTGAAGCTGTTTGCACATAATTGCGAGCGATTGCCGTCGATTTTGGTCCGATTTTCCACCACTCGAACGGGGCCACCAGAGTTGACTTGATCTTGGTCCTAAGGGCTGCCTCCATGTGAATCGACAACTCGAAAGAGAATGATGGCCTTTGTAAACTCTTCTTCTTCTTGTTGCTCTTCGCAATATGTTGTTGTCTCCCTTGCGGCTCAGGGCTTTGCGGCTGTTTAGCTCCATGCATGTCCAAAGCCGTGCTACGGTCAGTGTTTCGATCAGGCTCGCCGATAGGTTTCCCTTGCTCAAATTCATCCTTGGCCTTGTCCTGCCCATTGCCTGGTGGAGAGGAACTCGATATTCCACCCAGGTTGTTATGGTTCATGGACATATCGTCTTGTTCTGTTGAAAGGTCAATAGCTGAAGCGACAATGAAGCCATCATTGGATGTGCCACTGAGCTGTGGAGACTCATGGACATCAAGGGTCCTCGAAGTAGAACCAGAAATTGGATGATATCGAAAGCTTTGCAGCAGCCGATCTTCAGTTGATCCAGGTGCGAAGCCATGGTATGTCCCATGCTTTCGAACGTCCTCGACGTCTGCAGTGAAAGGCGTCTCAAAGTATTGAGAAGCAGCGACGTAACCTGTCGACTCCGTAGTAGTGCGCTTATAGGACTGATGATGGAGCTGCTCGTTGGTGTGGTCATCGCGGGTGCGTTTGTTGGTTGGTAGGGTAGGCATGGCGGTATTCTCGGGAAAGTTCGCCATTTTTGTGTGGATATTCGACCGTGTCGATCGTGACTCTGTGGTATTCAAAGTCGAGGAGATCGAGGAGAGATCTTCAGATGTGGTGGATCTTATGAATAGAAGGCGGATGTGGCGGTGACAAAGAACTGCTTGTACTGCAGAAGGTCACCTGTAGCAAGTGCCAGTTGAGTTCCAGTTCTGCGGCGTGAGAGCAAACGAGGAGCGGAACCTTAAGGTGCAGGGTGAATGAGCTGCTGCTGGAGCATATCGGGGGGACTGAGCTTAGACCGGTGCGTCAGGTGACGTAACATTGTGAGAGCACATATGGTGTTGCGAGAAAGTGAAAGTGAAAGTGAGAGTGAACGAAATGAGTTTGGCCACACCTCCCTATTCCGCATTGTGTACCAGTGAAATCATCTTATGATTCTGAAGATGAGTAGTATCAGCCTTTAAAAATATACGGGGTTTGCATTTTTCGAATAACTACATGAAGTGTGAATTCTAGCAGAGAAACGCATTTGATCGACATATCTCTTATCCTGGACCGACTTGATCGCAGCAATTATTCGAGACCAGGTTCAATTGGACGCAGCCAGCAAATTCGAAGACGGTATCTCGACTCGTGAACAAATTAAAAGTGTGTACTGCCCATTGATTCGTCTTGATAGCATGCGTCCCATACAAAAGCGCAATCAAAACTCCCTTGTGCTTTCTGCGCAAAGTCTGAAGTATTCTCATGAATACCCAAGTATGCCCGTGAAGCACTACATCATCGGATAAACTCCTTTCCCATGTCTCTCCGCAGCCGACACTCCCCGCTCAAGCACGACCACGACGCTTCTCCCTACGCTTCGCAGCAACCGTATCCTTCTTCTCCTGCGCCTTCTGCGCCTTCTGCGCCTTCTCTCTCGCAACTATATCCTTCATGCGCGTGCTGGCCACTTCAGGATTCAGCTTCTCATACGTAATCTTGTAAAAGCCCACAACTATCTTACCCGTCTTCGGGTCCTCGATCGTGACATTCTCCTTGAAGCGGAACTCGGGGAACAAGGGCGACTTGGCGATGATGTCTTGCACTTGTATCATGCGGCCGGAGAGGGAAAGATATTTCTGCTTGGCGGGGATCTAAGTCATAATATGTCAGTGGTGATGCTCCTAAATCAAGAGGGTGTGGAACATCTTACCTCGAACCAAGTAATGTTAGGATCCTTCTTATCCGGGTACTTCGCTCCCTTCCACTCTCCCACCTTCTTCTCATCAACCGGCTTTCGAATCGTCTCGTAGTAAAACTTCGTCCTTGCGCCATTGTCGTCACAGTCGTAGGTCAACAGATCGGGATGAAGAGAAGGCGCAACGTTCTTGATCTGCATCTTCAAGAGGTTGATCTCGGCCTGGTGGTCATGGATCATTGCGGCGCCTTTGCCCACCTTGACGATATTCCAGCGCTCCATGTTAGCAATGTGTGGGTTGGATGACTTTGCGAAGCGCTCTTCTTCGAGGCGGACTTCACGCTCGAATTCGTTGGCAGGAGGGGCGCGGCGCTTTTTCTTGGGCGATACTTGGATGACTTTGTCATCGTCTTGTACTTGGTGTTGGAGAGACATGTCTTCGCTACATTGTCCGACGATGGCGCCCATGGGAGCGGGATTAGGGATATCATCCTCGACAGCGGGAGATGAAGGAATGGAAAGACGATCAACAGTGTCTTCCTCCGCAATCCCAATGTTATCATTCTTGGCAGCAAGAGATTGGACAATGGAAGGATCGAGATCGATGTCTTTTTTCGATGGGTCTCCGACAATGGGAGACTCAGGTGTCTCGTCCTTGACGACAGCAGATGTCGGGTCCGAATGCGCAAGGTCAATGTGATCCTTGGCAGTCTGAGCGAAGCAACAGTTAGCAAATGGAATAATTCATAAACCCAGGAGTACTCACCTTGATGATGTGCGGCTCACCCGGCGAAGTCTTGATCTCAGCATCTCCATTAGGAAATTCTGGTTTATGAGACATGATCTGAGGCGCCTCCGGCGACGGAGTCTGCTTACGAGAGACAGGTCGCACTGAAACAGGCGATGAAGGTGTAGACATAGTCTTGGATGACTAAAAGTCTTGCAGGTAGGGATGTGCTCGATACAAGGTCCGTAAGAAGTGCAGTGTGCGATTGTCAAAATCTTGCAGTCGCAGGTCTTTCTTGCAGTTGAGGTGAGCTGCCCGCCTTCGAAAGGTTGCAAGAAAATGACTTGGGGCTGCTCACTTATTGTCTACGGCAAAGCTTCGGTATCCTAGTCCGGAATGGTATTCACTGGGAGGGTTGGAGTGAAAGGACCATAACGATTGAACCCCCATCAAGATGACGAGAAACTTTATGGGAGAACACTCTTTACACAATGCATGCCCATATGTTAGTAGCTTTATAGCATTGTGATGAACGATAGAATGCGCGAATCGTAATCTTCAAGCCACCTTGATGCTGTTGCAGAACGGGATAAACAATACGATCAAGGACCATTGGCCAGATATTTGTTGCGGCTTTGTACTTCGTAATTATCTTTGTGACTCAGCAGTTACTGCTGGCGATCGATCGTACACACTTTAACGGAAATAAGGAGGTACAGTTGCCTTTGCAATCAGCCACGCCTCGTCCAGCGTCTTTACCACCTCCTCCGGCAAGGGGCCCTTTTCCAAATCCTCCAGATTACCCTCCAACTGCTTAAAGCTGCTAACCCCGATGATAATCCCATCATTCCCTCCCTTCGACCTCGTCTTGAGCTCTGAGTGATGCGTGCACCATCTCAACGCAATCTCAAGCAGTGTCAGATTGTGCTTTTGCGCGATGCCTTCGGCCAGACGAAGCGCTTCGAAATTAGAGTTTTTGAAGTATCGTTCCCGGTACATGGCTCCCATCTTGGAGTCCTTTGCGAATCGGCCCTCGGACGGAGCAATGTCTGCAGACTTGATCTTGCCACTAAACAATCCGCCTGCGAGGGGGTTGTAGATGACAATATCGATCTTGTACTTGCGACAGCAAGGAATGAGCTCTGGTTCAATGTCGCGGGCTGTGTAGATATCAGCAAAGTATCAGTGCGTGGGATTAAAAGGACTTACTGATGGCGTTGTACATTGCCTGGTAGATGGTCGGCTTTACCCATCCTCGCTCATTGGCGATGTTCCAGACCTCAGCTACCTCCCATGCTGCGAAGTTGGACAGACCAAGCTGCACGAACTTGCCCTGCTTGTGAAGTTCGTTAAGGGCACCAAGGGTGTCCTCGAATGGCACGGAGCGGTCCGGTGCATGTAAGTAGAAGATGTCCACCGCATCAGTATCCAACTCTTTCAAGGATGTCGAAAAGTACTCTTTGAGCTTCTCAGGCTTGTGGATGCCCGGCTCTGTGGGCATGACCTTCGTAGCAAGCGTGAGCCCGCGGTCTTTCCACTTCGCATCACGTGTCCAGGCCTCCTGTTTGCCGGCGACATAGACGCGTGCGGTGTCGACTTCATTGTAGCCCTTGGATTGGAAATGGTCGAGATGCTTGTTGAATTCGTCTAGAGAGGTCATGCGAGCTCCAGCCGATTCATCGGGACCTGGGCATGATTAGCGGAAGCTTGTTATGCTGTCGCTAGTAATGCCTACCGAAGGTCATCAGCCCCAGGATGACCCGGTCAGTGACATTCTGTGCTACGAGAGGCATATTGATCTGATTTCGATGTTACTGTTTCTGGTTCAGATGGAGATGATTATCTTGTTTGATGAAATTGCTCGCAGCGAGAAGCTGAAGATGACGTGACAGTGGGGTACCCCGCGCTTCGGACAGCAATCGCGACTTCTCCGATGCGGAATTGTCTTCTCCTTTGCTTTCCCATACAGAAGAAGCTGTCATTGAGCGTATCTCAACCCGAAAGCTTCGTGTCGTTCATGATGCGTATGCACTTGTGTCGTCTACTTTCGATCACATGATTGGACTGATTTCTAGTCGTACTACTAAACTACAAGTGGGAATACACGTCGCTGATTTCGGTATGCTTGAACGACAGTGTGACATGTCAGCTCCTAAATGGGCACCCTCGTGTTCGTATACATGTCAGCATAGCAAGAACGACACAAATCCAGATGATGGGATTCCAGTCCGCTTTGACTACGTTCAATCTGGTCCAGCGACCACTCTTCTGCTTGCACGCCATGCTGATGCAAGACAATGTCGCTACCACTGTGCCCTGTTCTCCTTCACCGATCCACTGGTCATCGTCATTCCACCAAGGCGAGACATGAACCAATATTGCGGCAAGTCCGACATCGTTCTCGCGCCTGGGCCTGATGCGGCAGATGGGCCAGGAATATTCCGATGCTTATTAGATGAACGCCACATTATTTGATGGGAAAGGCCACTTCTGCGCTACGATTGGCTGCTCTCGTTGGCCCTACCGAGCCTCCATCAACCTGTTTCGCTAGCATTCGCGGCGAAGCACTTGTCGCACGAGCGCCTCGATGCGCAGGACACCGGGAAGAAGCAGGAACATGCAGGCTCCCGCGGCCGTGCGAACATGTTCCAAGAGCATGGCTGAAACCTCCGGGGGCCATTTGGGATCGACTGCAGCCGTCCAGGTTCATCATTCACAGGTCGCTTGCAAGGTGGGGCCAGCGTGCACCAATGACGTTGCGGGCGGCCCGATAACGATAAGGAACCCACCACCTGCGCAGCTGACGTCTCTCATCCTGCCATCCGCCTGCAGCTAGCATGCACCGTCACACATGAACACCCCACTAGATCCTTTGCAGCTTCGTTGACACTGCGCCCAGGATCGTCCCGCACCGTCCCGCCGCTGTTCTGTACAGCACAGGTGCCACGTAGCAGAGACGCAGGTACACACAGGAGTCGCACTTAGAGGGCAACAATCGCCTCGAAGGGACTGCGACCGCATATAAGATGGCAACTCCGCCGGGAGGCACGTTTTCCAGCGTCCTACATGCCCAACACCGCGACAGTTGACGGCTGCAGCGCGCCAGATCATGAGTCGATCAGCTGGAGCCCGAGGAGTCATGTGGCCCAGTAAGCCACCCCTCCACACTCTGCCAGTCAATCACTTTCTCGCACACCATCAGCTAGGCCTCGCTCTGATTGGAGCGCAATCCTCTGATACAAGGTACTTCCACTGAGGCCCTTTCTTGATTTAGCTCCAGGCCATGCTGTCGCATAGCGTTATTGCGACTTTGGCGTGCACGCCGCAAATGCGGTGCACACTTACTCCCTTGCTAGTCGAGCAGCCCTTTGTCTTCACATGATATCATAATGCCCAAGCCGCTTTCTCTCATACTCAAGTCCATTACCAAGCCTCCCTTGCCTGAAACGCGCAGTCCTTGTTATAGCCATTGGTCAGTCTTGCGCTTCTTTAAGTAGCACCTTGCATCCCACCAATTCCGAACTTCGGCCTGTGCATGCCAAAGGTAACCACAACATCCAACACATCCACTGGTCGCAAACCTTGAGCGCATAGCGATCCGAGACTTGAATCTTGGTCGCTATGTGCTGGTGTTTCAGTTTCGGCTTTTCGAGCAAGAAAAAGCCGTCTCAGAAATCGTCGTCGGGAGAGAAAAAGAGGAGGGATGGACCGGATGAATCACTCCACGGTCGAGGCAAGACGGTGGTCGCGGAAGTTTCGGAAAAGCGCAAATCGGGAGAGTCTCATAGAAAGAGAAGGTCTGGAGACAGTACAAGTCCTCGTTCATCCCGGCGCGAAAGAGAAGAGCAGCGTCCGACATCGAAGCACTACTATGACGATGCATACCGGAGTCGCGAGTCTTACAGACCCTCGCTGAATGTGCAAGTCCCAGAGATGTGGCATCGCTCGGTAGATCAAGGTAGCACCAACTCGTCGCAAGAAGCGCTGCTCAATCCACGCCCACATCGGAGTACACACCAGCGCCAGCGGCACCCTAAACAAACGTCGCAAACCACTTTACGTGGTCGCGGAGCCAAGCGCGACCCTCCGCGAAAGTCAAAATCCAAGAAGAACCTCCGTCCCGAGCCTTCAAGAGGATGGTCATTCTTCGCGCCCTCTCCTCCAAAGACGCCAAGGCGGGAGCATCGCAACTATCAGACCCTGGACTCTTCGCCACGCAGCCACCGCTCATCACGCCAGCACCGCTCTCCTCAATCCACATCTGACTCCTCGCGGTCCCAACCCCGTCGCAGAACTTCACGTCAGCACGAGCGCTCGCCTCCCAGCTCGCGCCAAGCGCGCTCACGCACGCCCAACACGGCCGCCCGTCGCGTGCCCGATCGCCGCTTCGCCGTCCTCGCAGCCACGAACCAGGCGCTCGAGAACGTACGAAGAGAAGCATTTGCGCAGCCCTCGCCTCCGCCACGCCGTGAACGACTGCGACGTTACGAGGGCGTGACGATCCCATCGAGCCAGATCCCGTTCTCGTGGGATTGCGTGAGCAGTTCGCAGACGTCGGCAGGGTATGGGACTACGGCTGGTGAGCCTAGTGGGCGGCAAAGGCGGTCGCGACGTTGAGCTTTGCGTCTTGCGCACGCGAGCGAGGTGGATGGCGCTCAGCTGTGGTAGGGCTGACTGTAAGGTGGCGTAGCGTGGAGGGGAAGAGGATTTGCTTATTCATGTTTTTGTGGAGTCTGGATTTCGATATGGATACCCCGAGCATCATTCATGTATACCCCAAGCATTATGTATTCTGAGCTTCGGCTCTTTGTTTTGTTGGTAAGAAGTATGGTGGACCTATACCCCTTGCATATCTTGTAGCACCTTTTCATTTAGCATATGTCCATGGCATCGGTGGGATTGGGGTTGGCAGAGTTCTTGTTCTTGAAGCATGGGAGGTATCTTCTTGATACGTATATTTACACAATCACAACTTTGCAATCAGCTAAAGTCTAAGGGCGCGAAGTGACACGGTATTGACTCAACGATAGCGTTGACGTGTATCGTCACCACACTTGTCTACCCGTGAGTAGAACACCACAAGACTGGACATTCTTCATATCAATGTGCACTCATGATCTGTTCACTCACTCAAGCTGTTTGCGTCACACCACGCCGCTCAAGCTTGAGTCGTTGCATGGTGGTTAGCGCTGCGTGATATTGGCGTTATGACAACGAATAGCCAATGTCTAATTATTGGCGACGATATGGGAGGCTTGCTTATGGCATTCGAGAACGAAAATTTATGCATTAAATCAGTTGACGCACCGCAACTCCAGTCTCTCGTCACGCATCAACAAGTCAAAGTTGCCCATGCCTGTCCCTTCTTTGGCCATGTCATATACAGACTTCCTCAGACACGACAACTCTTTGGTTTCGGATTAAAGGTTAAAGTAAAGTAGATGTTTTCTCATCCGTCGACATGCACGGAAGTCTCGGCATTACGGTGACTGCAATAATGTTCAAACTATATGAAGTGGAGCAAGACCTTATAGTACTACTTGCAGCTTGACGATGTTATCTCATCTGCACGTGACGTCGTGTTATCTCCGAGATCCGCTCTCCACTAACGCGTCTGTCCGCCACCACTCTCAATGGGACGCGACGCGTCCCAACGACACCAATGGACGCATTGCTGGATGGACTCAATGAAGCGCAGCGGACAGCAGTCACCAGTCCTGCAAATGTCGTGCAGGTCCTCGCGCCACCAGGCTCCGGAAAAACGAAAACACTTACAGCACGCGTCGCGTACCATGTCATTCACGAGCGACTGCAACCATGGAACATCATCGTATGTACCTTCACGATCAAGGCCGCGAGAGAGATGAAGGAGCGCATCAAAGGCTTTGTCGGTGACAAACTCGAAGCGAAGCTTTTGCTCGGGACTTTCCATTCCGTTGCTCGTCGCTTTCTATCTCGATATGGCCATGAGATCGGCATTGAGAAAAATTTCGGCATCGCAGACACCAACGACAGCAAAGCGATCCTTAAGCGCATTGTCACTCGATATCAGTATACAGTCGAGCCTAGTCATGCCCGTTCAAGGATATCGAGCCTGAAATCCAAGGGCGTTTCAGCCGATGACTTTCGCGCCACATCCAAGAAAGTCAACGACAACGAGTTTGCAATGATCTACTCATCTTATGAAGAGCACCTGAAGGCCTCAAATCTATTAGACTACGACGATCTACTTGTGCGATGCGTCGAATTACTCAAGAAGCAGCCGTCCTGTGTATCTACCATTCAGGCTGTACTCATCGATGAGTACCAGGACACCAACAACATCCAATACGAGCTGATGAAACTACTGGCACAATATGCTCGGCGAATAACAATCGTTGGTGATCCAGACCAGAGCATCTACAGTTTCCGTGCTGCTGAGATCAAGAATTTGTTTCGCATGCGAGACGAGTTTCCGGAGTCGATCGTCATCAATCTGGAGAACAACTACCGATCGTCCGGGTGCATTCTCAATTCTGCACTGGCTGTCATTGAGCAGGACGAGACTCGTCCGCAAAAGGCTCTGATTGCGACGCATGGCACAGGCGAACCACCAACACTTCGTCATCTCTTGTCCGCAAACGTGGAGGCAAAATGGACTGTTGAAGAAATTATCCGAACGAAAACACTTGCGGCTGGGCTTCTCAAGTACAATGATTACGCCATCCTACTTCGATCTAGCAATTTGTCTCTGCAATTAGAAAGAGCTTTAGGACAAGCCGGGGTGCCATATCGGATGGTGGCTGGCACAAAGTTCTTCGACCGCGCAGAGATCAAGATTGTCCTAGACTATCTACGTGTAGTCAGTCAACCAGAACACAACGATGCTGTCGCGCGCGTGATCAACCTGCCTTCTCGAAAGGTCGGCGAGAGCACCGTGAAAGCACTTCTCGAGGAGGCTGAAGTCAAGAAGATTACACTGTGGAAAATTGTCCTCGACACAGCTCAGGGGCGAAGACGACCTGAATACAAAGTGTCTGCTCAGGCTCAGAAAGGTATCGATCAGTTTGTGAATGTTATACTTACCGCGCGCGAAAAGCTTCTACCAGCCGATGGCGAGAATTGCAACCTTTACGACCTCATTGGCCATATCTTGCAGAAGATCAGCTTCCAAGCATACCTGAAACAAGCGCACAAAGACAATTGGCAGGACCGATGGGCGAATGTGGAGGAGCTAGTCGCTCAAGCAACACAAATGGCTACGGCCATGGCCAGCGGCGAGGAGATTACGGACGATGCGTTGCCCGTGGTCGAAGGTCTCGAACAACGGACCGACACTGGTGCTGACATTCTCTCGAAATTCCTCGCGAATGTCACCCTGTCAAGCGTCACTGATCAGGATGGTGGCGAGTTGGATCAGGTCACCATCTCGACGATACACGCTGCAAAGGGGCTGGAGTGGCCGATTGTGTTCATGCCAGCTGTATATGATGGATCTATTCCTCATTCTCGGGCCGAAGATCATGATGAGGAAAGACGTTTGCTGTATGTTGGTATGACACGAGCACAAGGCTTCCTGTACCTCAGCTGCCCACTCTTGCAGTCCGGGCAGGAGAAGACTACACTTTCAAAATTTATCTCAGAGCGCAGTGTGCAGAAGCACTTCAGTCAGCGAGGACCCGACATGGCCTTCAAACGAACGACAATCCCGGATCTAGCACAAATCTTGCGTCGACCTTGCCCAACCACTGAGGAGCTCAATATCGCACGCGGTCAACTCGAGCGGTTAGAAGATGACTTGTACCCCGCAACCAGAGAGGAGATTGATGGAGAAGAACCATCATGGGGCAAGTCGTGGGATGACAAGTCGAGAGGATCGGGTTCGATCAACAACGGTTCAGATCCCGGTTTCAAGCGACGCAAGCTTAACACAGATGACTCAATTGGTGTGACTATGAACAAGACCTCGGGTTTCTCAGTCACTTCAACCACAATGCATCACGCGAAAGCGGGTTTCACGAGTGCGCGAGACTTAGGAGATTTGCAAAGCATGCAACGAGAAGCAGAGCGCATTCGAATGCTTGCTTCAGCATACGACGCTGAGAGCGGACAGGCCGCCTATAAAGCAGACAAGAAGGCAGAAGCGAAACCAACGCAGACGAAGAAGGTCAAACCACGAGCGGCAGGACAGGGTGCGATCACAAACTTCTTCGCGAAGAGGTCTGTCAGCACGCCGGCGGACGACACCGAGTTCCCTGTACCTGTTCAAGTGCCGACACTACAGCGCTCGCAGTCTTTGATATCCAGTGCCACGCCATTACACGACATCTCCAACGTGCAATCTCGACCGCCGAAACCGTTCCAACCTCTATCCGTCCCAAACTACAAGCTCCAGAATCGACCTATTCCCAGTAAACCCCAGCGCAGCGACCCATCAGATATGGAGAGCACTAGATATGTTCTCCTGTCGAGTTCGCCGATAAAACCTGATCACGATCCTGGACCCGAGAAAGATGTCGAAGGAGAGCAAGAACCACCAAGCCCAACCAAACAATCGTCATCGTTTATCCCGGTATCAGGCCTTCGCGCTGCATCGACGTTTCACACCACGTCGATGAGCCAGGTGCAGAATCAGGCGGCGCAAAGGAAAACGTTGGGGACGAGGAGGACGATGCAGGGGTGGAGTGTGAAGCATAGTTCGATGCCGAAGCCTCGAGGGTCTTGAGGTTATTTTGCGCGGAATTTAGCAATGCATTGGGTTGGAGTTTGATTGGACGGAGCTTCATGTATTACTATATCCTCGAACATTGGGTAAAATATATTTCGAACAAATGAGAATATGCTATGATTGGAAATGGTGTCGCGCACCGCGCGCATGCTGGAGAATATAGTACATGCCTGTTGTACAGTTTTTCCCGATCTCTGGAGTTCACGAAACTGTAGATAATCTCCGCATCGTGGAACGAGACGAATTCACAATATTGTACACCACAAACGCCGCGAATCCCCGCATCTTGCTCAATAGTTTTCCCAACCTACACTTCCTCATCAATCCCCATGCATAGCCTCCTCCTCCATCGCCTCAACGGCCTTGACCAACTCCCGAATCCTTCCTCCCGCGCGCCTCCTCACATCCTCCGCAATCTCCTCTCCTTCCTGCAATACCCCGTTGTAGTAATCGATAAGCTTATCCAGCTCCTCCCTCGCCGCCGCGCGATCATCAGCCGCATACGTGCTATTCTTCTCGCTTTCCTCACTCGCGATCTCGAACTCGTCTTTCGCGGTGCCGTAGAGGTCTGTAATTTGCTCGATGGCAGCGTCGATGCGTGCCTGAGTCTCAGGCGAATGCGGTGGGGTAGTTGATTGTGGGGCAGGGGATTCAGACGCAAATGCTTTAGAAGGCGTAGAGCCAAATGTCCGGATCGAGCTGAGCGTATACGGCGTGCTGAAGTGTGTCCATTGCGCAGATGCGAGCGCCGTTTGTCCGCGCGCTGTATATGGCGGTGGGGGACTCGGCGAGCGCGCGCGGGAATGCGGCGCTGTGGAGAAGTTGTGTTGCTGTGTGAGAGAGTAGGATGTGCGTTGGAGGGTGGATGCGCTGGCGCGGAGGGTTGTTTGGCGGATGAGGGCGCGCAGGTGCGTGCTGGGTGAGGGCTTGGGGCCGCTGGTGGAGGAATAGGATGCGCTTTGGGCGGCATGGGGTAGAGAGCGCCTGGCGGCGGTGCGCAATAACGGCGCTTTTGTGAAGAGCGATTGAGACATTGTGGTTAAGTGGTGTGGAGGTGAGATGGTAGGGCTGGGGAAATGGGATGTAAGCCTGAGGTTTGGGGGCCGGAGTTAGACGGAGGAGGGTGGCCGGGCTGTGCAGCGTCATGGAAGATTGCATATGTAGCGGCCATAAAGTGCAGTTTTGAATGTCATTTCAGAGTCAATCATGGGAGAGAAATTGATGTGTATTTCTCGTATCAAGATAAAACTGATTGCAATCATCTTACCAGGCTTCATCTTCCTGTATAAGAGCGTTGAAGGGATGAACATAGATGCCCATCCAGACTTCAGTGAATCTGAGCAGACTTCACAAACAAGTTTCATTGATCTGTCTCAATCATATCATCATCAAACTTTCCAATTCGTTAATACAATGTCATACCAACCAGTCCTATGATTCTTTGCAAGCCAACGAGACATTTGCAACTTAATTGCCGTAGCCCCGCAAGTGTCGTGTTCGCTGGCGCCCCGCACGGCGAAAAATTGCGACTTCGACGCCCACCACGCCGAGCGCATTCTCAACACCACCAGAAACGCTTAGGATATAAACTATCTATTTCCAAAATAGCTCAACATTACTCGCTCGAGTAGTCTAGTGGTTATGATGTCTGCTTTACATTATCCCATGATGTGAAGCGCAGAAGGTCCCGTGTTCGATCCACGGCTCGAGTATACATCTCTTTTTTTTACGTTTTGTTTCTTTGTTTGCTCTCTTTTCGCTCCTTGGTTCTTATAAAGAGTGCATTAACTGTATATTGCATGCTTGGAGAGCTATTTTACCTTTTATTTTTATCAAGTGCAAATGTACCTCTTGTGAATTCCGAGATAGACAATCAATGAACACAATCTTTTTGAGTATGCGAAGGACAATTATAGATTCGTCTGGTCTATTATACAGGATCGTAGCAACTACAGTCCTCGTGCGTTGGTCGACCCAAGTCTTGAAAACAACTCCTGGTGGCCTACAAGAACTTATGTTTTTTCCCTTACACAATGACAATCTGCTGCGGTCCAGCAGGATGCCTTTTTGGCACAAAGAGTTTAATGACATCTTGTATTTGTACCGACACTATCCGTTCATTTGTTACATTGTCGTGTAAGTGTTGGGTTAAGATTTCTTTATCCTCAACCTACTCAACTACTTTTGTCATTTTCACTTCGCCCTCCCAAACTCCTTGAATGATGCCTCTTGTTCCTAACCTCCCCATCCCGTCCCATTCCCGCCACATTCATCCACCCAAATCCAGCCTCCTTATTCCCCAACAACCTCACCCCCCTCCTTTCCTCCCTCAACATCAACACCACCCTTATACTTAAACCTCTTCAACCCCCTCACACCTACATTAATCTTGAACACGCTCCCGGCAAACTCATCCACGCCCTTTCCGTTCTCGCCACTCGTGCCGCCCGCACTCGTGATAATCAGCTCCTCGCCCGCAAAACACGGACACGTCGGCTGCTGCGTGGGTACCTTGATCTCCGCCACGATCTCGCCCTGGGGGTTGATGCGCAGCACATGCGCGCCGCCATGTAGCGCGGTCCACATGTATCCTTCCTCGTCGATGCAGTGGCCGTCGGGCACGGCGTCGGCGCCGTAGCGGTTGTCGTCGGGCATGGTGAAGAAGGGGCGTTGGTTGCTAATCTTGCCTGTCGCGGGGTCGAAGTCGAACTGGTAAATCGTCTTCTTGGGACTATCAGCCCAGAACATGGTCGTATCGCTCTTATCCCACGTCGTGCCGTTGGGGATCGCGATGTCGCTCAAAGGTCGGGTCAGCGTGCCGTCGGTGTCGAGGCAAAAGAGGGCGCCGTGCTCGTCCCATTCGGACACGAGCGGGTCGAACATGAAGCCCGCCCAGAAGCGGCCAGAGGAGTCGACGGCGCCGTCGTTGCCGCGGTATTTTTCGTGCTTGGAGGCGCTGATTTCGGAGGGTGTCCAGACGCGCTTGATCCAGCGGTAGGCGCCGGTTTGCTTGTTGGCGATGCCGAAGCCGTATTTGCCAGCGAAGGCGAATTCGGAGGGGTTGCCTTCGATGTCGGCGGTGCAGCTGGAGACGTGTCAGAAAGTAAAGTTAGGGGATAATAGAGGATTGAAATACCCTATTGATATGTCGAATTCCTTGACAATGTGGTGACTTGAGGGACCGACATTGAGATCTACGCGGTGGACGCGCTGCTTCTCGACGTCGAGGAATCGTAGGCTGTTGGTGTCATCTTCCCAGAAGGGACCCTCTCCGAGCGAGCAATTTAGCTTGAGCCATGGCTGTGTAATGGTCAGTACTTGAATACTTTTTATTGATGCATGTCGTATAAAATGGCGGGATGGTCTAGCTGCGCAGACAAGCAATGGCCAAGAGCAATGCTTTTGGCTCAATGGAAAGAAAGCCTGGATTTGGCTCGCATCTCTCCATGCCATGGCCCAACAAGTCCACACGCATCATGCGTCGTGGCTCAATGCAAACATCAACGCAGCCCTCCAATCGTCCACATGACCTCGGCGGGGTACGAGCATTCCCCCACCATCCCGCCTCGCCTCACCCCAATGCACAAGAACGTACCTCAGTAATCTCATACTTCTTGACCTCAGGCATTGCGACGTCAGCAGTCCTTGCAGGCGAATGTGTTCCGCTCTCAACGTCCTTGACAGCGGTGTTTGAGTTACGAAGCTGGCCGTGGTCGTTCTTTCTCGCGCCCGCGCCGCCGTTCAACGCGCCTCTAATCGAGGCCCACAATTTGGATAGCGTCGCGCCCATTCTGCGAGTTGACGTCCCGATGAGCCGCCTAACGTCGCCCGTGTGGTAGACTACTCCCGTAGTGTCGTGTAACTGATTCGCGATTGTCGGATAGTGGGGGTGGGTATTCAGCAGCGAAATTCTTCGTCTGGTGGGCGCCGACTGACTGATTGCTAGAGTGGGCGAGGGAGGAAAAAAAATGTCGCAGGATGAAATGCTGCTGCGAGAGAGAAAATAGTTCCAACATCATGGCGGTATGAGGTACATATCATCTTGTCTTCATTTCGCACCTCGTTACACTACCCACCGTGCGCTCTCGGTCGTACGGTACGTCCAGCCTTCATCTCCAACAATGCGCTTGCCCTCGTTTCATTGAAAGCGAGCACAGGCACCTCACACAAACAGTATAGTAGCTCTGTATTGCGATTGATGAAGCGGCGACAGAGGAAGATTGTCGGCTGAACGGTCCGGCGCAGCAGGCGATCCCACGGGAGCAACGAATGTCCGTGCCGCGAGCGATTGGGCGTGCGAGAAGTACTGTACAACTGGCGGTTAGGTACTTGATAAGTCGCATAGCATGTAGATAGATTGTCCCGTGAGTTCCGGCTCAACAACACGTATGCACGTGCATGCGCTCCGTAATCTAGGCGTGGGACATGGCGTGCAGGTGGTGATCCTGTGCGAAGCGCCGCACGGGAGGACCTGCAGCGCCGTTGGGACAGATCTGAGACGGAGATTGCCGCTGCCATCGTATTATGGTGGGAGACGGGCACATTTCGCTACAATTGCGTCTTGACACAATTGGCGAATTCACATAGGTGACTTGACACAAAGATGGGAGAGCCCGACTTTCTGAGACCTCACAAGCCGATAAGAAACAACGATCGCACATCGCTATCGGAAAATTCACCCGCAGCATCTGCGGTCACCCGAGATGAGGCGTCATATATCGCAACCAAGAAACGTGAAGTAGCCAATGGGCTGTATGCGGGCACGTTGCATTGCACATGTGTGTCTGTAGTGTACTTGATGCAAGAGTACATATTGCTTGTTACTATACATTACTCCCGAGGCCGCTGTGTTTTACTCGCATGTGATTCTATGTACAGCACGAGCAGTCGTTGCAGCTCGAATCCTTGATAGTCGGCGGCTTTGCACACGTCTTTTGGCTGTCGTACGGCTTCGTCTTGCTCGGTACGCCAGCACCTGGAAGAATGGTGACCTTCACAAGGACCGGAATAGCAGAGCCAGTAGCGAGGCGAAAGGCGCGGTGGCCGAGTACTGTAGTCAATTTTAGTCAAAAATTATCAACAAGCTTCATCGAAGAACAAAGACAGCTCAGGTTAGGATGACATACCACGCAACAAGCTCGCAATCTCTCCCGAGTGCGAACTAATCGAAACGTACGTGCTGTCGTCGCTAGTGAAGATGTCATCGAGCACGACCTTGCTCCTTGCGTCCTGGTTCTCGCTCGGCTCAGCCTTCAGCTCTGTCCAGTATGGATCTTCCTCGGGAAAGCCCTTCTCAAATTTGAATCCTGGGAAGTTCTTCTTGATGTACGACTTGGTGCTGCGGCGGTCACAAGTATGCGCGCTGATGCCTTCTCTCAGAAACTCCTTGATGATGGGCTTGAATGGATACTTGTGTGGCAACTTGACGCCCTCAAACGTCAATCGCGCGGTATCGAGGCAGCGATACAAGGGGCTGGAGTAGTATGTCTGCGGCGTGGTGATCTTCTCATCCTTGATCAGATGGTTCCAGAAATCCTTGACTTTCAAAGCCTGTTGCACACCAACTTCGGTCAACTTAGCATCAGCCCATGTTACGGTGCCATTGCCGTCAAGTTCGGACCAATAGCAATTCCAGGCGGGTGTGCCGAAATAGGTCTCAGCGGCATTGTGAAAGCCTTCACCATGGCGGGCCAAGAATAGGAGAACATATCGATCACTTTTGGAGGCTTTCTTGTTCAAGGTATCGATATAATGCGCGAGACGTTGCCATTGGGTCTGTTTGGCATCGGTAGGGCACGTGGAGTCAGAGGGGTAGGTGCGGTTGATGAGGCCGAAGTTTGTGCCGATGAAGTCGAAGTCTGTAGGTGAAGTGGAGTTTTGGGACTGCACGAAGACATCATTCACAACGGTGAAGTTGAGATGTTTGGGAGCAGTATGTGCAGCCGCAGTGGACACTAGGGCTAGGAAGCCAGGAAGAAACGACGAGAGATGCATGGTGAAGTTGGCCCGTGAGATAGCACCCAGAAACCTGGGTTTACGTTCTGGGACTTATTTGCGCCTCTTATGCGTTCCTGATGGCTCTGCCGTGTGGGTTGGCAGTGATGATGGTGGAGTTGGCTGTTATAATGCTCGCAGCCAATCAGTAGAAAACGTGACCCGGATATAATGCCCAGCATGGCAAGGCGGGGGCAGACTACGGCGACCTTCCTGTATCGTTTCCACTGAAGTCTTAGGACGCCGCAGAGATGGGGCGGAGAGACTGTGGCTATCTGCTGAATCCCGGACGTGCCTCACATGTTGGTTGTGATTGGGATTGCTCCTGTTGCAGTGGAGACGAAGTAGTCTTGGCCCGCTCGACTATTCAAAGTATGACTTGCTAACCATCTAGATTGCAGGGTGAAGTCTAGAGAATGCTAGAAGAGAAGGTGCCAACACCCAATGAACAATGAGGTGAAGGACAAATGCTCAGCCAGAGTGCTATGGGAAAGTCCGTGGACCCTGCCAAGACCCCGGCTGCAACTGCCCATGGAAGCTCTCCACAAAAAAGTTGGAGCTGTCGACATCTTCTGCACCTTGCGCCAGCCTCAACACCACGACAATGTTCGAGAATCTGTGCGCGATCCCGCTCGAGGCGGATCTGTTCGCGCAGGCGATCCACCCTGAGCAGCCAATTGTTGCCGTAGGCCTGGCATCGGGACATGTGCAGACATACAGACTGCCAGCCGGCGCGAGCGACGACAGCGACAACGACGAGACATTGGCCTCGGAGAATGGCTTTGGACACATAGAGACAGCATGGAGCACACGGCGACACAAGGGCAGCTGTCGCTCGCTCGCATACAGCTTTGATGGCTTGTCACTCTACTCGGCTGGCACTGATGGCATCGTCAAGGTCGCCGACACCACCACGGGGAGAGTGACGGCCAAAATTGCGGTGCCTTTGGATGCGTAAGTTTTACCAATATCAGATCACGTGTTGGGAGTATCTGACCAAGAACAGAGCCACCGGCGGCATCGATGCGCCCACCCTCGTCCACGCACTTTCACCGCAATCGCTCATTCTCGGCACCGACTCGTCCGCTCTACATATCTACGATATTCGCGATCTAGGCGCCAAATCAATACTCAAGCCTCAAGCCACACACCGCCCCCACGACGACTATGTCTCCTCCCTCACGCCTCTCCCGCCAACAGAAGCGAGCACCAGCGGCTTCAGCAAGCAATGGGTCACCACAGGCGGCAGCACACTCGCCGTCACCGATCTACGGCGCGGCGTCATGGTACGAAGCGAGGATCAAGAGGAAGAGCTCCTGAGTTCCGTCATGGTGACCGGACTCTCGAAGAAGGGCACCAGCGTTGGCGAGAAGGTCCTCGTAGGCGGCGGCAACGGCGTGCTGACGCTCTGGGAACGCGGTGTATGGGATGACCAAGACGAGCGCATCACCGTCGACCGCTCCAAGGGCGGCGGCGAGAGCTTGGACGTAATCACCCTCGTCCCCGACAACGTGGGACCCGGTGGAAAAATCGCCGCAGTTGGTTTAGGCAACGGCGCACTTCGCTTCGTCAAGCTCGGGCAAAACAAAGTCATCGACGAGCTCAAGCACGACGAGCTGGGCCAGGAGGGAGTCATTGCACTCGGCTTCGACGTTACGGGCAGGATGATCAGCGGTGGCGGAAGGAAAGTGAATGTCTGGGGAGAAAAGACATGGCAAGACGTTGACGATGAGGAGGACGAAGATGACGATGAAGCACCTGCGAATGGCAAGCGAGGACACGAAAGTGATGATTCAGATAGCGAGGAAGAAGAGGAGAGCAGTGAAGACGACGAGCCAAAGCAAAAACGCAAGAAGAGGAGAAAGGGCAAAGGCGGGAAACAGGCCAAGGGTCATGGGATCTTGCAATTTGATGGTTTGGTTTGAGCATCAGATCACATCAGATCAAGCTAAAGCATCAAAAATTTGAAGTTCGATATACCATGGTTCGAAACCATGCCTTAAGGGCTTCGAACGAGGCAATATATCAACCTGTATTCAAATATTAATCTATGAGACCTGTTCACCATCCTCACATCTTCCTTGTATACCTGTGTGTACATGTCCAAGCACATTCAATACGGCTCCCTCACCCTTAGAGGTACAGGAAGAGAAAGTCTTCGAGACAAAATACAGTCTAATAGATTTGTTGCTCTCACACTTTCCGTAGAGATTCATGTAGTGTAATGTTGTTGCTTTTCGACAATGTACAAATGTGAAGAAGTCTTCATTGAATAAAAGTATATACACAAGAACAATAATCCCCTTCATCTCTGCCTCCGTGACCCGCCTTCAGAAAAGCTCTAGCAAGTAAACACGCTAGGGCCAGGCGCCGTGTATGTCTTCTGTCCATTGTAGAGGTTGTACACGATGCCTACATCGTTCTGCTTGTACGCGCCGGGCAGACTGACCGTCGCAGGAGTCTTGCTTGCCTCGCCACCGATGATGTTGATTTGTGCGCACTCCTATATGTTGTTAGTCAAATCAATCCAATACTCGGCCATTCTACTGTGGTATGCGTGATTTTCTGGGCAGATGACAGAACATACCATATAAAACTGCGCACCCATGCTCTGACTCGCACTGTGCAGAGCAATCAACTCGCCACGGAGAAGGTACTGGCCAGGCGCAATGCACTTGGGGATCGTGATAGTTTGGACGCCCTGGTTGGCGATGAGGCGGTCGACGCCCCATTTCGAGCCGTCGAAGGCATCTTGGTAGATCTAGTCAACCACATTAGCCTAGCTGTCCCATAAGTGGATAAGGTGATATGACATACCTTGAACCATCCACCACCAACACCACTATCCGTCTTCGCGTCAGACACCTTCTTCAAGTATGCCATGACAGGTCCCTTGTGGCTCGCATCGATGACGTCGTTGGGTCCGGAATCGAGTGTATGCCTCCATGTCAACGTAGCAGTTGATCCAGCCTGGAGTGTGATGACGGTGCTGGTCTTGGCTGTTGGATTCGGTCCACCGTTACAGACGATGTCGTTGGACGAGACGTCGTTGATAGGGCCGTCGTAGGTGGGGACGCGAACGCCGTCGCCAACCTTGCCGTTGTTGACGGAGACGAAGATGGTGTGTGCTGAGGCCGTGGTGGCGAGGAGGAAGGGGGTTGAAAACTTCATCTTTCTCGAATGTATGTGGTTTTCTGCGAGTTGGCTTGGCTTGGTGGGAAGATAGAGCTGATTTGAGAGATATCGAGTGCGTTTATAAACAGTTCAAGAAGCTTGGGAAGCACTTGCTTGCTCCACTGTGGAGCTATCACCCCAGCCTCGAGGTACCATCCTGGCCAATTCACACGGTCGAGGCCGAATGTGGATACCGTGATATCAGACTAAAATGGTCAAGCATCGTGGTCGCAAGATTCTTTTTCCTCGTATCCGCCAGTCACGATGCGTAGCACAATGGCGGTACTGTACGACCAAGAGTACCGATACTGCTTTGATCCCGGAAGCCAAACGCCGCGGACGTCGCTGGTAGATTAAGCAATCTAGAAGACGTGTCGAATGTTCCACGAGCATGCTAAGCGAGCTTGTCTTTAGCCAATGGCTTAGCCGAGTGTAGATGAAGCCACCTCAGTAACCGGGGAAGCTCGACGTCGCGATATGAAGGCGTTGGTAAATGACCTGGTAATCAAGTAGAAGTGGCGCCGAGGCTTGAGTTCGTGGCAGGAAAATGTGGGTGGAATGTGATGTGGTTAGTGGAAGCTGGTCGTGATCAGCAATGATGAAATATGGTCCGGGAGGCACTGCCGACATGTTCGCTACCACCTTTTGAAAGCTCCGAAACAATGCTATTTGGTTGCCATGATCATAGTAGAGTCACATCTTCGAGGTCTGAGTCTGGCATGTTCATGGCCTCGCCTTTCATGATGCCATGGACGTAAGCCTCTCCAAGCAGCTCATATCCTTGGCAAGTTCCCTGGTCGTAATATGCTTCTCGTACGACGAATGGCACACAAGCATTTTCCAAAACCACAATCTCATCGCCCTCGCGCGTACCTCTGGGCACCAAAGCGAAGTAGCCTCTTTGAGTGATAGCGAATCGCCGCATCGTGAGACCTGCTCGGATCGCGGTCCGCAGATCTTCTAGCGTCTTGGCCGGCCTTCTTGTTCTGAGGCTAGCTAGAGTAAAGAATCCTTTCTGGCGTCGAGGGCTGTAAGCCTGACCGGGTAAGGATGGCATGTTTCCGGTCGTGGAGTCCAAAATAAGACTGAAGACGTCACTGTGCTCTGAAGTGGGGACAGCAATGCCTGTGCCGTCTCGTCCAGCGACTAGAGTCTGCCAGAAAGCGTCAAATATTGAAGTGCTGGGATCAGGATATCCTGCATGCATGTACTTCTCTTTGACGAGTTGCACACAAGATGCCAAACTTGCATTGCTGTGTTTTGGATCTTCAATGTCGAGCGTTGCATGTTTGTTGACGTTTCCGAGCACTGTGATTGTGTCAAATACAATTCCGGATAGCGTGATTCGTTTCTTATCCGAACTAATGTCGACTTTAGTAGGACGAGACATGGTGGACACGGGCTCGCCCAACGACTTCAATCCGGCACCGTAAAGTGTCCATGCCTTGGTGGAGTAGCCCAAAGCCTCGGTCACACGGTCGGTGTTCCAGTCAGGCACCCACGACGGTTCCAGTGGGACTTCGTGATCAACGCAGCTCAAAAGCTCGTATACAAGCTCCGGCATTTGTGTGAGACATGCTTCTTCATAGACTTCTCGGACTGTCGTGGCTGACGAGTAGTCGGGTACAATGCTTGAGCTCGTGATGCCCAACACACCATAGACCTTGTCTTTTGCTTCGGTAGCCTGGGCGTATCTCGTCCTAACAAGACTGTTGAGCAAATATTCCTTCTCCTGCAATGTCAGACTCTGCAGACGATCAGACTGCAGCGAGTTGATTATTGCACCTCCCGAGGGCGAACGCTTTCTATAGCAGGATGCGTCGGTATGCTCGCATTGATGTGCTTCCGTCGTGCCCAGCCACCGCAACAGTTTGCTCTGATCGAGAACGTAGCACCATGCTGCTATGTCATCCCAACAAGCGACAGCATCGCCGCACTTGACAAAAAGATTTCTCGAAAGTATGGCTTCTTGTATCGTCCATAATCTTGAGAGCCAGGGCCTTTGGAGCAAAAGTTGGATCGCGCGCCATGATCGATGACCTATGGGCGGAAAGTCAAGTCGCTCGAAGTCACCAGGCATGATCTCCATGTCACTGAGCTGAAGCTTACCATAGATGTACTCCATGGTCTCAAGTGCAAGTTGTGGCTCTTCGCCATTGTCTTCCCCCAACCAGACGATAGTATTGGTAGCGTGTGTATAGATTAAACCCATTAACGGAATCTGCTGCGCTTTTTCCCCAGTGTCTGGTTGGTTGATGCAAATTTGGTCTATCCATAAGAATATACTGGATGTGGCAGAGCGAAGAGAAAATAGGGCGGCGGCAAGACTACCGGTGATGGCAATGGACCTGTCGCCAAGCAGTATCTTTTGATCGAAAATGGGAGCACCCCATACGTAGCTCAGAGCAGTGTACCACAAGGGCTTCCCAGTTGCTAGCGATACAGCATGGTTGGTATGTCTAGTGTAGTTTTGCCCACCAGACCTTTGTGTAGGATGGGCATAATCGACGCTGACAATGTGAAGGCGCCCCTCTAAAGGAGTGCCGGGCCCACCAGGATGAAACTCTAGGACACGGATCTCGCCATTTGCGAGCGGTAAGTAGGGTTTCATACATGATTCACGAGACTTGCAAAGGCCGGCGCTTTGCCCACGTTTCAACTCAACAAAGTCCCGGATTGCAGCTTGATCGTGCTCGTCAAATCTGCCATGCACATCGGCAGGGCCTTCGCTGGTCGCAACTTCGAATTTCGATGTCGCTGTGATGGCATCTCTGTCCCACGATAGATAGCAATTACATTGATCTGAGTTTCGATGAGACCATCAGCAATCTTGGAATCTTGAACGCGAAGCGAATTGGCCCCGCACCTTCGTCCTTCTGCACATACGCGCAGTCGCGGGCGTGATCAACAGGGCGATCGATGTAGTGAGGCTTCCAATCTGTGGTTGTCATTGCGTACAAGTTGCAATGATATAGGCTTTGTTGGTGTGTCTGAGTGGTGACGCGAGATGGGCGGTATTATCTAGTAGCGGTCTCGGTTCTTGGCGGGCGCTGGGAAAGGAAATCTCGCAGATGGCACATCAACAGCAACATCATTATCTTTAAGTTAAGCTAGCGAAGATGTTATAAGTCAGCTTCGACCGCCCTTGAAAGTTTTACTGACTTTCTGCTATTAGTGACCTGTAAGGAGACTGTCAGTACACTTTGTATACCTGTTCAATGTAAAACAGACGTATAAACAAGGCAAGGAAAAGACCAAGCGACAAGTACGTTGACTTTTCACAAGCTGAGTCAAACGTCAATATAGGACAGTGAACATCAATCATGGACATGGTCATACGACCTGGGCCGTACAGACCCAGATTCATTCATCCTATGCATACATATGTGGTATCCTTCTAGAGCGCTGAACCCAAGCTAGCAAAATATGAAGAGCAGAACGTAGGGAAAAGCGTGCTAACAATTGATAATGGTGATGATAGGAAAGGAGAGAGCGTGAAGAGTGAAGTCTTACAATATTGGTGGCGGTTTAATGGCAGAAGGACACGCCCACTTCCTTCCTTGACTCGCGTACTGTGGAAGAACCCTGTGACTTATTGCGCGGCCGGGCCTTGGTTAGACTCACCAGATTCTGCAGCGTACTATGTAGCGTTCGATCTCACGACTAACAGCGCTACGGGCATGTTGACTGCCGCACAAGATAGTGGCCGCTTCGGCACCAGGGATGGAAGAAAGGCGCCGGGCAATTTACCTATCCTGACCCTTGTAACGGGGCAGAGAAATGCTACGATACCTTGATATGCGCACCGCACTTGCATGAAGTGATTTCGTGCCTCGGCTTCGAGTGATCCAAGTAGAGGACTCGTATATGAGCTTCCAATGCCGAGTAGGCCTTGTAGAGGGAGCAACTGAGATGAGCTGAGAATGGGAAAACCTGTGGACGGCGTGTTTTGCATGGTTCACTCGTGCATGTTTCGAGCAAGTAAAGCGCCTGGCTAGAAAGAGGCTTCTGGTGCGAAGTGGGTACGAATGCATTCGTTCGTGCGCAAAGGTGTATTTTCCGATGTGGGTTTGCAAGAAAGAATATTCTGAAATGAGGAAACCTGGTCGTAGATAGATCTGTGGTCGATCTGAAAGCGCTCAGACTTGACAATTGCTTGCCGTGCACTTAATCAGTATGGGACTGTCCATACAATCCTGAAAACGGCTGTAGAGTACGCGTGTGTTGGTGTGCATACGAGGTTGCGACTCATTGATCCTTGTAGGGGACAATTTTCAAGTCGCAAAGGAGCTGGTTGTACATCAGTGGCGTAGCCGGCACATCCTCGTTGCTTCATGACAACCTGCCCTTCTTGCTCATCTGATCACTCGCTCCGACGAGCCGGACAACTCCCGATGTTGCAGGTCATGCAGAGAGAGTGACAACATGATGTCAACGTATTTGATCAAGCTCGCTGATCGCGCTAATTCTCCGACGTGCATGGCTGGTGCTACCATTGTGGAGAGCTGGTGTTTCAGAGTCGCACTGAACCATGGTTTGGAAGTTTTTCGGTAGTACACCGCAATTCCGTGATCCACGTCGGAGCTCAACGCCCAGGCCCCATCCGCACTCATCCGTGCGTCCTTTCCGAGGAGACTGTACGATAGCGTTGGAGCCGTTGGAGCCGGCGCGACTCGTCGTACAGTGGCATGCTCGACATGTCACAGCCTTTGATTGAAGATGGAATGTAAATGTTCATTTGCTGCAAGCGTTGACCGAATGTGCTTTTGATGACAGTGCTCACTCAACACCCTGACAGCTTCCGCTAAGCATGGGTTGCTCGCACGTGCCTGAAAGAGTCTTAGATCTGCAGGTGCGAAATCTTGCATCGAAATGAACGCGGGCGTCAGCATTGCTGACCGCCGCCATGAATTGGCGAAAGTCGAGAACTTCTCTTTCGTTCGATGCTTGGTAGCCGTCAGGTCAAGATTTCAAGCTGGGGATTTAGAGTTCAAAGGGGTCCAGCTGGGTGGCTGGACTACTGAAGCGTCCGTGACAGGTGGAGAGGTGCGGTGCTAGGCGGTGCCAACTCGTCCTTTTACCAATGACCGGTGCCTGAGCAATTGCGCAAACGTTGTCGGCGGGCGAGACACTGGTGGTTTGCCATGACGGAACAATAGTCAGAAGAACGACTCGTGAACCGTCGATAGTGGAGTAGAAGTAACTGCCGGGTCACTGATACCGAAGTGGACCTCTATTTTTCAAGCAATTGATCCCGCATCAGTGCCTTGAGTCCGAACAGGGTCTGCGGGACTTTGACTGCGCGAAGGTCATGATCACCGCTTGCCAAGGATGGTCGCAGCCGAATAGGGCTGGTGAGTACAGCATGCCTGGTAGACATTTTCTTGTGAGGTGTGATGCGACCAGGTCCCATGCATGCAAAGCCGGTGCTATGCATCGGAGGCATCTCCTTCGCTCTGCGCGGAAGCAAAAAGCCACCACTGCTTTTGGCCTAGCGAAAGTGTAGATGGGCGAGATCAGGGACAGTCGCACATCGCTTGCTGCAGGTCACTGCAGGTCCAGACTGGGACGTCTGCCTGGCGTGCGCAAGTGAGACTAGGCGCGGGAACCGTTGCTTCAAAAGGAGGGGGACACAAGACTACTACCAGAAACAGGGTGTGGAAGCGGTACTATGTCGCCCTCGGGCGTCCGCTGTTCGACTCTAGCGGAAGCTGTGGACCTGGACGACTTCTTTCTGCGTGCAGGAGTCAGACGTAGACGGGTAATGAGAGAAGGGGAATTGCTCAATTGAAGGAATCCCGCTCGCATGATGTTATTATCTCCGATCGTAGCCTGTTGCGGTTAGATCCCACGTGGACAGACTATTGCGACAGGGAACGTTTTGGCAGGTCCTTCGGACCACCCATGGCATATTTGGCCAAACATCGATATTTCTCGCGACTCGCGCAGCAAAGCTGGCTCCGCCTAATGCGTGCGATAACAGCCTCCGCGGTCGAGGTACAAGCTGAAGCACAAGCGTAGATCATCTCATCCGCCACCGTGATGCGCCTCTGGGCGAAAAGAGATCATTGCTTCGAGGTCGGGAAGCATGGCTTCATCGAACCAAACAAGCTGCGTCGAGCGACATGTTTCACCGTCTCCATTGGCTGGCAAGCGAAGAAACATCGCAGCCAGCCGAGGCTCGCTTCATCAATTCATGCGTGCTCTGGTAGTCTAACGGCTAAACACCCGTCTTCGGCAAGGTTCACTCCTGAAACGGGTCCATGCCTTACAGACGAACAGTTGAGGAGCCGGCCCCAGACCCACTTCACGTGGCGACTGGCAACATCCGCTGTCGTGGCCCACCGAGGTCATATGAAAGGAATGACCCTCCTCGCGATGCCAGACCGACCAGGTTTTGGGGTTCCCCGACTTCGTGCAACTACTGCTCCAGCACAGCGATATGTCGATCCCAAATCGTGGCCCGGAGCTCCTTGGAGTCAATATCGCCTTTGTAGCGACGGCGATATTGGCGTACTCGTTGCGTGTGTTCGTTCGGGTACGAATGGTGAAGGCGTTTGGATTCGATGACTGGCTAATGGGCTTGTCCTTGGTATGTACTGAAACGCATATATGTCCGAACATTTCTGACTGGCGCAGCTATTCATGATTTTGTACATAACATCGTCCATTATTGGAGTACACTATGGGACTGGGCGGCACCATCGGGATCTGGAGAAAAAGAATATCGAAACAGCGCGGCATTGCTGGTGGTTCTGCTACATCTTCTACAGCTGGTCGATGATCTGCGCTAAGATGTCCATTGGGTTCCTTCTTCTCCGGATCAGCTTTAAACGGATACACACCTGGATCCTCTATGCTGCCATGCTCACGACTGTCGTCGCGGGAGGGACTTTCTTCTTTGTCGTTGTCTTCCAATGCTGGCCCGTATACCGCTTCTGGAAGGATCACACTCTGGAAAAGTGCGTCCCAAACGATGTCATCGTTGGTCTCGCCTACGTGTATAGTGTGTTCAGCATCATGTCGGATTTCACCTTCGCCATCATCCCCGGATTTCTTGTATGGGATCTGCAGCTCAAGCGCCGAGCTAAGATAGCCCTGATCCCTCTCATCACTATGGGCTGCATTGCAAGTGCTGCGGTCATTGCCCGCCTTCCCTTTGTCAGCAAATTCAACGATCCAGACTTCCTCTGTAAGCAAGCTTCTCTACTCAGCCAGTTCGTATCTCTAACACTCTCTTTAGGGGCAACACTCGATATTGCCATTTGGTCGACCGTTGAACAAGGCCTAGCGATCACAGCCGGCAGTCTCGCCACGCTCCGCCCGCTCTTCTTTCTCGCCATGCACCGCCTCGGTCTCACTACAGGAGGAACCAATCCCCGTCCCTCCTACGGTGGCAAGTCTGGACCCCTAGGCAATCCATCCTCCAAAAGGTCCAATCCCCTCTCCTCCGCAAAGCAAGATTCCCTCCGCCCAGATATTTACAAGCTCTCCACCGTCATCGAGACCCGCAACTCGACCGAGACCACGCGCGAACCAAAATCACCATGGTACACCAGCACCGCCACTACTGCGCTACCACCGCTCCCACCCAAAGAGTCGAAGAAGCTTTCGAAAAAACAGCATGCAGACAACGAGAGCGAACGGAGTCTGAAAATGAAGTCTTCGGCGAGTGAAGACGAGGAGGATGGAATGCAGATTATGGTATCGAAGAGTTTCTACATCACAGACGAAGAGAGGAGTCTAGCGTCAGGGCAGATACCGTATCGGTGACCCGCTGGTGGTCTGTGAGAGAAAAAGAAAAGGAGTTAATACTTAATGAATGATACCACTTGCTGCGGTTTAGCGATCGTTTAAGCGAATCTGAAATTTCATTGTTCATACATCGCATGACTGCGGATGTTCCCTATTCTTATTTCTACGGTACCTCGACGATTGCGCTGACGTGTATCATGCCAATGACTTTTCAAGGACCAGTTGTGTACTTGGCGTTGATACAATTGTTTGATTACTCCATTGAGACCTCATGGGATTGCAGCGCCGTGCCAGAATATTATCGACTCTAGCGTGAACGGGCGTCGGACGCGGTTTATGTCCGACGGAGACAGCATTGGTTATGTCCCGAGTTACAGCCAGCCTCTTTTCGCTGCAGTCCAACGACATTTACACCACACATCACAGAAAGTCGGCATAATACTCGACCACAATTTTCTGAAGCGAATGGCGACCCAGAGCTTACTCACTAGCCTTTAACCCACAAATTTCTATATCAAGCGCAACAGCACTCATGGACCAGCAAATCGATCCCCTAGACGTTCCCACGCACCTCCTTCGTGCTGCCTATCTTCTAGGCAAAACACCTTTTCGTGCCACTCGCGCCGACCCCCGAATTTCTTACTCTCTATATATTCCAGACCAGTACAAAATAATCCATTCCTCCCTGCAACAACAACGACGGAATCAACAAACATCTACAGCCTCACTCTCCACCCCATTACATTCGCCTTCAACTTCGCCAAACCAACCCCAGCGCCTCCGTCTCTTGCTCAACATCCACAGCACCCGCCGCGACGCAACAACATGTCGGGACTCACTCATTCCGCTTGCTGACTCTCTCGGCATCGCTGTACTAGCCCCCTTGTTCCCAGCGGGCCTTGATGGGCCGCTCGATCTCGATAGCTATAAACATGTTCGCTCCAAGACGCTCAAAGCAGACGCCGTCTTACTCGCGATCTTAGATGAAGTTGCACGCATGTGGCCTGGCATCGCAACGGAGAAAGTAGTCCTGATGGGGTTTTCGGGCGGCGCGCAATTCGTGCAGCGAATGGTGTACGTGATACCAGAACGCATCACGGGTGTGGTCATCGCAGCACCGGGGAGGACGACGATGTTGGGAAGTCAGGAGAGGTGGCCAAAGGGAGTGGGGAATTTTGGCGAGGTTTTTGGCAAGGAAGTTGATGTTGAAGCGATCAGAGTCATAGGTAGAGATGGTGGGATTGGGTTTGTTGTGGGACACTCAGATGATGAGAGGGCGCAGGAGGAGAATCTGGAGTTGGTGAGGTGGTTGGTCAAGAAGAGGGCAGGAGCAACAGACGCGTCTGGCGAGGATGTTGAAATGTTGGCGCCGAGCAAGGGAAGGCTGCTTGGGCTGAAAGAACTGCGGGAGGATTGGCGGCAGCATGGGATCGAGAGTACAATCCAAATCGTGCCTGGTGTTGGGCATGATTATCATGGACTGTTGCCAGCAATGGCTGATTGGCTCAAGGAGTATCCTGCGCTTTTGTTGAGAGGTCTGTAAGCTGATCCATTTGCTGGCCTTCTTATGACTTCCCCCTGAACTTCTGTAGAGTATTCATGGTATGCTAAGTGATATGAGAATCGGGAAATGCTACCGAAACGCTCAAATGCCGGAAAGAATCGCTGGATTCAGCTCGTGATGCTTATCGAATGTTACAATAGGTAGTGAGATTGGGGCGGAGGGAAGGCTGTGTCAGGCTGAACGACAGAGTATAAGTATGCTTGATGAGTTCCACTCGCACATTCCAGGCAATTTTACTCAGACGATGCTGAACAAAAGTGTATTTTTGTTGATTCAGTGATTTACCGATCCCTTCTTTCCTAAGTGTGCAGAATCGGAATTATGGTTTGTATATGAGAGGCCATGCTTGCTTTTGTTTGTGTGAGCTACCGATGGTTGTCATTATCCCGCGCTCTTCAGCCTTGTCGTTGCTGCCTACCTAATACGCTGCGAGTGATCCAGCCAATGATCTTCGAACACGATTGTGCCTTCTCAATTGTTGGTGTGTCAATTGACGATCTAAGAAGGCGACTTCTCGCAGTGCAGGCTGGAAGTCTCTAAGAATCTCCTTTCTACTGCGATCTATTCTCAACCTATCCTTGATCGAATTCCGTCGCTCGATGAGAATGCCCCCTAGAGCCTCAGAGCGAGCGCCACTCCTATCAGGGGACTATGCTGGCAGCTCGACCAACACTTTCACAGAATGGATTGGGGTCATCATCTTATGGATCGGGATTATTATTGACATGTTTCTTTTCCTCCCATCTGGGCCGACTGAAATGGCTTTACGTCATCTCGCGCAAGAGTATCCGTATCCAGGAGAAGCCAACTCCATCATCTTCCTTGGCCTCTGGTCACTTTTCAGCATCGTGTTTGCAGTAGTCACCGCTCTCGCAGGCTACTTTGGCCCTTTTCTGATCGTCAGCGTGGTGTCGCTCCTTTCCTTTTTCTACTTCCACATCCTCGAGGCGCTATATAAGCACCAAGTTAGTCGAACCATCATTCGGATCGTAGCATTTATGATCATACTCTCAACTCTATGGAAGTTCGTCGATCTGCGTCATGAGTTTACGCCAGAAGACCTACCAGCTCTCTTCAACTCGAGGAACAGCATCCGCGTCCTGGACGTATGGCCAGCAAAAGAGCAACGGGCGATTGAGACAAACCTGCGCACCGTGCGACTAGCGGACAATCCAACATTTGAGGCACTTTCTTACGAATGGGGAAATCCAAGTAGATCTCATTCAATTTCAGTCGCAGGCAAGCGGTTTCGAGTAACAAACAACTTATGGAATGCGCTGCACAACGTCCGCCAGGAGAGTGAGACGAGAACACTCTGGGTTGATGCTGTCTGTATTGATCAGACGAACCTTGATGAAAAGTCCAGTCAGGTGCCGCTTATGTCGCTGATCTATCGGCGCGCACAGAGGGTGTTGATATCCCTCGGAAAACATACTCCACCTCACTGGGTGAGTGAGTCGAATCCTTCAACATGGACCAGCGCATGGATCGATACGACGGTGGACTATAACTGGGATTCGACGAGATATTGGCTGGAACAACTCATGCTAGAGGAGTACTGGAAACGTTGCTGGGTAGTCCAGGAAATTGGCCTCGGTCTATCAATCGAAGTGTACGCTCAGCGGACGTCTATTCCCTGGGAACGTTTCATCGAACTGACCACAAAATACGGTTCTAAAGTTCCGACAACGAAACTGGCGAACCGTGTTCTTCGCTTCAATTCCCTACGAGAAGCAATGTACCAAGATGGTCGGACCTACGTTCTCGCACAGCTGCTGGAAGAGTTCAAAGATTCATTCTGCTCTGTGAATCTTGACAAGATTCTTGCATTTGTGGGCATGGCCGTGGATTGCGAGGGCGAGTGTATACCCGTCGATTATACAGGTGGAGCGATGCCTTTGTACGAAGCGCTCATTTTCTTTCAAAATTCAACTACGCACCAGAGCCCGAACGGGTCGATCGAGATGATTTACTTTGCAAGTCTTGTTCGACGGCTGCTCTCGCGTCAGCAGGTGAAAGTTGTTCAGGAGCATAAGAAACCGGGCTTGCTCTATGAACCAGGAACATGGACATATGACTGGTGTGGTGACGATAACGTGGTGTTTTGCCAGGCACAATCAGCATGGTATCTTATGTTCTGGCTCCTGCTGGACGTCTTGTGGGCTCCATTATCCGCCTTGAAAGACACAAAGATAAGTAGCTCGATTTGGCTCCCAGATATGGCTGAGGTTAAGAGTACTTGGCTCTCAGCTCCGGTCGGCTATCTTGACCAGATCAAGCTGCTTGGGGCTATCGTAGGTCAGGTGAAGGAGCTTGGCCCAGCATACGCAGACTTTCTTCGGGATCCCACTGCATCCCGTCAATGGAGTGCAAGGCTGTCGCAGCTATATCCTGACGAGTTAGATCAAAGACGCGCACGAGGTCTCAATGCCAGATTCTCAGCATTATTGGGACCTGCAGCCGATTACAGGCTTGCTGATGTAGTCAACTTGCCGAGCGAAAAAGAAACTAGTGATGATGTTCCGGGTGGGCCACGGCTTTTCCTGGGGGGAGACGACATCATTATGGGTCTGGCCCCGTCAAACGCGCGAATTGGCGATAGATTGTGTCAATTTTGGAATACCACGACGGTTGCTGTTCTCCGCAGCCGGAAAGCTGGCAGTGGGTACGATATCATTGGAAGGGGCACGATGCTGCAAATCGGGGAGAAGATCGACTGGGACATTCCAATAAACCAGACTATGTTCTTACCCAGCGCTCCGACCAGTGTCGAATTAGATGTTGACCTTGTCATGCTGAACGGGCTTTCGTTCGATGTTGTGAGTTTGCCAGGCTCAGAGACCTGAAGCGAAAGGTACTCCTGTCGAGTCGAACAAAATCTTCAAAGTATGATAGTCGACATAGATGAGTTTCCATTCACTGATTACTGTTGTACGCTGTTCTAGTTTTGGTCTACAAATTTGTCACATATCGAAGTAAATCGACAGATGAATGTCCTAAACTTCGCATAATGTCTCGATCACACGAATAGGCGCACGGTTCGCGACATGTAAGCGCCGCTCAGACCAACACCCTCAGCACAGTCACACGCTAAGCTGTCCTGCAGCCTAGATATTAAGCACCGTCCCACCTCAAAGGTAGGCCTTAATCCTCTTCTTCTTCTACCAATACATCTAAACCTGCTACTCAGGTCAAACAACGCCTTCAAGCCCGACCTCCAAGACCGATGAGACAAACACCTCGGCACCTACGAACTTCTACCTACGATCCTCAATAATTTAATCCTCATCATAGCGAGAATATTGTGCAAGTCATAATCCGGGATGACGCCAGACAGCAATGCACACAGCAATGTGGAGGAAGATGAGGAATATTGGAACAGGTGGCACTTAAATACATACGAGCGCAGGGTCGTAAAGCCCATGAAGAAGCCTCTCACAGCACCTTGGGATCTGGCTGTTAGCGACTCCGATGTAGGAAAGCTCAAAGCTGGTTTCAGACCCCGGAGCTTCGACGATAAATATGCTTGGCTAATTGAGGATGAAAATGGCAACATATCTATCCACGTTATTCGACACTTTCTAAAAGAGGAGGAGTACATACTTCACATTGCCCCAAAATCAAGTAACGACAAAAGCGCGAGTGCAAAGATCCACAGCATTACCTGGGATGGAGATTTGATTGGTATAAAAGAGGATGCAGAGCAGGCGAAGAAGAGGGTTGTGATTCTAGCCAGAGTCATTCTCAACTGCGACTTTGAGAATACCCCTGGAACAGATTAGTATCGAAAAGCTGGACGCGAATCAAGACCATCTCGCAAGCTTGGAGGAGTGATCATGTTGTTGGTTTATTTCTCGACACCTGGAGTTTATACTGCCGAAGTACATCCCCTCTTTCCAGATACACTGTAGCTTGTTTTCAGTGCCTATAATGTCATAACGATCACAACGCCCCCAATTACGTGATGAGGTTGTCTGAAGAATCGTAAGTATGCTATAGAGGAACGTGATCACTTGCAGATATGTTGGTGTCATCGCTCACAGTCATTGGGTGTTAGCACCATCATAAAGCTGCACAGCCACAAGAGCCAGCTGCATGGCTCAGAGTAAATTACACACTACTCATATTATAAGTGGAGGATTAGTCTGGATTAGGAAGACGCTTAAATCTCAGGTACTGACTAGAGTGGTAGATATATATAATCAAGCGCACGATCATTGCTGCAAGGCAGATAAGCCTCTGAGCGTATCAGATAAACTTGAAGCCTTCTATCAAGAGTTCCTTAGCCTACTATTTACTGTGATCATTCTTAAAATACCAAAATTTCCAATGTTCTTAGCACCTGCACACCTTATACAGCAGAGCTGTCCATTATGCAGGATTTAAGGCCCACGCTGTAAAGCGCTGCATCTGCCTTAAAACCCCCTAAAATTAGCAAACTAGCTTCACCTAGCCCTTATAGTATTGCTACAAGACCGAGGAGTTAGAGTCGCTATATCTTATAGTACCTGCAGTCTGTCCCACGGCAGGGTGCGTCCTATAACCCAGAGATGGACTTTAGATTACTTGTATAAGTGTTATGCTTATACTTGATACAATGTTTCTTTCAAGAATTTATACAGGTGTTTGAATCTATAACATCGTGCTCATGCTCTTATGAACAGAACATGCTCACAACACTTTGTCAAAGACCCCTCCCAGGCACTACGGAACAGGATTTCGCTTTCAATATGCGCTTGTTTGCACACTGCTGCTTCACATTGTGCTCGCAGGTATGGACTGTATGAAACCCTTGGACCACCTAAATCTGATCCCCCCAAACACATTCAGCAACGCACACAACAACATCGATCAACACGGACAAACTCCCGAACGAGCTTCACGACATGATCGCGTCGCACCTACCGGTCAAAGACCTCGGATCTTGCCGCCTCGTCAACCACCATTTTGAATCTGTTGCAGACAGGCACCTCTTCCATTTCCATACCGTCAAATTTCGCTTTCATGAGAACCTCAAGTGCCCATTTACCACTCGTCCCTCCGTCGCCAAGTATGTCCGAAATGTTCACATCAACAATGAGGGCAGCGACGAAACATGGCACAACGGGGCTCTCAAGCTCAAACAGTTGCTCCAGGGTCTGACCTCCGGCAGCGCCAACATCGCCGAGCTTTGCATTCTTATAGGCGAGGACGAGAACAGCACAGCTGCGCAATAGTACGTTAATGTACCTGTTGATTCGGCCTCGCTTCTCCCCAACATGACTCGTTTTTATTTCAAGCACCGCTTGATCAAAAGGCCTAATGACGTCTTCAACAGATTTGTTTCGTCGCTGTACAACCCTGACTTTGAAACAGTGACAGATAACTACAATGAGACACTCAACGAGAGTAGTTGGTACGTTGTGCGGGAAACATAGCGGATGGGCAGAGTGGCCGTTCTATAGGGATCAGGTTGAGGATCATGAGTGAAACCATCCTGTGTTCGGAGATGACATTCGAACCTCCTCGACCTTTTACTCTGAGAGCGAGCGAGGATGGCTTTATACTTGCATTACTCGGAGCTTGGATGAGACAACGGCAATATAGCTGAGACTGTAGAGCCTACTATGTGTTGACTCAGCTAGGTACAAGTAAGGAACTACCACATGTACACTAATGAATATTGAAATTACCGACACTTCGCTCAGTTTGGCTGTGAAACCACGCCACTGCCCTATTGATATCTCGTCTCATCGAAGCGTGATTTGAACAAGTGATATTGAATACTAATACGCACTGCACTGTATGTAATGCTTCGATTTCATAATTAAGGCAATACATCTCAACCCTCGTTCCTCAAAACAAGAGATGAAAGAACTCCCAACGCCTCGCTAGCAACACTGGATATCATTTGAAGTCCCAACAAAACGCCCACCTATTTCGTTCTCAATGCCCCTCGAACACTCATCTCAATCTAGACAAATGCACTACCACCAACGCCCCGAATTCCGCCCGCTCGTCGCACACTGCAAACAATGCCTTTGCGTCGACACCACGGCGCAAGTTCCGCAGACGGATTTGTTGCAGTCGGCACAGGCGAAAGGGTTGCGTTCGACTGCGCCGCCCATGTCCATGTCAACGTCCATGCTGTTGTCTGAACCCTGCAGGGACGAGTCGCAGTCATCGCAGCGAGGGAGTTGCGCGTCGAGCTGTTGTGGTGGTTGGGTGAAGATGGGCTGCACTGGGGGCGCGGGTAGCTGTTTCCAGAAGGAATGGAGTGTTGACTTTTGAGGTTTGGAGACTACCGAAATGGGCAATTGCATTGATGTGGTTTCGGATGGCACGGGTGCGGCGGTCGGGTGTGTGCGTTGTGCGGAGAAGAGTTTTTGTAGTGTAATTTCTAGACATAGTCAGTAATCGTACTTCTACTTCTGTAGTACTGGAGTGATTGCCATACGGTGTATCGAGTCCTCGTCAGGTCGATTGTCGCGCACCCTCTTGCGCGTCCGATTGCCCCAGTCGCCGCTCTTGACTCGGCTTGCACTGGCAAAGTCCCAACCATTGTGTCGCGAACCATTATCAATCTCCATGTGAGATGATCCATGGAAGCTGTCGGGAAATGGTGTGGGCGATTGGGCCTCTGGGGTGGAGAAGGCGCCGTAGCTGGAGACGGACAGCGGCGAGTCGTCGACGGATCGCTTGCGCTTGGCCATGGTGTTGTGGTGTATGATTTGTACAGTGGCAGCCAATGAGGGATGATTTACAGTGCTGAATTTGTAGAACGTGGGCGCGGAAGAGTGGTGGAGTGGTGCTGAGAATGAAGGGTTAGATGGAAGGAAGTGCGTAATGGTGCAGCCGAGGATGGCTGGCGTAGGCGCGTCGCGTGTCGATGTTTCGCGACCGCGACGAGGGGCTAATCAACCCCAACACGGATGAAATACGTCGCCATCACGCCTCGCATTTTATGTTTGTTTTCATGAACAATAAAAACGACTATAGTCTTCTTCCAAATTTGTTACTAAACCGCTCTTCTTGTCCAATGCACATGCAATGCTCCTTCCTGGGCTAGGGCTTGTCTCGCGCCAGATATTATTACTGAAGTGTACAGATACCACTACTCACAATGCTCTGTGCGTGTTATACCTTGAAGCTTGGAAATAACATTGTGATCTTGACCAGATGCTGTTTGCTTTTGCATCATCATCGAGTCGTACCTTGTTCTTGGTAGCTCCACCCCACTCGTAGTAAACCGGAGCTACCCCACACTGTAAACCACCACACCAACAAGCTCCAAACATCTTGTCATCTTCTTTGCTACTAACACACAGACTCCAAAATGGTCACCCGCAAAGCATCTCACGCCGGCTCATGGTACACAGCCAACGGCAAGCAACTCTCCCAGCAACTCGACGACTGGCTCGACGCCGTCCCCGACACTACCACTCCCATTGGCACTACATCGTCGCAGCAAGGCAACGTCTCGATACCTACACAGAATGCACGCGCCATAATCGCACCGTGAGCTCTACACATACTATCTATGTAACAAACAGCAAGGCTCATCCACGCAGACACGCCGGCTACTCGTACTCCGGGCCTGCCGCTGCATGGGCCTACAAGAGCGCCGACTGGGCGAATGTGTGCGTTCCCTGCCCTCGCCGCATTCCACATACTTGACTGATATATTATTACGTAGTAAGAGAGTATTCCTCCTCGGCCCTTCGCACCACCACTACCTCACCGGCGCCGCCACGACCGCCTGCACCGCATACGCAACGCCTCTGGGCGACTTGACCATCGACACGGCGCTTGTGCAGGAGCTCAAGGAGACATGGGATCTCGAGACCATGAGCCGGCGCGTGGATGAGGATGAACATAGTCTTGAGATGCATTTGCCGTATATCTACAAGATGCTGTCGCTGTACGTCCCAAGCCTACCTTCACTATCCTTCAATATCAATAGCAACATTAATATCTTATATATGGTAACTGCTAACACATGACATAGGCACAACAAAGCATTCCAGTCTTCCCCCTCCTCAGTCCCCCTCGTCCCCATCATGGTTGGCAACACTTCACCATCCACCGAATCCGCCCTCGGCGCCCTCCTCGCACCCCACCTCTCCGACCCCACAAACCTCTTCGTCATCTCCTCCGACTTCTGCCACTGGGGCTCGCGCTTCCGGTACACATACTACGTCCCACCATCTGGCTCCCCTACAAACCTACGTTCTTCCTCAAAGATTGCGGCGAACTGGCCGATTCACGAGAGTATTGCTAAGGTGGACAGGGAGAGCATGGATGCGGTGGAGAGTGGACGGCATGAGGTGTTTCTAGAGCAGTTGAGGGAAACAGGGAATACGGTTTGTGGGAGGCATCCGATTGGGGTGTTTATGGCTGCGGCTGAGAAGTTGGGGGTAGAGGGGAAGGGAAAGATGAAGTTTGTGCGATACGAGCGGAGTGGGTTGGTCGAGGATGTGGAGGACAGTAGTGTGAGTTATGCGAGTGCTTTTGCTGTTTTGTGACGTGTCCATCCACATCCCACATGCTGGGAGGATGAGGAGGAGGAGAGGGGAGTATAGGAGGGAACGATGCCGACGATGATGAAGAGCACCGTATCAAAGAGTACGGATCACGCTGAGAAAATTATGAAGATATGACCAATGAGACATGATATATATTCATTATTAGAAGGTCCCGCATATCCCTAACGCCAATACCTTGACCTTCACACTTAGACCCTCCACTCAAACCCACTCACGTGCTGCTGCTGCTGTTGTTCCCTCCCACCCAACAACGCATCCAACTCATCTCGATATCTAGTACACTCCCCACTACCAATCATACCCATACCTACCCTCTGCCTCGTCGGGATTTGCACGTCAGACTGGATGCTATGCGCCGAACCAGCAGCATCCGAAATGTCAGACGCCCTCTTCGCCTTCTCGTCCATCTCCTCTCGCAGAATCTTGACCTGTTTCTGTATCTCGACCCAGAGCTCAAGATGTTCGATATCATCCTCGCCACCTCCGCGAGCGGCCATCGATGGCGACGCCTGCGGCTCATCCGTCTTCCCACCCCTCACCGCAATCGCCAACAAAGTCGCCACAAACGCCTCCTGCATATACGCAAACGAGAAGCCTTTCGTGATGCCCGCAATCTTGCCGCACAACTCATCTGGGAACTTTACATCTTTATTCCCTTTCAACTTGTTCTGCCAAAACTGCGCATACTGCACGCGCTGGCCCTCATCCGGGTCGGGGAAGAAGTACTTGCGATCAAAGCGACTGGGTCGCTTCGAGATGCCCGGGTCGAGGCGGTCGAGATGGTTCGTCGACCCGACCATCATGATGCCGTCGTTGGACGTGAGTCCGTCGACTTCGTTGAGGAAGTAGCTGCGCACATTGTCCGAGACGATGGAGTCGAGGTCCTCGAAGACGAGGTAGCACGGCGCTTCCTGGCGGGCTTTGCTGAAGATCTGGCGTAGGCTGTACTCGGGCCCGCCGAAGGAGGCGAGTGTGCGCACGTAGAGCGTGGGCACGGTCAGGCGGGAGTCATTCGTTTCGTGGCCGCGCTTGTAGAGCGTGTGCATTGTCGCTTTGATGGAGATGGTCTTGCCGTTGCCCGGGGGCCCGTAGTAGATGACGCCGCGCTTCCAGGGGACTTGGAGGTCTTTGTATGTTTTCTGGCCGTCGAAGAAGTTGGTCACGTCGGCGATGAGCGCTTTCTTCATTGATTCGTCGAGGATGACGTTGTCCCACGACGCTTTCATGACCGAGGCGTAGAGTTCCGCGCTCTTCTGCCAGTAGCCGCCGTCAAAGACCCATACCTCATTGTGCAGCTGCGATCCCCAGATGGCCGAGAGCTTGAGCAGCTCGTCGACCTTGTGCTCGTTGGTCGTGAGGATGTAGTGGTTGCGGATCACCGGGTAGTACCCGCTACCGTCGCGCCCGTCGGCAACGTACAGAATGGCCTCCGAGTCTTTCCATTTGTATAGGAACTTGCCGAAGATGACATTCTCCACGAACGCGCCAGGGCCACCATCGAAGCGTCGGTAGGGAGGAATGAAGGAGCGCCACTTGACGCCCACGCCGTAGACAGGGTCGTGGACGGCGTCTTCGAGAGGCGTGGCTTTGGCGTGTCCGGCCGCTGCATAGGCGAGGAGGTTAGTAACGCCCATGGGCACAACCACCAGCTCGAGGTTGGGGTACTGCTTGCGCAGGGCTTCGACGATGACGACATCGGTGAAGACGCGCTGTCCAGATGAGTGGTGGAAGTACTCGCGGCCCACCTGGTCCTCGCTCGAGTGGACTCTGAAGCTGTCTCCTGTCATGGTGGCAGTGAACTACGATACAACACAACTACAATGCAATTGCGCTCGACCACGACAAGAAGAGTGGTGAATTGAGCTGTACAGGGTAAGCGACAGTGGGCGGTAAGTAGTAAAGCAAAGACCGGCGATCAAAGAGGCTGGTGAAGCAGCATGTGGTTGCCTGATACTCCGGTCTTGGGCGCCTCAGGGCAAAGGCGTTGGTGTCGCGTCACGTTTGGGGCGGAGCTGTCTCGATTGAGTGTTGGAGCTGCAGCTTGAGCTCGAGCTTCCCCGCGCTATAGGCTTGGATCCACGGCCCATGACGTGCCGCTTTCCGTCCACTAAACACGTCTAAAAATACCATGTGTTTACAGACATGGCTATCAGTTGATAGCTGATGGAAGGATTTTAGTCTTTGTGAAGGATTGTGACGTTCCTTCTACAGTAGCAAAGTGTCTAGCTCACGCATGCCTCGATACTTCAAAGGTTCTTGGTATGTACCATTGAGGCCTGCCAGCAAGTTGCCGCCAATTCTCACAGTGCATGCTGTGATTGACCATGTGATATTCGAGATGATATATGGGTATCTGGAAGAAGTCTATTATACTGCCCCGTCCTGTCCGCTCATGCGCCTGCTGCTTCCTTCTGCTTCCTAGTCTCCTCTTCTTGTGGAGTCCTCGTTGTGAGTTGCAAAGCATGGATGCCGCCTTCTCGTGCAAGCTCGTCTTTCATGAGTGTATTCACCATGCGGTGCCGTGCTAATTGCATCTTGCCATCAAATGCAGAAGAAGTGATGACGAGACTAGCAACGTTAGATACATATTTCATACTCGTCCGCACTACAAATGTCCTACCGGAAATGCGTCTATATCGTGTCAGTCCTTGGTTCATTATACTCAATTGGTTCGATGAATTACCTCTTTGCTCGTGACACCTTGCATGGCTTGGTGGTGTGAATGCTTGTGCGAGTCGTTGTAGATTTGGAGAGTCGTTGGCTTCAGCGCGTCCGTTATCTACATGACTGTCAGTACTTTATATCAGATTATCAACCCGAACATAGTCCGAGGTCTGAGTCTTCCCTTTGCCCGCAGAGCATCCTCCATCGGAGTGGCGGATTGCGACATGGCTGATAGGTGACGCTTTCCAGCGACGGCTATATTGCGTCTGAACATACACAGATAGGCTAGTATGCGATCTGGTCTACAGAGCCGAAAGGGTACAGCCAAAGACGTGATAGACCATTGGTGTTCGTCGGCGATAGAACTGCTGGCCGCCGTCGTGCCAAGACAGTCTCGGAACTTTCGACAGCGATGCCGTCACCAACCGCGAAGGTTTGAACCACATTCAGCACCCAATTGAACATCTCGTACTGCGCCAACAACGTTCAAGTATAACCGTTCAGCTCATATAAGACGTGCTGAAGCTTCAAACATGATTTCCAAGATGAAGACCCACTGAAGCGTCAAGACACGCATAGGAGCAATCCAAGCCACTCCGGCAGAAAGCCAGCACCAATTGCCGTACTCCGAAGCCTTGCACCCGCGTGCTCCTTTGCAGATCCTAGGTGATTCACCGCTATGTGGGCACGAAATCTGTTCTCGTTCACTCTCGCCAAGCACAAAATACCATTGTCCCGCAATTGCTTTCGTCCCTGCGTCTACGCATCCCTCACCCCAGTCAGAATGGCATCCACGCTACCCCGCCTTCCCATCTTCGAAGCCATAAAAAAGCATGACGCCCAGAGCGTCGCTATTGTACATTCTCTATCTGGGAGGACGTTCACGTATGGAGAGCTGGTGAACGATGTTGCTGCGGCAAAGGACAAGCTGCAGAAGAACACAAATGGCCAGAGTGCTGAGGGGCAGAGGATATCGTTCCTCGTGGAAAATGGCTATGACTATGTAGGTGCGCATTCAATTTTGCCCGTACCCATTCCTCGTAGACGCAATTGTTGACTTGCTATAAGTGACCCTACTGTCCATCCTCGCCGCGCATGCGATCGCCGTACCGCTGTCGCCGACCTTCCCTGCCCATGAGTTACGATACATCATCGACCAGAGCGAGTCGCTCATGCTGCTCTCGTCTGAGAAGTTCCAGAGCCAGGCAGATGATGTCCTGAGCGAGGGCATGGAAACCAAGCCCATCAACTACAAGCAGGAGAAGATCATGATGGGCAAGACGGACGACTACGTCACGTTGGAGGAGCCTACGAGTGACAAGGGCGGCATGATGCTGTACACATCAGGGACGACAAATCGGCCCAAGGGCGTCCTGCTGCCTCAAGATATCCTGACAGCACAATCACGGTCGCTATTGGAAGCGTGGAATTACAGCAAGGACGATGTCTTGTTACACGTCCTTCCGCTACATCACATCCACGGCACCGTCAACGCGCTCCTCACCCCGCTGTTCGCCGGCAGCACGATCGAATTCCAGTTTCCCTTCAACGCCTCAGCAGTATGGGAGCGATTAGCTGCGCCATTCCTTCCGAACCCCGACCCCGCGAAAAAACCCATCACGTTCCTCACTGTTGTACCAACGATATACACCCGCCTTCTAGCCTCACATCCCACACTATCCCCCGAGCTCCAAGCCGCGACCAAAACCGCCCTCCACCCGTCCAACATGCGCCTCAACATCTCCGGCTCTGCTGCCCTACCCACACCAGTCAAGTCCGCCTGGACCGAACTCAGCGGCGGCAACGTCCTGCTCGAGCGCTACGGCATGACTGAAGTCGGCATGGCCCTATCCTGCGGTCTCTCCTTCCACGACCGCGTCGACGGCTCCGTAGGCTGGCCTTTACCCTCTGTGCAAGCCCGTCTCGTCGACATCGAGACGCAGGAAGTCATCGCCCTCGGCGACGAAATCGACCCCTCCACGTCCCGCGAACGCCAAGGCGAAATCCAACTCCGCGGCCCAACTATCTTCCGTGAGTACTGGAAAAACCCCTCCGCGACCACCGCGGAGTTTGTCGACGACGCAGACGGCCAGGGCAAGTGGTTCAAGACGGGCGACGTCGCGGTCCGTCGCGAAGTGCTGGGTGCTGGCAAAAGCGACCAGCCCTGGGCCAAGGGACCGCTCTATTTCATCCATGGCCGCAAATCCGCCGATATCATCAAAACCGGCGGCGAAAAAGTGTCTGCGCTCGAAATCGAGCGCGAGATGCTCTCCCTCCCCCAGATCTCTGAAGTGGCCGTCGTCGGCCTGCCCAGCGAGGCATGGGGCCAAAAGGTCGCTGCTGTCGTAGTATTATCAGAAGCAGGCAAGACGGGTGGGAAAGGAGGGAAGGCGTGGTCGGCATTGGATATGAGAAGGGCGCTGAAGGAGGTGTTGGCGAATTACAAGATTCCGCAGGAGATGAAGGTCGTCGAGGAGATTCCGAGAAACGCGATGGGAAAGATTAATAAGAAGCAGTTGGTTGTGCAGGTTTGGGGGGAGGTGGTGGAGGGGAAGGGAGCGGTGCAGGTTCCGAGTGGGAGTGTATAATTCAACTCACTGGGAGCGGAAGACATGATTGCGTAGAGGAGGATGCTAGAAGGTGGAATGGTGTGTAAAATATCGCAATGCAATTCCAATCAACATCACATATTAAGCACACAGGACTCGCCACAATATCCATGCCACATTGCGTGGTGATCGGAGAATTTCATTGTCAATACTTCTCCTGGCGAAGCAAAATATTCGGAGCTGTATGTGAAATCCCAGCGGCTGACAATGAAGCTAGGCTTCAGTCGATGTGTTCTACGATCAGTGAAATGACAACGACGACGACTTGAATTCACTGCGAAGCAAACACTGCTCAGTGGAAAAGTAACGCGCAAATCCGAAAAGCTCCCAGCAAGAGCTAAAGTAAGTGACAGTTTTGTGCTGCCATGGAGCTAAAGTTGTGCGAGATGGATGGTCATAACGGGGTTTGATTGGAAAGTTTCAACCCTCTTGAAGTATTAACCATTAGCCACTCAATGAATCGTTCCACTCTGGCTAATCACAGCGTTGTGAGCGAGGCAACTGGTAGCATAACATACGTGGTGGTGGATCTCCAGTTCTACAGTATGGTTAACCCATTGGTTTTCTTTCCACTTCTTTTTTCTTGTATGAAGCGAGAAGGGTCCTTGATAGAAGGACCAAGATGTTGTAGATTCACCAGAGAGGATTACATTGTCTTGTTAATTTTGCACTTGGAAGCTTGGAAGTTTACGAGTCCTTGCCGCAAGATTAGGCATACTGAACAGAACAGAGCAGCTGTAAGTTATCGACCACACCACGTTTTTCCTTCCCAAATGATCAAGCCTGATTGTATGTATAACACCAATTCATTCTAAATACACAAAAGGGAAATCACTTTAATTCAATCTAGCTTCGCAAACTCTCCGATTCGTTTCCGTTCACTTCCGACACACCTAGTATACTCTGACACCTCGCATCACACCACCATCCCTTCCCACCAGCTCTGACATCACACCACAACCACTCCACAATCCACACTTCTCAGGTCAGCTCATCACCACTACCTAGACTATCTCGACTCCATGTCGATCCCGCCTCTGACCTCATCCAAGCCGAGACGTGGGGAAGCAAGCGCCAGCGTCTTGGCGCAAAGCTTATTCTACAATGCGATGATGTCAAGGCCGTGGCGCACGTCAGGATGTTGTGATCTGCGGATGTGGCTTGAAGTGGATCGATGATGGAGATGCAGGTGAATTTGAAATTGTGGGGATGCGTAAGTGCGGTGTATTGTGGTATGCAGGTAAACGTGCGATTTGAGGAGCAGAGGTGGTGCGGAGGAAAAGTCAGGCGATCTAGAAAGAGAGTGGATAATCGAGTTCGGGTACACGCATGTTTGGACTTATTCTTCGCACGCGCGCTCTTCTAGTGAGTCCATGCTGCAAGAAAGATGCATGGAATAGTTGGCGACTACAATGGTGCTACCAAATGCATTTGCAGGAGAATGTAGAATGTACTTTTGATCAAAGGATATTATTAAAAATATAGACATAAAGATTTCCAACATTCGCATCGCCTTACACATCAATCGTAAAGCGTGCCTCTGACTCCGACTCTGTACAGCGAGTATCCAATCTCCTTCTCAGCTGATTGGGTGGTATCAAGAACCCAGTATTGCGCCCGGCAACAGTGTGTTAAAAAGGACAACAGTGTTGATCAATAATATAGACATCGAACACGCGCATCATTATATGCGCAATCAACTGCAGATTTTCATCTAAGCAGTGTGCTCAGCATCGAGGCGCGCGCTAGAGTTGTCGACCTTTTCGCGGCGCTCGCGGCCCTTGTCGGACCAGGGGAAATGCGCAACGGGGATGACGAAGAAGCTGTAAACAATCATTAGTACGCATGTTCTTCGAAGCGATGATAAAAATGAAATGGTGAAGACGTACCTGTTCGAGCTATCCGCAATACCAGCAAGTGCATTATACCACGCGGCAAACGCAGCCATGAGCCCGAAGGCGCCACCGGCAACAATGCATGATTCCTGCGGGGCCTTGCCGTCGTTCTGGAGGTATCCAATGCCGAGGAGCATAAAGGCCATGTCGAGGGTAAAGAAAAGGAAGAAGAAGGCGACGGTCGAGCGCAGCGTGCAGAGCAGCAAGATGAAGGTGAAGATAAACCAACCCATGAGGAAGAGACCGAAGGAGTTGAGGAAGGCCGCTTCGGACTTGGAGGCAAGTTGCGTTTCGATGTTGACAGGTGCAGGGATCAGGACGATGGCGAAGGAGATCCAGAAACCTCCGTAGGAAGAGAGGGCGGTGGCACCGAATGTGTTGCCTACGGCCATTTCCCTGGTCACAGACATTAGTTTGGAACAAAATACGGAAAATAGATGTGAGAATATTAACGCACCACATGCCAGCAAGAAGTTGGACGAGACCGCCATAACCAAAAGCGAGCGCAACGACAATGTTAGGTCCGGGGATATTCCTCGTCTTGACATTGATAAGAGACAGGACAAAAGTGGTGAGGGCGAAAGCAGAGAGTCCGAGAGGCGCTGGGTTGGCGAATTTGTGGGTCGGTGGCCTGTACAGACCGGGTTGGAACTCTCCTCCAAAGGCCTGAAGGCGGAGATCTGGGTCGTTGGTCGCAACGTGGGCCAGAGGGTTGCCACCGTAGTCGTATGGTGTGCGCTTCTTGGGGACTGCGCCATTGTTGGCGTGGTCAACAGCCGATGTGCCGTTCGTGGACTTCTCCAGGCTTGGTCCCCGCTGCGACAAGTTTAGATTTTGAACCTGTCGCATACAGCAACGACAAACATACCTGGACGTTGTTGTGCTCGACAGCTGTCGCCATTGTGATTTGTTATTACACCTGTTATTGCTTCGAGTCGAAGTTGTCGTCCCTGGTTAAAGAGGAGAGCAAAAGATTTCGTCTGGGGAACAAAAAAAATAACAATCCGGGGAACGATGGTCTCATATATCCACAGCCCGTGCCACATCATGTGGAGCGGTCTAACGACGTGTGCCATGAACTCAACTTGGAGCATGCACGCTCTAGCACTGCAAACTCAAGGGTAGCTAATTAGAGCCAAACAGGTACTAACATGGACCACTCAAATCAGTTCCCCATACTACTCTCTCCAGACCGGGTAAAGGAGCAGCATGGGGGCCCACAGGGGAAGTCAATCAATGGACTGACAAACGATAATCGTTCCTAAGCAGCCACTGGAACTGACGATCGGCGACCAAAAGAGAACTTGCCGAGGCCGGGCGAGCCGCCGACACAAAGACTTACAATTGGGGGCCCCAGATCGATCGCTGCCATGCTGGCTTAATTCTCCATGTTCTCGTGAGCTACTCAGCTCTGTTGCGATGACGCGGAGGAATTGGCGCTGCTTCGCTTCGCCGATGGTGGCTGTTACATCATCGGACGCCCATGACTCCATCGACTCATGTTGATCGGACAGACACAACCAACCCAGAGCCGACGCACCAACAAATGGATTTTGTCATCAAATCTTTGGCTGCATGCAGGGCGCTCGTCAAATTGATAGCGGGTGTTTCTCTGCAGGGTAGCGGTGCCCTGGCTCGTGATGCAGCACCTGGCAACCTACACAGTAAGGCCGATACATAACTCGTCGTAGCAAAGCAGAAATACGCCGTTCTAGATATACAGAACGGAGATTGACCCTCGAATGTGACGAGAAAATATCTCTGCCTTGTCAATTCAATTGGCCGGGGTGCTGGGTGTCGCGGCTCGCTCCATCGGTGATGAAGACCGCAAAATCCGGAGACGCAATTGTGGCTTTCTCTCGCAGCAGTTGCTGGTCGAAGGCTGCAGGGGTCCGGGAATGCTGGACGCATAAACCGCTGGGCGATGATGGCATGCATGCCAATTGCAGCGGTTAAGCTTCGTCCAAGAGCCTGGGCATCAAGCCACCGGCACTTGTGACAAAGCATGGCCCAACATCATCCATCCTCGCGCGGATAGAATGTCAAACGCACACAGAAAGCTGGCGGCTGAGAACCAGCTTCTGGAATCTCAAATCTCGCTGTGATTTTAGCGCAAGCAAGGGAGAAAGGGGCTCCCCGACATGTGGAGACTGGGACACTGAGCTAGCGTCCCTCCGCGGACAGAGTGGCCGATGGCTCCACCTGGAGAGCGGTAGAAAATCTCACAGTCCACTTCGACGCAGGGTTGAGCAGCAATCTGACTGCTGCATCTCTCGGGCCAGCGGGAGGGGTTGTCAATCCTTTGTCCGGTACGTACCGCAGAGTCAATAGCGGATTTCGACTTTGTGATGCGCGGCCGAGCACATGCTGGACAAGGCGCATCATTAATCTATCTAGCCTTGCTGCCCTCATGATATCGACTCGGAGCAGTTATTCATGTTCGTTGTCAAAGTGCTCGGATGTTCGTAGCATTGTGCACTTCCGACGGTGAGATGTACAAGGACAAGGCTCGTAAACACATGCCTTTCCATTGGCTGCCATAGCCACGGTGTTCCGCGTGTCGTCCATCCTTGACCATGTTTGGAACATCTCATGGTTCCTCCATGCTTAGGCTAATTACCTCGTGTTAATGGCGTTTCTAGTCCATATTGTGGTGGCATTGCTTGGAGGAGCTTCTCCGCTGTCTTATTGAAACACCCCAACCGCGCACTCGTCTGTGCTGAACGCAATAGTGCTTATGCTGTAAGCACCGATTCTACATGCCCGCAGAAGGTTTGGACATGTATGGGGTCTGCAGGGAAGCCAGAAAGAAGAGCGGCTCAAAAACGGGCGCGATACTGGTGGCCGTGCCGTCCATCAAGCAGTCCAGTCCGTGATAAGTGTGCGCCGTCGTATCAGATTGCATCCATCTTCTTCAGAATGAATGCTCAACATGCCGCAGCATGTTCTCTTCCAACTCTTAATCTTGGCCGAGCTTGCGCGGCCCTTCCTTTACCGACCGCAAGTCACACCACCTCCATCTGAGCTCCCGGGAAAACGGAGAAATGTGGAGAGCTTGTAGCATGACCTGGAGACTCCACATCGTCCCTGCGTTAGAGGGGACCCAAACCCAGAATCCGGAGATACTGGTCGGTTCCGAATGCGGCATGTTTCGAGATGTCTTGGTCCCGCCAGCATCCGTTCGCCGACTTTGGCCCACCATGGACTTCCCACGTGGGGACCGCAGATCTGTCAACACAGGAACATCCGATCATGTAGGGCTGCTCCAGAAAAGCCCCGTATGCCCTTCCGAGGTTCTTGCCCGGGATTCGGTAAAGAAATGTACACTCAGTGAGGATGGTACCAAGATGCCATTGCAGATATCAACATTATTGCGCCGCTGAAACACTCGCCTCTGTAGACATGCCCAGATACGCTCATTCTTCACACAGATACCACACTTATGGTAGGTGTTGAGCCATGATCGCAGTATTGAGGACGAACATGTTTCGCCCTGGGTGAACATGCACTGCCCAGGTGTCGACTTTTGACTTACCACAGCCTCGATTAGTACCTAGGCAGACACCATCTACGACACCTACATGAACATCTACACAACACGGCACATGAAAAACCTGAACGTGCTTCTTTGCTCCAATCATGGTCTGGAATGTGGAACATTTGAGACATCCCGTGGTTTGGAAACCAATGGTATATTCACGCCCTTTCCTCAAAAGGTTGATGCAATTGATCCCGTAACTCCGCGGAACGAAGATAATATATGTCTCCTTCATATTTCACTTTGGATTTAGAGACGACGTAAGGAGTTTTCAGAATCTTCGCCCATATCCAGCTCCCTAAATATACTCCAAGGAAAGGCGACGTACCTACAGCACGATGGAAATGGGCCAAAACAAACCTTCACAGCCATTTCGATTCCGCGTTACCTCGCCACAGCCAAAATTTCCCTTGTTTGCTATCTCGCTGGGCGGTCGCCGATCTGTGCGCGGAAATCCGGATGCGACAGACCTTCATTCAGCTGACGATGCTCTGATGAAGTCTTTGGCCAGGAATCCAGCAATGGGTCCAGGCACACTGCGCCATAACAGCCATGTCAGTTCTGTAAGAGCTGAGAATAACGCACGGCATACTAGCAAGGACAGCCTAGGCTTCGACATATGCAAGTTTGACGACTACAAAAGTGGTCATCTGCTACGAGACCAAGCCACACTGCATTCGCAAAACCATCAGCATCAGCATAGCAAGCAACGCCTTGAAGATAGCTGCAGTAAGCAGGACATGTCCGCGACGGGCCATACAATCCACAAATCTGAGAGCTTCAGCGTTCTTTCTCCCAGACCCTCACCATACCATCTCGACTATCGAAATGCGAAGCATTACAACACACATTGGTCTACATGTGCCGCCAAGCACTGCATGCTACACTATGGCAAGAAAAAACAAGCTGGTCATTTTCCGCACACATCGACAACATGTGCAGACAAGTGGTACGCGTGCACGGACGACATCTGCGCGACACATCTATGGGAGAAGCGAGAGCGGTTGCATTTCCCGGGTCACTTTGATCCAACCGAATTTCTGGCGAAACAGAATGGAAGCGCGGTTGCATGCGGCCATTCGCATTGGCAGCTATGTCTTAGTCAAGGCTGCATCGCACACGCGGCCAGCAAGACATTTCACGGATTCGGCGCCACGTCCAAGAAGGCGGATGGGCATAGCCACACATGGTCGCTTTGAATACCCGGCGCAGTGAATGCGCCGATGATGGGTAGGGTAAGGGACAGCATGTGGATTCCCGAGGGTTGGGTATTTTCGTACGTGAAGGTCCTACGGATGTCAAAATTATCGCGTGAGAGTTTTGTGAACACAAAGCTAGTTGCATGTACTTAGTCGAAACAAGATCTGGTGTATACAGTATACTTCTCAAATTCGGTTGGGTGCATTAGCCTCGCCAAGCAGATAATGAGACCATCTTAAATGAGATCTGAGACACTTGGGATCTACAATACATGAGTGCTCGCTTTCATGTTCCGGCAAGCCTCGTGGCGTAGCTATTTGTTTGAGACCCACGGCACATTGGCCCGGTGGAATCGCCTGCAGTCTAGATGTTCGACCCAATGTACGCTCCGGAAGGGTAACGGAGATGCTCGATCAGGAGCCAGACGGAAGTGATGCTGAGGATGCAAACAGTGTGTCTATAACCACCGCGTGGGGAATGATATGAGACAGGATTTGGTTTGACTGCCTGCGTGGCAGTGTCCAGCTGAAATCAACATAAAAATCTCATCTGACTACAAACAGCCATGGGAATTCGATGCACATGCAAAACAGGCATCGCATTTTCACTGACTTCGGTTCACTACTCCCTGGAGGCCTCACACCATCGATAATACGCTGATGGGATTGGATTGTTCTAGGCCCGGACTCTTGCAATCGTAGGGTTCGTCCACGAAGCAGCCATCTACATAAAGCTGCTTCTATTTGCGATGATCAAACAGATCAGCGGTCAACTATCCACTCGCATTGGATGATTACCTGAACTTCACTAGTATCCTTCTCCTTTCAAAGCACCATTGCAAGCAAGATGATGAAACTCCACGTTCCAAGCCCTGAAGAGCCAATCCCTCCCCCTCTCCCATCGCCGAAATCACCAAACCGCCTAAACAGGTTTCGCATATGGCGCACGCGGAGCAGCAGCAGCTCCGATGAGATGCACGACGCCGAGGCCTACTCCTCACTCACAGCATCTTCACCACACCAACAGCCTGGTCGACTTTCCTCTATCATGGAGGTCCCCAGCTCTATCACCAACACCCTGATCAGGTCCGACTACATTGATCTCTACCAATCGATCGTGGACCACGTGAGCAGATACTACCACATGACTCCATGCCACCAAGAAGGGCTGCGCGCAAAGATCGCTACAACAACGGCTGGCTGCCATGTCCCCATGCGCGGCATGGTCCACCTCGTAAGCGACATCAACACGCGCGCGGGCGCGCTTGTGCTGTGCATCGGTTGGGTGATCCTGAGCAGGTGTTTACTGCTCAGTTCCGGGATGAGCAATAGTCCCGGCAGCACATTCCTTCCACCAGAGATAGTCGAGTGTTTCCAGAGCTTCTCGCTCGAGCAATTAGCCAAGGGTGTACAGATGCAGAATCACGCGCATGGTAAGTTTTGACAAGGCACTGTCTGATTCTCACCTCTCCTCCCGTAATCGGTAACGACAGCGGGATCAGGGAAGCGAATGGCAACGCAACTCCGAAATTACGAGTACATTTTCTTTTGCTAACGGAATTCTAGTCAATTGGGCACTACTGTGCCGTTGGAACCAACTCACTGGTACGCTCATGCACAACACGTATGTGACAAACGCCTTCTCGCACGTCGACTCGCGCACCGCAAACGTAGAGCGCGCGCTGAAAGACCTCGAGCCGTTGCTCGCGCTGTTCGCGGTCCCAGCAATGCAGGGTCGGATGGAGCATCTGCGTCGCGTCCTGCAAAAAGGAGCAAGATTAGCCTTCACGCTCTTTAGCGAGCCGTGCGTTTGGCAGTTCAACTGGGACGAAGATAGGCTTGATGCGCCGGAAAGCGCGGACGAAAACCCGTTCGACAGGATGGTAAGGGGGCGGAAGCAGGTGTGGGGATACGACGTGGGACGCAATAGCGTGGTGAGTATTGGAAGTCCCGACGCGGATGTTGACCCGGCCAAGATCGTAGTATGGCCGGCGCTGCTGCGCATCGTGGATGATTCGGGACAGTATGTTGGCGAGAAGGAGAGCGAGTTGTGTGCGCAGGTGTATTTGAAGCACTTTGTGAGGAGCAATGTCGAAGCTGTGGCTTTGTGAGTGTTGAGAAGGGAATGCTAATTTGAAGATGGATGAGGATACGTAGCAACAACACTGTGTCTTGCTTTTATTTAGAAACGCCAACCCCTAATTCACACTGTTTTCCACCAGACTTCCGCAGTAAGCTGCACTTGCGTTGAAATCTTCCTGAATACTTACGACAAGTCGGGTACCATGCTTCTGCTCTACCGCTCTATGGAAAAAATCTCCTTGTTCACAGTCCACCTCAACTCATACTTCTTGTACTCAAATCGTTGGAGTCAAAAGGCCTAAACAAAAATAATTTGTTAAAGACAGCTTTTCAGCATGTCTGGCCTACATAACAGAAGAATTCCACCATACCTTGACACCTACCGCGTCTCCCTCGCCCTCCCTTTCCTCTCCCTCATCCGCATCTATATTCATGTCCATCTCATTCTCGCTCGGGGCCCCTTCTCCCCCTCCTTCGACCGCGCTTCCCACACATCCATCCACGAGATCTTGACGTGCCGCATCGCCTTCCATACACCTCGCATCCTCCTCAATCACACTCAAATTTGCCCCCTCTCGCCCTTCGACCTTCCGTTTCTGTCCTCCCTTCTTACGCGCTACCACATTTTCATCAGAGCTAGTACTGCTACCTAGCTCAAAATTCCGATACGTCGGATCCGCGATCTTCCTGCGCTTCTTCGACGACGCAGCTTGTATGGGGATATACTCAGCATTAGAGTCGGAAGATAAGGTCGGGGCGCGATATGTCTTATCAGCTATCCTCTTGCGCTTCTTGTGCGTGGGTGTCGACGTCGTGCTGTGTCTGCTGTGGAGGCTCTCAGGTTCATCCTTTCGTGCCCTAAGTTGAGGCGGTCGAGCCCGTTTGCTGAAAGTCTTTGTACCGGCGTGTATTTTCTGAAGTGACTCGTCGACATCGGCTTCTGCGCCAGCATTACATACACCGTTGATGTCGGCTTGGACTGCCGTCGAGAATCGCTGTATAGTCTGATTCTCATTGTCGATTGCTGTCGAAAGCTGACGGCCAACCTGATCGTGCATAGGGCCCATACTGCTGTGCCCATGGATATGCTCCGCCTGTACCTGCAAATTTGTCAGCTTCCGATCCTAAAAGCCACAGTACTAACGTCCCCCCCTGCGATGCGAAAAAACCACCGTGCAGAAAAGTTCTTGCTAAAATCCATGAAATCCTGACAGAGTGCTTCGACACACACCAAAGCCGCCTACAGTCTTTGTTGGCCCCAATACGGATGAGTTGCCGCAGTCATCATGCCAGGACGAAGCACCACAGACACCGGTGACACGTGTAACAACAGAGGGCCTAACGTCGTTATATAATCAGATTGAACAGGACTGTAGTGCGTCTGATGAGCAAAGCCAGCGGCGGCTCTAGAAATGCCTTCAAAAGCACCACCGTGCTGCTCTAACGTCCTTTGCTAGACAGAGCCTTCTGCAGGATCACGATTAGGTTCTGTTAAAGCAAATAAGATAACTAAAAAGATCCAGGCCCAGAAATCAGTCTACCTAAAGAAGGGAGAGGGCAAGGTTTTCAGATATAAGGACCTTGAGAAGTCACGTATACAACGTAACACTAAAGAGAAAGCTGCAGCAGAGAAGGGCACAGGAACTCGCGGTCGTAAGCGGAAGGCTGCTATACCAGAAGATCAGGAAAAAGGTCCGTTGCCAGTAAGGAAGGGTAAAGCCGCCAGGAGGATATAGGAGCGAAGATCAAGAGCCTATACCATGGAGGGCTTCAGAGGCGCAAATGTATTAACGTCCATCCACTCGTAGCGGAACAGCACTTTCTCCCCTAACAACACCAACACTTATTGTATAGCTTAGGCACTCTCAGAATAGACACCTTTAATCCTTAACTCTCTATAGACGTAAGGTCTTTCTTGCAGCTTTCTTGCTTACCTTAAAATACTACAAGCCGCTGCTAGGCAGCTAGTTGTCACTACCTTAGACTGCCTTAGGCCGTCTCCGACTTTGTGGATCTATCTAAAAGCTTGTTAAGCTAGAGAATACTGTAAGAAGATAATATGCTAAGCAATCCACTATCTCCTAGAAACTAGTTATGCTGCAGCAGTAGGTTGTTGCTTAATCAACTTCCATAGTAAAGCAGCAACCGACAACTCTACTGTACAAAAGCGGCTTAGCTGTATTCTAACTGCGCCTAAGCACAGTCACGCCGCCTCTCACGACTCGACCTTGATACTGTTCCGATCCTTGCTATCAAGAACGCACATATATGCTCAGCAGCGATCTTTGCCTGCCTTCGCTTGACGGTAGCGGTGTGCGCGGCCTATCTGCCCTGATGATCCGTGGCCGACTGTATCACGGCGTACTTGTCGCTCTCTGACCGCGTATTCCGCAAAAAGCAACACCGTGTGACGGTCAGAGGCAAGGTGCAGGGCCGCTTCAATGCACAGACACCTATAATTCGACTTATTGAAGGCTATCCAGTCCTGGCTGACGAACATTAGGTTAGGTGACAAGTCCATACTCTTCCAGACCTTGTACCCAAGCTAATATATCTACCTGATACCTCCGAGCAAATCGGTCGATAAACTAATGGGAGCCACAATAGTCTCTGATCATTGACAGTAACCCAAGCCCCATCTGTGCTAATGCTAATACCCTGACAGATAGGTTTCTGGAGGCTTGTCTCAGTTTCATCAGACTGTAGCGACGCCAAAATAGCGATAAGATCGGCCCTGGTGAGAGGACTCTCCATGCTGAGGGTGATGCCCTTAAAGATGGGAGGATGGAAAGGAACATTAGACTTGACATTATCAAGTGTCTGCAGGCACGCGCCGCTGCTCGTATTCCAGATCTTAACTGTCCTGTTAAAAGAAGCTGATGCCAGCCTGGTTGAGTTTTGCGAGAAGGCAACCAAGTGGACATCGCTGCTATAGCCTTCAAGTGTCTGCAGGCATGCGCCGCTGCTCACATCCCAGATCTCGACTATGTTTCGAGAAGACACTGATGCCAGCCGGGTTGAGTCATGCGAGAAAGTAGCAAAATGGACAGTAGAGGAATGGCTTTTGAGCGCCTGCAGGCGCGAACCACCGCTCGCATCCCAGATCTCGAAGGTTCCGCCAAAAGACGCCAATGCCAGCAGGACCGAGTCGTGCGAGCAGCCCACCGACATGATATGACCCACGATCGTTTGCAAGCATGTGCCGCTGATTGTATCCCAGATCTTGACGTTATCTACGTAAGACGATGACACGAGCCGGGTCGAGTCATGTGAGAAGACTACTAAGTAGACCCAAACACCATGGCCCTCGAACGTCTGGAGGCACTCGCAACTGCCCGTATCCCAGATCTTAATAGTATTGTCAGAAGATGCTGATGCCAACCGGGTCAAGTCATGTGAGAAGGCTACTGACTTAACGTCGCTACTATGGCCCTTAAACGTCTCTAGGCGCATACTGCTACTTGCGTCCCAAATCTTGACTGTATTGTCCCAAGACGCAGATGCTAGCCAGATTGAGTTGTGCGAGAAGGCCACTGAAGTGAGACTACCATTATGGCCCTTAAGCGTCTGCAAGCACGCGCCGCTAACTATATCCCATATCTTAACTGTTGTGTCAGAAGACGCCGACACTAGCTGGGTCGAGTCGTGCGAGAAGACTACTGAGGTAACATAGCTGCTATGGCCCTCGAGTGTCTGTAGGTATGCGTCACCGCCTGCACTCCAGATCTTGATTGTTTTGTCAGCAGCCGCTGACACGAGCCGGGTCGAGTCAGGCGAGAAGGCTACCGAGTTGACCTCGCTACTATGGCCCTTAAGTGTCTGCAGGCACGCGCCACTGCTTATATCCCATATCTTTACTGTTCTATCAGAAGACGCTGATGCTAGCTGAGTTGAGTCAGGCGAGAATACTACTGAGTTGACACCGCTGCTATGGCCCTCGAGTGTTTGTAGGCACGCGTTGCCGCCTGCACTCCAGATCTTGATTGTTTTGTCAGCAGCCGCTGACACGAGCCGGGTCGAGTCAGGCGAGAAGGCTACCGAGTTGACCTCGCTGGTATGGCCCTTAAGTGTCTGCAGGCACGCACCACTGCTTACATCCCATATCTTTACTGTTCTATCAAAAGACGCTGATGCTAGCTGAGTTGAGTCGTGGGAGAAGGTAACTGAATGAACGTTCCCGCTATGGTCCTTAAGCGTCTGCAAGCACGCACCGCTGACTGTATCCCATATCTTAACTGTTGAGTCCAAAGACGCCGACACTAGCTGGGCCGAGTCGTGCGAGAAGGCTACTGAGGTAACATAGCTGCTATGGCCCTCAAGAGTCTGCAGGCACGTGCTCCAGTTGTCGTCTACCTCAGGCAGTCTCTTTATAAAATAAGGCAAAGGTTCCGCAAATTGTCTCTTCAGTATACTCTTCATTGGTGCAAATACAATCGCACTGTAGTACACCTGCAATGGGGCTAGCTCAATTGGTGACCGATTGTACACCGCAAATCGCTTCATGTCATGGGCAAACGCATTGAGGCTGGGACACTCGCTTGCCTAAAGAATTATTGTTAATGATTTCAAAACATTGCGGAACCAGCTTACCAGAGTAATTGACTCGAGAGAGCTGATAGCATGAATGCCTTCACACACCTTGCCCATCCAGCCCAGCGCCTCAAGCCACTGGAGGCAGTGCTCTTTGAGGAACTCGTGCTCTTGCCCGCCATCACAAAGCCGAGCATCGCTCTTTGCAAGATGCTGTATCCAGTAGAGGCATGCATATTGCAGTTCTGGCAAGAGGCACCGTTCTAATTGCGTCACATCCATTTCAGCCACAAGCGCACCAGGAGCGCCAACCCCACAGACGTCTTGCTTGAGGGATCTCGACATGAGTTGTACGCATCTGTGTGCTAACGCGGAATGTGCCTGTTTCTCGTTTACCCAGAATTCATCGCCGCATCGGTCTCTCTTGAGCAGGAAGTCGCGAAACGATGGATGGTGTAGTCGGAGCGGCCGATTTTGGTCATTAGGAATATCCAGAATGGCGTGGAGATCCTCCAAGATGGGTTCAATACCTCCAGTAACATCCAGGAGCTGATCTAAAGACTGTACAGATAAAGGAGAGAACAGTACCCCTATGCTTCCAAGGATACACCTGATGGTTTCGCATTGCTCTTTTTTCTCTTCGTCCGTGTGTTCTAGATGTATTGAGTTCTGAAGCACCGTCATGTAGATCTTGTTGAGGTGTTGCTCTGGGGCGGTAGGGATAGCACCGCTATTGCACAAAATTGCGTCAAGCCTCTTGGCTGCAAACCGCTTGCCCTCACGGATAAAGCGACAGGCTGTTGCAGCCCAGATGAAAAGACCGCTTGCACTCTGAGCGAGCTGTGTAACAATATCTACACCTGGCCAGCCAGCATCTAGACAGCATTCCCGTGCAATGAGCTGGAGTTTGTGTTGTAAAAACAGGGCTATGTCATGGTCGACAATAGACCGCGATATGTTGTGCAGCACAACGTCCTGGTGCTCTGCTTCCGGCACCTGGTAGAACCCGTGTCGGATCGGCACGTCCCGCCTGCTTGTCAGCAGCACCCGCAGCCGGGCCTTCGTTAGTGTTCGAGCCTCGGCCAGCAGCTGTACGATGATGCGGATGTTGCTGTCGCTGTCGCACTCGTCAAGCGCATCCACAACTAGAACGAGCGAGGCTGGGCAGTCATGAGCGCTAAGCTTCGACAACGGGCCGAGGACAAGGTCGTGCCACTGGTCGCGCAGAGACTGGCTAGCAATGTCGTTGCGCCCTACAACCGCATCGCTAATGCGCTGCCTTAATGCTGGCACATTGCGCGCAAGCTGCACCGCAAGGCTGGTCACGAACCTGCCTGCGTGACCTATGTCGCCGCCGCCGCGTGAGAAGAAGAAGCTGGCCGCCAGACGCTGCCTGTCGTAGTAGCTGCGTGCGACCGTCCGCGCGATCGTCGACTTGCCCGTGCCTGCTAGCCCGCTGAGCCAGAAGATGCACCGCTCGTCTTCTCCGTCTGCCCAGCTGTGTATCTCGCGCAAGAGGTCGACGCGTGTGTCGCGGAGGCAGGCAGGCTCGTGCTGCTTGGCGTACGAGTTGAAGGGCGCGTCGGCCGCGTGCGGCAACTGGCTGAGAGTGTCTTGAGCACTCGTAGTGCTGGGTTGTTAGCAAAGGAGCTAGCGACCTTGACCAGGGCTTTCTGCGGATGTTCTGAGGGACAGGCAGAGCTCACTGTATGATATTGTCGCCGGACACATAGATCTTTCCGGCCTGTTGGCCGACTCTTCCCCTATTGTTGCTGATGTTGACAGGCTGATGATTCGTCATCCTGCTCATTCAAGCTGCTCAGCAAAGACGCCCTGCGTCGCTTCCAGTATCTAGACACTCAAGAAGCGGGCCAGTATGGCTGGAAAGTAGTAAATTAAGTTATTGGTGGTCTCACCTGGCAGAGGCTGCAACAGGCGCGCTGTCCGTAGGTGCTTCACAAGGCAGGATTGACAACCACCCCCGCAGATGATAGGCGCTGCGCCACACAATTACTACACGCACAATCCAAAACATCCAGTCCTCTGCGCATCGCGTTCTCCGTATCACATCCACGTTCCCTAGATCATATTTGCACCAATTCGCTTCTCAACAATTCGACAATTCTGCGGACTGTTGACCTTGACCATCCATCACATCACGTCCTTACCTACCAAGAACGACCTTAGCAATGGAAGCAGCTGGCCTCGCTGTCGGTGTAGTTGCGCTTGCCGGGCTCTTCAATAATGCTGTAGGCTGCTTCGAGTATGTCCAGCTTGGCCACAACTTCGGTACGAATTTTCAAACCAGCTTGCTCAAGCTAGACAATGCGAGGCTACGACTTTCGCGCTGGGGCCAAGCCGTGGGACTAAGCGGAGATCTCGAAGGTGCTCAATCACTACAAGAAGCAACAGTCCGGAAAGAAGACATAGACAATGCAGAAAGGATACTGGGTCAGCTCCTAGATCTGTTTGTTGAAGCAGAGAGGCTCTCTGCGAAGTACAAGGCCTCGGTCAAACCAGACAACTCTGCCCTCACTATCCTCGATGTGCAGGCGGACATGGACGACTTGGGTCGGTCCTTGCACGACAAAATGCGCAATCTTGGCATCAAGCGACAGAACAACACGTTGCTGCGTCAGAAAGTGAAGTGGGCGTTATATGAGGAGAAGCACTTTAAAAGGCTCATCGAGGACATTGTTGACCTAGTCGGCGCGCTCCTAGAAATATTTCCAGCTGTCAAGCAGGAGCAGCAAAAATTATGCGAAACCGAAGTGTCTGAGATTAAAAAGTCTGAGGCGGGAATGGAGTGTCTGTCTGTCTTGCTGGACATCGTCAGGTTGCAGGACACGGATTTGGCGGCAGCTATATCTGCAGCTATGGAAGCCAATGTAAGTACGTCAAGAATATAGATAAGGCAGGTTTACCGACGAAGTTAACCTTTTCAAAGCTGAGTAACCAGGGTGCTACATTCAACAATTACAATAGTAAGATTGCGAACCAGGCTGCAAGCTTGGCGATTCATGGGGGTCAGACTGTTCACCTTTAATTCAAGTGCCTAGCCAGCTCTATCAAGAGCACTATATTCACGGGAGAACATAGGCATTACTCAGTATTCGAGCATGAGCTCCTCAAGGTAATAACTAGAGGACGTAAGGTTGGACACCATTAAATAAAACTAAAATCCAGAGGGAAGGACATTGCCACCTAAGAAAATAATGCTGACGTATTGAACCATCACTGTAAGCGTGTCTTCCTTGTGCTGACAGTTTGAGGCAAAGCCACGGGACTCACAGCCACAGTAGACGATGACAAAGAGTAGGTACAAAACATTTCGAGCACGTGACTTGAGAGGGCGTGTATTGAGCTAGTCACTTACGTCTTTGATCGTCTCAGATGAACCGACTAGGGTGGCGGCATTGCATAATCGCGCACGCCACATCAGCGCCGGAGCCGAGCCTTACATTTGTATAGGGATACTTTTGCTCACAGAAAAGATGTTTTCGGCTATCACCGCTGATCAAGCTCGTACTTTCGAGTTGCACAAGCTCATTGCTCAGATCTAGCATAGGAAGGCAGTCTCCTCAAAAGCCAGCCATAGTAAGCAGGCACGTGTATTCTTTCAGGGAGATAGTTCTAAGATACTCACAAATGCCTATGCTATGCTTCCTATCACAGAATAAGTGTGACGTCAATAGTGCGTGGAGGAAACCCTATTCAAAGCGTAGGTACCTTTGTTGTTTTTCCTCGCAGGGGGATTTTCGCCTCACAGGGAGGGATGTTATTAACATACCTGGATATCCAAGCATCCAAGATCCTGCATACAGAACGGACAAGTAACCCGTGAGAAGCCGCTTCCATGATCGAAAAACCTTGCTTCCCATTCTTCTCTCGAGTCTGACATGCTATCCGGCGACAGCGGCACAAACTCCGGCTTCACATCCTCCAACCACTTTTCACACGCCTCCATCGCTGTATACGACATTTGTACGCTCGCACGACGATACAATGCCTCTAGATCTCTGGAATTGAGTTCGTCCAATTCTTGCTCGGCATCCTCGTGATCATTCGCAACCTCGCCATTCTCTCCACCGACTACGATGATGTCCCACCACTCGTCATCCTTGCTGGTCCAAGGCTCATTACCCGAGAACATATCGACAGCATGTCCGAGCTCAATTGCTGCAATCTTCATGGCGACGCTAACCCCTCCTTCGGCGTGCACAGGTGGCGTGGAAGGCAAAGCGCCACTGGGATAGAGGAGAGGTAGAGCGCCCCCGAAGACTTCCCATGCATCTGACTTACCAGTGTGACGCCACTTTCTACGGTGGTTGTAGATTGTAGACTTCAAACCATCGTTGTAGAGCTCGTACTCAATACGTGAAATGGTTGTGGCAAAATCCTGTGAAGATGGAAATGATGCAGGCGGTGATGGGAAGACCGACCTCTTGATACGAACAGAAGTCTGCTGAACCGGTTCAAGCTTGTCGGGCAGACGCTTTCCAGCAAATTGCGAACGTCTGGGGATGTTGTCTGCGAGTTCGGGATCCCAGTCTGGGTTCTGTCTCGTTGGATCCGCCCACTCGCCTTTGCGTGTGTAAAAGTAGTAGTGTGGAACATCGCAACCAGGAAATCGAATGTAGAACAGATTCGCTAGATCCTGAACTTCATTCTGCATCTCATCCTCCAGCTGCGCAATGTCGACACGGTAGTCTAGATACGCAGGTAGATAGCAAATAGCGGTTGGCCGATACTTGCTCGCCTCGAATACTTCGGCTTGCTTCTTGCGTTTGTTTCTCTGGCGTTGAGCATGTCGCGCGGTGCGTTCGCCTCGCACTGCATTGCCGTGGGGCTTCACGCGAAGTAGGCGGCGACTTTCAAGCACCCACTTCTGATACACCTTGGGGAGAGATTTATCCTCGTTGCATGGCGGCAAAGTAAAGAACATGCACGCATTCCAACCTTGGACTCGCGTGCGGTCTGCCCAAGTTGTTGCTGGCTCGATAGTTGCACAGCGAAGAACTCCTTCGAGAATGCCGTTGCGGGCTGCCCTACGTGTACGATCGGATAGAAGGGGGACATAGTCAGCGTCGATTCCAGGCGGGTAGGTCTGGCCAGGAAGAAAGACCTTCTCTTTGCTTTCTGTGGTGTGCACTTTTAACGGAGCATAAGGCACGTTGCGCGGTATTCGCAGTGCTCGATGACCCGGTCTCGCTTCGTCATCGATATTATCGTCAGAGATTGATGAGACCATATTCATCATTGATGCTGCTTTTGATCGAACTCGGTACCCGACGCTTTCGTCGAGAAATAATTGTGAATTCGAGCGGGCTGTCGGAGAGGGCATCTCTTCGTACGTCCACTCAAAGAGACGGAGCTTGCAATCGCGTGTAATGGTTAGATCCGTACGGCACGATTCCGTCTCCGTTGACGTGCTCTCCCATGACTCTTCGCTGAGTGCTTGTCCGGCAGGTCCGTGGTGGCCATGATCACCGTCGTCGTCGAACATCTCCTTCATCATCTCTAGCTCTTCCTCGTCAGGTGTATCATCACTGACAATTTCTTCGCGTTTTCTCTTTTCCTCCTTCTGTCGGCGTCTCCGCTGCCTCTCCGCATACGCCCTCTGTCGCCGGGCATTTTCTTCTTGTTTCTCCTGTTGTATTTGTTGCTGCTTCCGTTCACGCTCTCTGGCAGCTTGGCGCTCAGCTCTCTTGGTCTCTAGCTCATTTTTCGCAAGGACCCTTGCCATCTCCGACTTCTTCATGTCCTTGACGTAAATTTTGCGAGCAATGCATTCGCCTTTCAGTTGCGCATACTTGTAGTCATCAAATTTGGTGTTCGTTTTGTCTTCATCCTTTACGCGATGGGTGCCGCCACGCTTGTGCGGAGCAGATTGACCGGCCATGATGCAGGTGGGTTGGCTGAACAGTCCAGTACGTAAATGCTATAGAACAGTCAGATGTGAGATCCGGATGTCCTATCCCGCTTGATTTGCGTGTCAGCTGTTATAGAAGACGGTAATATATGCGTCTGGAGTGCAATTAGTAGAAGGCGCAGATAGTACGGACAGCATAGCAGTGCCGTGCTCGACGAGACATGTCTTTGTGCGTGTCCGGTTCAAAGACAGGGGGCTGTCTCAAACTTTGGTTCCAATGCCTCTTTGATTCATTGTCGACGAACAACACCAGCCAGTATGTATGGCACATGACGAAAGAACATTGTGAAAAAGTAAAATGTATATTGTAAAATTAGGGTATCTCGCTGTATCATGTTAACAATGGAGTCTCATTTTTTTTCGGTAACTACTTACAATTCCGATTTCTCGGTGGATATTTTCCGTTTCTCAGCCTTGAAATCAAAATGTCCCTCCAGCTCCATCCATTCCGCCGTGAAGGCCATGACCACTTTCGCCCAGTCCTCCACGGTATCTGTGTCCAGATGCTCTCCGTCGTCTGTGATCTCGTGCCACACCTTTGGAAATGGTGAAGGAATAATGTGAAGGATTTCGACGCCACGGGCCATAAAAGGGACGTGGTCATCCTGCACGAATCCGCCCATGAACGAGCCATCGGCCTTGTTGCCTTCCGGCAAGAACTTGGGCTCAGCACGGGGCTTCTTGTTCTCGCGCTTTGCCATCTTTGAAGCATGGTTCGGCGAAGACTTCATCAAGCCTAGACTTCGCAGTCGCTCCTCCACTTGCGCCATGCGCTTGTATGCCCAATGTGTCATTTTGAAGTATGAGGGAACGCGGGGTTGAGCAGCTCCTAGAAGATCGAGCAGGACAAAAAGCTCAATGGAATCGAGAGGCGTGCGGTAAATGGACGACGCAGCGTGGAAGGTCGACTCCCAGTCTCCAGCTAGAGCCCTACATACATGCATTAGCATTACTAGCACGATCGGCTAAGATACACACGTACCGAGCACCATAGAGACTGTCATCATCGCTCCAGTGTTGGAAAGCCTCCTCGCCGTCCAGGAATAGGATCTGCAGTCCCTTGTGTTCCACATCGAAGTCGTCGTCACCCGCCGAAGCCCACTTCTTGGTCAATGCTGCATCCAAGCTGCGCGCAATATGCATAATCATAGCACAAGGTGCTGCGCTGTCCGTCGCCCCAATGAAGCCTTCGGGTGTGTATTTGCTGTCGTAATGGGCGACCAGGGCAAGTCGCGAGACATCGCCCTCGAGCGCACCGGGAGGATCGCGCGTTGCGATAAAGTTCACAAATGGCACTTCTTTGCCGCCGCTCACGGGCGTGGTGAACGAGGCGTTGTGGAGTTCGATTCGCCAATCTGGCAGCTGTGCGTGGAAGAAATCTATAAAATGCTGTCGCACTGCCACATTTCCTTCTGTTCCGGATACGCGTGGACGTAGAATAGGTGCAAGAATGGCTCCATCATTTATATTGAAGTCATTGCCAGGGTTCGGCAGCTTCTTCAGAGTCTCGTCGCTGATATCCTGGTATGCGCATCCAAGGGGAAGTAGAAAAGCGAGCGACAAGAGCGCAGAAGCGAATAGCATGGCGGCGATAAGCTTCTCACATCAGGAATGATGGAGAGACGGCAAAAACAGAACACAATGTGTGCTATAGGCAAGATGCCGGCATGCCGTGGGCGTACTCGAAGCGGGAGACGAGGTAGACTGAATCGTGGTCTCAAGCCGGTCTCGACCAATCGGATTCGTGCAATCTTCCGCCAGACAGCTAATGCCAAACGGCACGTGACATCTCAATCGACATGGGATTTAGAAATGGCATACGCATGAAACTTACCTCAGTTGTTTCCACATCTCACCATCTTACCGTCCTTGTATTGATTATGTATATGCTCTCAAAATTGTCAATGAACCAGTATCAAAAGCCTTTGTGCACTTCTACATGCTTGACATGACCGAATTTAAACACTTTTGAAGGATGTTTCCATGTTTGCTGAATGCTCAGAAGTTTTCGAATGCTATTTGCTTCTCTATGAAGCGCAAACAGATTGTACCACCATACATGCTACAGTGCTGGACGTGTCGCGCGAGCAAATATGCCAAGCCTTCTCTCGCGGCGGCAAGTCTAGCCGAGCACCTCTTCCAGCACATCGATCCAAGTCCTTACCACCATCAACAACCATTGCTATGCAGCCACGCATCTCTGCATTCACTACAGCCCTGAAGCGCTCGGGGCTTTGGTCACAAAGCGGAAGAGCAACTGCTCGTGCCCGCATATCTCAGTTTGTTTGCAGATCTTGTCAACAGAAATTTTCCACGTCGCCGTCTTTGCGCTTGTTTGGAAATGCCTCAAAAACCGGTGCAAAGCAAGCGGCGAAGGAGAGGAGTATGCGAATCATGAGAGCAGGATGACAATGGTAAAGCTAACAATTGTACAGGATACGCCTCGAGACTCTTGATTTACGATGCTGGTGAAGCGCGAACCTCGTGGGTCTCGTTTTGGAAGGCAGTAGCTTTGCTGCAATGTGGCACGACTTTTGTGTTTGCTGTCCCGCCGCTCTGGCAAAATGAAAACCAACCAGATCCAAGACTCAGAAAGGCTCAAGCTATCTTAGGTACGTGTCTATTGAGCCATCGTCAATACTCCCGGCCCTGGTCAATTTGGTGATTTTTCTTTCTCAACAAACTCGGCTCATGCTACTTCGTCGAACGAACTGTCCTTCAGGAGCGATCACTTTTCTAGTGATCGCTGTCGACACTAACACACACAAGACGGCAATGAGCTTGTTCGCACGTTTTGCTTGTTACTCTCATAGAAGTCCTCGACATTGCTCGTTCATGATATGCGGGTGCATACGCTCACATATCTTCATAGTTGGAGTGCTTGGTACGATTCCCACTTTGACGCTGGCATACCTCACCGCGCCTTTCACACACCAAGTCTTCCTCCAGATCCCGGAATACGCACGGCGCAGCAGACATGACCTCATGCACTTCACCAAACAACTCACCGCCAGGCCCGCGGACACAGCAAACACAAAACTTGAATTCGTCACGCTCCGGATCTTCCCATTCCGCAAGAATACTGCCGCATTCATCCATGAGCTTCGTGCGCTACCATCAAAGAAGTTGAGGTTTGCAAACATCGAGTTACCAAAGAATGAAGCGTGGGCTCAGAGACAGCGTGCAAAGGGCGTCTTCAAGAGGATGTTAGAGGTTATGAGCGAGCCCAGACATAAGTTTTATGTCAAGGAAGGCCGGTCGTACACGATGAGGACCAAAGTGCCGGGTGTGTGGGAGGAAGTGGCTAGGCGAATCCAGGAACAGACAATCGCTGCAAACACTCCTCCGGCGGCAGCAAAAGTGGGGGTACGACAACCGATTGTTCGAACACCAGCGCAGCCTGTTATATCACAGGAGAGGGTCAAGAGACAGACCTCGAGAGCCTCGAGATGAGATAAGCTTCCGCCATAGAACAACATCACCAGTCATTTCAAAAGCCAATTTCAGCATACTGTATATTAAAGAGCGATGACCTTTTAGAGTCACAAGCTACTATCCCCGAGAAGACATTTGCAGAACGAGAGGAGAGACCTAGAAAGCTCCGCTTCAGACATCTCCCTCCAGCAATTTCATTCCAATCCGCCTGTTGCGCGCTTATGCGACGGGCTTGTGCTCCTCGTGCTTGGTATCAAGCACGGGCTTCTCCATATCGCCGCCAGTAACGTGCTCGTCACTTCCATTGTACACGCCAGCCCTGCGGAGAAGCTCGGTAAGACCGACCTCAGCGTGGACCTCCCTCCAGCGCTCCTTCTCGCGCTCAGCAGTTCCGACGGAGCCGAAGAGAGTATCCATCTCCTCAAGTGTAAGACCCTTGGTCTCAGGGAAGAAGAAGAAAATGAAGGCAGCTCCCATGGCGGTGAAGAGACCGAAGAAGATGTAGGTGCCATACTTCAGATGGGTAAGCATGTCTGGGGTGACTTGGCCGACGATGAAGTTGTTCATCCTTCGAGTGTATTAGCAAATTTCACACCGATCGATCCGAGGGGTTCGTGACTCACCAGTTGGACGAAGCACCGAGCGCAATACCATATGGACGGTTGGACAAGGGCCAGATCTCGGCAACAACGATCCATGCACAAGGACCCCAGGAGTATCCAAAGTGAATGACGAAGAGCCAGACCATGACGCAGGCAGCCCATCCAGCACCCTGGTGATTGGGCCAGTCATCGGAGTAGCTAGCAACAATGCCGGCAATAATGAAGTGGCATGCTGCCATACCAATGGCACCAGTGATGAGCACAGGCTTACGGCCCCAGCTATCAACGTACATGACCGCAGGAACTGCAAAAAATTAGCACCTCGCACACCATTATCGTAAGGGATGTACTGACTTGTCGCGATGAACATGACGATTCCAACAACACCGGTTGCGAGCAGAGAAATCGAGTTTCCGCTTAGACCCAGGCCCTTGAAGATAGTTGGCGCGTAATAGAGAATGGCGTTAATACCGGTCCACTGCTGGAAGAACATGGTCAAAGTGGCGATGATGACACGCTTGAACATGCCGCGGGTGGTAAACAGACTGCCGATAGCCACAAACTGCAGCTTGAAAGTCGATAGAGCGCTCATGTCCTGTAGATGCGGGAAGTTCTCGCGCAGAGACTTCTTCTCGAAAAGGGACTGCGCCTTGATCTCGGCGAACTCGAGCTCGATGAGCTCGTGGTCCTCGGGAAGGTCACGGAGGGACGCAAGCACGCGCGACGCCTCGGCTTCACGATCGTGGTGGACCAACCAACGCGGGGAGAAAGGCATGAAGATCATACCCGCACCGAGAGCCACGGCAGGTACGAGCTGCAAGCACAGGGGAAGAAGCCAAGCAGCCTCCTTCTGCGATCGTCCGGTGCCACCAATGAAGTTTGTGCCGTAGTCAATCCAGAAACTAATCATGATACCCAGGGTAATTGACAATTGCTGGAGACCGACGAGCGCACCACGGACCTCAGGAGGTGCGATTTCGGCGTTGTACATGGGAACAATCATGGAGAGCGAACCGACGCCCATACCGGTGATGAATCGACCAGCAAGAATAGCGTTGTGGCCGGCAGAAATTGAGGTAACCTGAATAATGACACCGAGGATGAAGATGGCGACGTTGACGAGAATGGCGTATTTACGGGACAAGATCTCTGCAAGGAAACCAGAGTACATGGTTCCGAGCCAGGCACCGAGTTCGAGAATGGAGACGAGCCAACCCTGCTTGGAAGAATTCCATTCAAGAGTTTCCTGATCAGCAATGTAGTCACCCATATCTACCAAGAGTCAGAGAAACGTCCAAAAAATCTAGAATTGATCAATGACTTACGCTCCTTGAAAGAGGTCATGGTAAGCACACCAGAGAAGACACCCTGGTTGTAACCGTACAACAGACCACCAAGACAGGCGAAACAAGCGATACCGAAGACCTTGAGGTTCTTCAGCAGCGCCATGGGGCCAGAGGCACCCGAGAGTGCCTTGCGGCGAGCCAAAGCGGCTGCCTCGAACTCCGCAGCACCACCTCCAACAGGAGCCATTGTGGTCGAGGTTCGTGTATTGTCGAAAGGTAGGTAGGTCGAGAAGCGAACAGAGTCAAGATGCAAGAACCAGTAACGTTCTTACACTCTTTACTTAAATCAACAAAAGATTCAAGTAATGAAGACCGATCAAGAGCTCAAATCAACCCTTGCCAAAAATACCCAGTCGTGCGGGCATCTCACCTACATATGTACTCCATCCCCATCTGACACATTCTGCCCCGGTCCACACGGACATAATCGCAGGCAGTACCGCAACCGCAATATCGGCGCTCGGCTCGCCGTCTGAATGGTCGTGTTGCGAAGCTTTCTCGTAGCGGATAAATTGCACGGTTAAGCTCTGTTGGCGCCGCGCGCGGTTGGTGCAACGGCTACGGTTAAGCCTCGTTGGCACTGGGTTGGGTTGCTTGTGCGCACGGGAAGGACGGGGAGTCAGCGTTGTGCGCGTGCGTTGCAAGAAACAAGACGAGATGGGACGTGGCGTGCTGTGGGGATGCGTAATGTGGGCATCATGTCAGATGGGGGACGGGGGAACGGCTGGCTGGCAAGTAAAGAATTGGAATTGGCTGGAACTCATGTGATTAGTTTGCGCATGTGTGCTGATGCTGTTTTTTCATTGTTGCATTGGAACTTGTGCAGCATGCGAACGACGCGATGCGAGGAAGAACTCGTATTTTCCGGATTCAGGTACATGAAGGAGAAAACCATTCATATCTCTCGTCAGATAGCCTATAATAATTATTTCACATACCCAAACATCTCTTTGCATGTCCCATCTTGACTGCAGCACATGAACGCCCAGCGCCCCGGATACACAACATTCGCCCATCCAACCAGTCTTCATCCACGTGCAAATTGGGAGTGCATGCATCCGCGGACGTTTCCTGCCGTCAGCCCCCGCCGTTGTATTGGATTGGAGATGTGGAGAGCGGGGATTGCCGCGTTGATTGGTGGAGCCGCGCATTCTGCCTAAAGTCCGACTTCATCCTGGTCGCTATTGTTTTGGGAATCATCTAGACGGCGAATGCTAGACCCTGTAAAGTCATCCGGGACATCCTGACGGTAATACGAGATCGATGCTGGATCGGTGGGCGTTGAGACAAGAGGCGAAATTCGCCTTTGGACTGGTGAGATGTATTACTGGTCAAATGGAAGGCGTTGATGATGTTCGCTCAGCCCTGTCGCTGTCGTCGTTGATGGGTGGCTTGCAGAATGGCAACAAATCTCCCGACGAAATCGAGCCTAATAATCGGCAGATGTGCAGCGACTTCGATTCGAAGCTTCTATGAAGTGCAGGGGCGACTTGTCTATTCAGAGTGCTTTGTCTAGCCGAGCAAGTCGTTTGTAGTCGATCAAATACAAAGTCTCACGGTCAACTCGACTGGGCTTTGAAGCGCAGTATAATACCAGTGCTTCGATATCTCGTAGTAGTGTCATCAATTGAAGCCAAAATACGTTCACTCGCTATCTGTATACCTAATCCGTATCCTAGCCACATGAAGTGGTCCAGAACTGTGGAACGCCACCACCTCAACATGTGATAGAGTGAATTCGATCCGTCGTGGCAATCTCTCCGACGCATTCTTTCTACGAGGCTCAGAATTCAAAAGGCCATTTTGATGGATGGTGGACTAAATCATTCCTTTGCGTCCACAACACGATAAAGATGTGTACTGCTTGGACTACAGCTATGTGATCCAGGCATGTGAGGCACGTTGACCCACCTAGACGGAGAGCTAGCAACTCCGTATCCGGACACTTGGTTCATGGCACGTTTCTGTGTAGTGCAGGGTGGATCTAGGTAGTATTTGTGTGGGGTCTCCACTAAATTCCGATGATGCTGCCTACCCATTACGCTGGTCGATCTTCTGTACCCTGAATATGTCTAGATCACTATCATGTTGAGTGCCAACTACAGCATACAGCAAGGTGTATGACCGACGACGATTTACAAAGGATAAAGTGTATTAACTTTATAATGTGATGTAACTATGATGGCTTGGCCAGTGGTTAAAGGAATGAATCACTTACAGCCAGAGCAAGACGCCAGCTGAGAAAAGGATGGATTTGTTGTTGGCCAGAGCTATGATGCATATTGCTCTAGAATGGTGTTGGTGATAAGTATGTTAGTCTGAAGTATAATTACCTCGCCTTTCAATGCTGCCAATCAGAAATCAAAGACAGGCCTTGTGCATCCCCAATTCCAAACTGGTGGAAGTACAATGGACCGCAACTGATTTATGGCTTCGCTTTGCATACTCGAGAGACATAGTACACATCTTGTTGGGTATTTTATGCTCTAGACGTGGGTCCGTTGCAGTCTTTCCACAGTTCCCCAAATGCGAAATTATCTACCACGAGGCACATGGAATCACTGAAAACTCTTCTTGTTAAACGTTCATCATGGTCCAAGGTTTGACATATCCTCCAAGTTGTCAAATATTGTTGTCATGCAAATTCTATGGTCACCTGACTAAGGGCATCAATAAGACGGTATACCTAGGGAATATTCAATGAGTTTTTTTCTCGACGAAAACATGTGCTGTGCTCATCACCATCTCACGTAGGAATTCAGTAAGTGGAGGACAACAATCTCCATTTAAGTGCAACGTCTGTGTTGGTGAATGCTGTAAGAATCAAGTCTCGGTCACTCAGCCAGCGTAGCACACCAGAAATCAGATGCTGTCGTAAGACGACAAAGACCACACTACCGCGTCAGACCTGAGGTAAGATCATGTCGCACCCAATCACGTAGATAAGTTGACACCTCTAGGCAAGCTAACTAGTCTGCACTAGACAGTCTAATACCTCATGTTGCTGACACACTTTGTGATGCCAAGGGCAACTTCCCAGATCTGACCGCATCACCCAAATCCGGGCATTATACCTCAAACCAGTTTTCTACATCTTCATATGTGCCAGAGGCTATGCGATGACATGACAAGCCACGACAAGCCATAACAAGCCTTGACAAGCTGTGGTCAAAGTTGACCTCAAGCTGGCTTACGCCAGCATCGACACCTTTCAGTATGGTGTCGGTGTTTCTTGATATAAGAGAGTGCTTCAAACGATCGCATGAGCACCAGCACTTCGACAATATCAATTTGTTCTCCGATCCCTACCTTACACATCAATCAGAAATGCGTTTCTCTACGACACCACTTTTAGTCCTTGGGCTCCTGACTACACGTGAGTTACATTTCCGCATCTCTGATCCACGCAAGACAGACTGATGATAAACTTCGCAGTGACCAGCGCCGTGCCTCGTCCATGCGTAGACGACACTTGCTTGTGCTCCCCTCCAACATCTCCACTGTGCGGTGCGCAAGGCGCAGGAGGAAAACGCGACTTCTTGCCCCCAACAAAACGCGATGCCGCTGCAGCTCCAGTCTTCACACCTGTGCCACCAATTTGCAGGAAGGGCGACTGCAGCTGCGACTTGACGAGTCCGCAGTGCAAATCTTTGAGGAAGGAGAGGGACGTTGAGGAGAGGAGCCCGGTCAAGATCTGTCTGCCTGAGGACTGTAAATGCAATCCCAATCAGCCGAGCTGCAATCCTGCAAATTCGTAGGAGCTTTGTGGCTGAAAAATCGATACTGTTATAGGAAGTCTAGAAAGGTAGTGCAATCTAAGTGGGTTGAAACGTCCAATACCGTCGCAACTCAAAGCTGAGGTATTGCGCGTCGACTTGCGGGATTCGTCATGTCGTACATTGTGGAAGTGTCTATGCCACTTGATGATGTTAAATGTTCCAAAAGACATCTCCGATTTCGCGGTCATGAAGTTGCAGGAGAACATTTAGCTAAGAACATTGGGGATCGCTCAGTTCCAGATAAGACACGGGCCGGGTTGTCAAGACAGAATATCTTAGTAGTAGCACTCTTCGCACCTACCTAATAAGGTTATAGTCACCATCTTTTCCTACCCTGAGTTTAGTCTACGTTGGATTCTTTGTGATAAGGGCGTATCATGTACCCCCGTTGGGATTACCTCGGTACCTCTCGTCTCACCTCGCTGCTTACCCAACGATGATTGGGCAAAACTCACGATCTGACACGCGTATCCACCAATCAAGCATATTCGTATCTGGAATCATGAGCGAGTATCGTATCCATGCATAACCCAGCACTGTCCAAAGATATAATAGGTCGTGGCAAGCAATATCAAGCCCTTTTAAGCTTCACCGTCCGCTGGACTCGTATCTAGATAGCTTCAAGTCAGCATTTAGGCCACCATAGAATCCTACAAAAGTCGTATAAGATCCCCGAGCTCTTGTGCAGGTGCTGAAGAGAAAACCTCAGACCATCCATTCCAATTATTCGAGTCAACACCCTCATTCTCCATCTCAGTCAAAACCTTACATCGCAATCCATCATGCAGTTCACCGGAGCAACCATCTTTGTCATTGGTCTCTTGACCACACGTAAGTCGTGAAATTTCATCAGCACATAGGACATGGCTAATGCGCTTACCACAGTGATCAACGCCATGCCCAACCCGGCACCTGGATCGATCGACGTGCGAGCGCCGCCGATCTGTATCCCAGAAGACTGCAGATGCAACCCTCACCAGCCAGCTTGTGAGTGATAAGCGGTTGTTTCACGGCTCGGAACAATAGTGTTTTTGCGTGGATTTGATGGAGCTGCAACGGAGCGGTACATTCTATATTAAAAATAAGATCAAAACGCGATGCTCCACTGCAGACACTTCGATGGCACTCGCAATGCACCCTCTTCCTCGATCGCCATATCAAAACTTGTGACTAGTATCAATTCGGAGTGTATATATGGGTGATGCGTACAGCCTCATACCCATAACCTTGCTCCTTACGTAACATTAACACTACACGGACTCAGTCATTGCGTTATTAAAGTCTTGCAGAATACTGGTTGTTAGTGAACAAAACAGGACCTGCGTTAGCATGCACCATACGTATCTGCTTAGTGTAATCTAGCTCCGAGCCTCAACACGCGACTGTAAAAGGACAACTGCTGTCTATAAGGCAAAGAGATTTTGTACCAGATTCCCGTCCACCTACAGCCTGATGATGCAAAAGACTTGCTGTGGCCTTCTTTTCGTGAGTTTCATATTACCTCCGCAGCCCGATGTGGGGAGAAAAAGCGTTTCGAAGGCTTTCTCGTCAGTAACATATGGCAGTGTGATATAGCCTCAAAGAAAAAAGGGAATCGTTAGTTACCCAATGCATCCGATAAATGACACTAGAATACTGCAACTCCAGAATGAGAAAGAAGTAGCCGAAACATCCGCCTTAGGTAACCTAATCTGGTTAGGCGCGACCTGGTGCAATTGCTTGAGGACGCCGTCAGCTCGAGAGACGGCATCATCATCTAAACTAACGAGCAACAACTTTCCGACTCCCACATCAAAGGACGTTATTGATCCGATCAGCTATAGAAGTCGCCGTGATAGGAGATTTCGTAGTTTTGCAAAGGTGCCGCGTGCCTCCTCCTATCGACCACGTGTTTTCATCAAATCCCTGGGGCTCTTGCTCAAACCTACACGTACGCCTAAGACAACCGGACTACCACTTCAATCTCGATATTCTACTTACTGGAGCATCTTCGATTTGATTGTTCGCACACAAGATATCATAAAACTAGAATCTCAAGAACAAACGCGAGGTATTGAGGCAGTTTCTCCAGGCTTAACCCGATCGAGAGACGTACCTTCAAGAGCACCCTGTTGACAGCATCCACGTCTGACAAAGCTCGGTCAAGAAGCTTCCGATTGCGCAATGGTCAAGATGCGGGGCATTTTAGATCTGGGCGTTTGTCTGCTCGCTTTCATCTCCCTTCCAAGTACCTTTGCATCAGAACAACAGCCATTTGAATACGGAGCAATGTCGGCACCTCAATACACCCTTCCTCCCCTTCCCTACTCCTATGATGTCAGTCTTAACCAGCCAATCCCGCCTTTACGTACGTCATGCTCATTTTGCGCAGGCATTGGAGCCGCACATCTCGGCCCAGATCATGGAGCTGCACCACAGCAAGCACCACCAGACATACATCACCAATCTGAACGCGGCATTGAAGTCGCAAGCTGAAGCCGTACATACAAACGACATCACCTCGCAGGTTGCGCTGCAGCAGGGCATCAAGTTTAGCGCTGGTGGACACATCAACCACTCGCTCTTTTGGCAGAATCTTGCGCCCGCAAGCTCGCCCGACGCAAAGAGCAGTGCCGCTCCCGAGCTCGTCAAGCAGATCAAGGCTACATGGGGAGACGAAGACAAATTCAAAGAGGCCTTCAACGCCGCACTGCTTGGTATCCAAGGCAGCGGTTGGGGCTGGCTTGTCAAGATTGAGACTGGCAAGGAGCAACGACTTGCTATCGTCACGACCAAGGACCAGGACCCCGTAGTTGGCAAGGGCGAAGTCCCAATCTTTGGCGTGGACATGTGGGAGCATGCTTACTACCTCCAGTACCTGAACGGCAAGGCAGCGTATGTGCAGAACATTTGGAATGTCATCAACTGGAAGACTGCGGAGGAGCGATATCTTGGAACGCGCGCCGATGCGTTCAAAATCCTGAAGGCATCTATCTAAGCTGTAAGATGGACAGTTCCAAAGATGTGGAGAGCCGATGTATCCCACGAGGTTAGAGTACCTTGGTGTCTGTGTTGGTGTTACGCTTGTCACTAGTGCAGCCAATCGGGTACTCTCCAGGAAACATGCTCAAAGACACTCATTAGCCCTCAACCATCAACTTGCGCATCACGATCTTGAAACCCCTTCATCTCCAGCTGAAAGAAAGTTTGAAGCATTGTATGATCCAGACTTTCAGACTTAAATCTGCGTGTCCTCTATACTTCTCCACACCTACCTTTCCCTCCCTCCAATCTATAACCTGACCACTATCCTGCAGCGCTCATCGTGCACCCCCGAATATCGAGAAGACCTTGAACCTATCACACTGAATCGAAATAAGCACCACCAATACTCTGGAATTACCTCCACAACATGTGCAACGGTCACTCAACACGCGTTAGCCAAGGCGGCTCAATCGCTGTCCTCCGACCAACACAGCATTTGAAGCGCGCTCCAACTGAAGACGAAATGCTTTTGTTCTTTAGCAATCGCTGTGCATCCCGCGGAACAAGCGTTGAGATGGAAGGGTGGAGCGACGATGAGCGGACTGACAGACATTGGGTTGTCATACAGTAAGTCTTCAACTACGTTGTTTCTAAGGCCGCAGCTTACAAGAGTTAGTCGAGACGGCGATCTCTCTTCATCACCACAGCAATCAGAACTCAGTCCTTTGTATTCATTTTCACTGCAACAGAGCGCTCAATCACAAATGCAGCTGGCTCAAAGATTGGACCTTGGGGTCAGCGATGCAGGGATTATTGGGAGGCGGGTGTCGGTTATGACGAGCTCGACGTCGGGACCGTTGACGGTGGCAGAGGGTATTATTGGCTGGAATTGAGTACGCGCACTTTCTTTTATGCATTGCATTGACATTTAGCGTTCAGCATGGTATCCTATAGTTATAGTCAATTCTCATTGAGTCTCTTCTTTGTTTGACTACCATTCAGTCCGCGCTTGTGCTGTTCAGGTCAACCCTAGGGTTGAGCTCCGCACTTCGTCCAGTCCGCTTCCTCAGAGTCATGGTCAAATCTCATGCAGCACCCAACTTGTCAACGTCGATGTTCAAGAGATAAGTATCCGTAGATTCAGAGATACCGACACTGCGGTTCATTGCTTCCGCACACTCCGACATCGACAGTTGACTGCGCGCCTGAACCCCCGCTCTTGGCTCGCATGGCTAGCGAGAACCGACGTCAATGATGCAGGAACGATAACGATATCCATCCAGTACGCTGACTGCATTGCCATGCCACCTTCCTCATCCAAGTATATCGCCAAGGATGCGGCATGCGTGGTACCACGAGCTTCGCATTCTACCATGCCGCCGGCGAGTCAAATGAGCCTGTTCAGCGGAACACAGCGCTGGAGATCGACGCCGGGTTCCAGAGTGGGATTGATGGGATAACATAAAGGTGCAATGGGCTGCTTGAATCCACGGACTGCAAGTCCCAGTTTGAAGGTTCCGCCATCATCAAAATGCACTTCTCGACATTCTCGCTTCTTGGCCTTGCGGCATTGAGCAGTGCCGCCCCTTCAGCCTCACCACCCAATACGCGTCAAACCACCACAGCTAGCGAGCGTTTAGGCTTGACGTGGCTGGGTGGGAATAGCAGTCTACCAAAGATTCTGTAAGTCTTCCGCAGAAAGGAGTTTTACCATGACTGACAATTATAGCGTGCTGTACACCGGAGGCACAATTGCCAGTGGATCCATCTATGGAGCTCTTGATGATACTCAGTATGGCCAGCTTCAGATTACAGGAGAGCAGATCATTGCTCGGAATCCTTACCTTCTCAACAATACACAGCTGGCAGTCTCGAATTGGACAACGCGAGGAATGGGCTCAACAGGCACGAATGATGCGCTGGTCATGAACATGACGCGATTCGCTCACGACGCATTGTGTTCGGAGGACAGCGACATTGACGGAGCCGTCTATACCCATGGCACGAACTCGCTTGAAGAGACGGCATTCCTCATGGACAGCTTGGTGAACTGCGGCAAGCCCATCGTTGGTTCTGGTGCTATGCGGCCCTTCACTCACGTCTCGTTCGATGGCGATGCCAATTTCTTCGACGCAGTCATGCTAGCTGCAAGCCCTGAATCGCGCAATAGAGGCCTCATGGTGGCATTCAATGCACGAATCATTCCAGGGTACTGGGTGACCAAGTTGCATAGCACCAACCCCAATGCCTTTGGCCCGACTGCTGGTGGTGACCTGGGAATCTTCATCAACAGCCTTCCCGTATTCTTCAACACACCATCTCAGCCAAATCACAAGTACTACTTCGACATCAACACCGTCTCAAACTACCCATCTTACCCCGCATTACCGAAAGTCGACATTCTGTACGCTGCCCGCGAATTTGACGGCAAACTTGCTCTTGATGCACAGGCAAACGGCGCCAAAGGGATTGTGATTGCCGGAACGGGCAACGGTGGTGTCCCAAGCGGTGATGAGGAGATTGCTGAAGCGATGGAGAAGGGACTGCAAGTAGTGGTTGGTACACGAAGTCCATACGGCCCCAGTAGCCCGGCCAGGACGCCTACATATGCAAAGTCGGGCTTTGTGCATGTTATTCAAGCGAGGATCATGCTTCAGCTGGCGATTGCCAGTGGTATGAATATGAACCAGACAATCGATGTGTTCGAGGGCGGATTTAGGAAGGCAATTGGGCAGCCGTGGAGCCCAGGAAGCTAGATTTGTATCACGAATTAATGATCTTGAAATACAGGAATCTGTATTATTGAGGGTCCCAATCACTGACACTGTTGTGTAAAGATGCACCTACCTCATGTCAATGGCTCGCGCTTGACGCACAATAGGCACAACACAACATCGCGTCTTCAGCACAGGCCGCGAGATCATTACACTCACCAAGGAACTGCGACTGTGATCACGACCCATTAATGCACTCAAATCTCAAGAGCCGCCACAATGCTGTCCGGTACAATTGTATCTCCATTCTGCATGGTACACTTGCTCGAGTCGACTAGAAATAGACCCCCTGCCTCACCGACTTTGAAGCACACAAACGCACGCGGCGTTTGCCAGCTCGGGGATGCTTCACGTGTAATGCTGCACTTCACACCTGGAGATCTATCCGCGTCCCGCTAACAAGCATCTTCGATGACTATCACGATCGTCAAGCAGTCACCCATCAGAGCTCACCAATCAGTCAATGGCCGAGCCTACAACAAACGCTCACATCGATACCACTCTCGATCAAGTCACTCATACTCATGAGGAATTCACAGATGGCACTATCTTCAACTTCCTCATCCGGTAAGAGCTGTGTTTGCTTGTAGTTCGCACGTGGCTCATCCTCCGAGTTCGCAGATGAGCTTTCGTAGGAGGGAAAGTGCAAGAAGCGGTATACCTTCGCTCGCATGAGCATATAAGTATCGAAGAGTCTTCCAGCTCCGGTTTGTCTCCAACCCCCACACTCGCTCAACTGCTCACTGAACACCACATTCTCACCCATCTATCCCCACTCTTTCGACTCCAAGGCCTGGCCACTTGCTACACCTTCGAGCTCACCATGAAGCTTCTCAAGCTCCTCCTCGCTCTGTGCCTCGCCTTGCTCGCCAGCGCCAGCCCTCTCACTCCCGGCGATCCAGAGTGGATCACTCCGCCTATGGAAGCAGAACCAGGCCGTCGTCGAGGCATTCCCTACAACAACCCCGACTTCATCCCCTACTTCTACCAAGACAACGCTCAGGTTGGCTGGATCTACAACTGGTACTCGACCACGCACGACACGCGCTCGGCATATTGGGAGTACGTCCCGATGCTTTGGGGCATTCGCGATGACATGACAGCGAATTGGCTCGACGGGGCCCGGAAGGCGGCGAATGAGCAATATGACAACCCTACCCATCTGTTGAGCTTCAATGAGCCGGACAACTGCGAGTAAGTGAGACAATGAGTTAGACAGACCAGCTATGGCCATACTCCTTGTACAAGGCCCATCCCCTAAGCTTCACCAAACCAGCTTCACTTCTCACTGACACCTCACTCCCCTAGACACGGCGCAGGCGGCTCCTGCATCTCCCCGTCCGCCGCCGCCATCGCCTGGAATCAATTCATGCAACCCTGCAAACTCATGAAACCCAAAATGTATCTCGGCTCTCCCGCCGTGACAAACTCCGGGTCTTCCACCATGGGCCTCTCTTGGCTCCGTTCCTTCCTCGCCGCCTGCCACGACTGCACCATCGACTTCATCTGCGTGCATTGGTACGATTCGGCCACCAACGTCGCATACTTCAAGAGTTATTTGAATGATGTGAGAAAAGTGGCGAATGGACGGCCGATTTGGATCACAGAGTTTAAGCCGAGCGGGACGGATGGGGAGATTAGAAGGTTTTTGGATGAGGTTATCCCGTGGCTGGATGCGAGCAAGGACATTCATCGGTATGCGTATTTTATGGCGAGGGTAAGTCTTCTGTGGATGAGGGGTGTGTAACGGTGGAGGACAGGCAGAGCTAACGTTGCATAGGAGGGGTTGTTGGTCAATGATGAGGGGACGGGGATGAATGATCTGGGAAAGCATTATGTCTATTGGAGGTTGGATGGGAAGGGCGGGTTCACGACCGACCCTGCGTGAGGGCGGGCTTGGTGGCTCGCCGGGGAGACGAGGGAGACGCGGTGGTTCGTAGGCATGGCCTACTAGGATTTATCAGGATCTATTAATGTTGGGTGTATTGTGCATGTACAAACTTGGGTGGGAAAGATGGTTCGGCGTCTATAGTCTCTGGTCAGATGGACGCGAACACTTAGCGGGAATGAACTCACAATACAACATCTCCCTCTTGCTTCATACATATAAACCACTTCACCAGTACCGCAGCTTGTTGACTAATAGATTGCATATCTGTTACATATTCTACAGTTCCATCCTTCATGCTTGCCAAATGTATATCTCCATTTACATCTTCCCTCCGGTCAACTCCTCGGCCACCTTCCTCGCTCTGTCTCTCGCGAGACCAACTCCCTCCCCTCCCTTTAACTTCTGCAACATATCGCCCACTCCCTCGGGCATCGGGCCATGCCATGGACTCAACCCCTCCTTGCCCTGGCTCCTCAAACCCACCGACCCATCAATGCCCCAGCCGATTGGCTCCTCCTCCGTGCCAAACACCTTGTCAATCGCCTCGTCCAACTGCGCCTCTTCGACCATGAATTCCCGCGCATTCACGTACAAGTCGTGCAGTCTGCTTGCCCGCACGGCATGTTGTCTCGCCATTCTCTTGCCGTAGGCTGTGCGGCGCTGGTCGATCCTCGCCGTCTTTGTGGACTCTGGCAGCGTTGATGCGAGATAGTCCCGAATGCCCTTTTGCACCGAGTTCGCCGTCAACAGATCCGTCTCGCGGGGCGGCGCAAATGCACGCGCCCGCTTATCCGCATACGAAGCGGCCAGCTTGGCCTCGAATGCAGAGTCCGTGGCGACCTTGCGCTCGTGCAGCTCTGTGACTCCCGAGCGCAGATTGGCGCGCCGCCGCTCGGCGAGCCGTTGCTTGTAGAGCTGGTACTCTGCATCTGGGGCATGGGGGCCAGGCTTCTTGAGCTGTTTCGGCGATGGCGTGGACGAGTCGAGGAACTCGGTGCTGTGTTTGGCGGCGGCATTGCGCGTCTTGAAGATGTCGCGGGGCACGGGGAGGTGGCCTTTTACGGCGGGATCGTGCGGGTAGGTGGGCTGTAGGGGCTTGGGGACGTCGATGTAGTTTGGCGACTGGGGCCCGAGGGCGAGGGCGGTGGGCGTGGACGAGAATGTGCGGATGGTGGTGTCTAATGGGCCATTGAGTGTGCAATTGATCCCCCGTGATGACCACGGGAAGCGGACGGGTATTCGTGGCGGCATGGCGACGGTGTGTGTATATCTTCTCTTCTCGCTGCGGAGTTGATCGGTGGTGTCGGTGGCAGCTTGCACGAATATTTTTGCCAAGGCGCTAGCGGCCGCTGCTCGAGAAAAAGTTCGGCCCATGCTGTCCGTCGCATCTCTGCACTTCCTCACCTTTCAAACGCAAATCTAGGAAGCACGCCGCCATGGGTACGCAAAAGAAGGAAAAGAACCGAAAGGAGCGCCAGGGGAAGACGGGCGATGGCATGGGCAATGTCAAAGTCAAGGGCGAGAACTTTTACCGGTATGCTGCTCTGGCGCATGCAGACTGCTGTCGCAAAAACTAATGTAAATGTAGATCTGCAAAGAAGGTCAAGGTCCTCAAGCGCCTTACTGACGGCAAGGCCCAGCGCAATGCCAAGGGAGACGTCACCAAAGCTGCCTCGTACCAGTCTCGCGAGGCGCCCGTTGCCCGTGTCGAGCCCAACAGGAAGTGGTTCAACAACACGCGTGTCATCTCGCAGGATGCCCTCGAGTCGTTCCGTTCTGCGGTGCAGGCCCAGTCCTCCGACCCGACGACGTACCTCATGAAGCGCAACAAGCTGCCCATGAGCTTGATTGAGGAGAAGGGCAACATCAATGGTCTCAAGGAGCACGCAGCCAAGATCGCCGTTGAGTCGCAGCCTTTCAAAGATACTTTTGGGCCCAAGGCGCAGCGCAAGAGGCCAAAGCTGGACTTCAGCACCATTGAAGATCTTGCCGGCCGGACTGGCACCATGCACGACACATATCTTGACCGACTCGAGCAGGCCAAGTTGCTGTCAGGTACATCTGGCGATGTCGAGGCTGATAACAACAATCCCGACGGCGACTTTGCGCAAGCGAGGGAGTTCATCTTCATGAAGGGAACTAGCAAGCGTATCTGGAACGAGCTGTACAAGGTCATCGACTCTTCCGACGTCATCTTGCACGTCCTCGACGCTCGAGACCCTGATGGCACAAGATGTCGCAGTGTTGAGAAATACATCAGGACCGAGGCGCCGCACAAGCATCTCGTCTTCGTACTTAACAAGGTTGATCTTGTTCCTTCAAAGGTTGCTGTAAGTCACTCTCCTCTCTCGCAACCCATTCTTCCTCCTCCCTCCCCGCCCCACCCCTCCCCTCGCCCTCATTCGCGTGACCCCTCCTTAAGTCAAGGACCATCTCCTTCATTCATGAATTGGTTCTGTTACAAGTTGGGAAGATTGACAGCGACTCGCTCGCCTGAGGTCGTTTTGGCCAAAGGTAGACCGGCTTCCGTTTTGGTTGCTGGTCGCTAGAGTTGCAGAGTGATTAGTTTGAGTTGAGGGCCGTCTCTGCGTTTTGAGCAGATAGGTGGCGGTTCTCTTAGTAACGTTTCACACATTCCTTCATCAACAGCAAGCTTTTTTTTTTGGTTGTTGAGATCGAGGCTGACATTCTCAATAGGCTGCATGGGTACGACACTTGAGCAAAGAGTTTCCAACACTGGGTAAGTCACTTGCATTGTTTACTGTAAAAGCTCAATCTAACAATACGCAGCCTTCCACGCTTCGATCAACAACAGTTTCGGCAAAGGTTCGCTCATCGCCCTTCTCCGCCAGTTCTCTTCCCTCCACAGCGATCGCAAACAGATCTCCGTCGGCATGGTCGGCTACCCCAACACGGGCAAGTCGTCCATCATCAACACGCTGCGGAAGAAGAAGGTCTGCGTTGTTGCACCTATTGCGGGTGAGACCAAAGTCTGGCAGTACATTACGCTCATGAAGCGCATCTACATGATCGACTGCCCCGGTATCGTACCACCGAACCAGGATGACACAGATGAGGATTTGCTGTTGAGAGGTAGTGTGCGTGTGGAGAACGTCGAGTATCCTGCGCAGTACATCGAAGCAGTTCTCAGGCGGGTACAGCCACGACATCTGCAACGGACATACGACATCAAGGACTACGACGATGGCGTCATGTTTCTCGAGCAGCTGTGCCGCAAGAGCGGTAGGCTGCTCAAGGGAGGTGAGGCTGACATTGATGGTGCTGCGAAGATGGTTCTCAACGACTGGATACGCGGCAAGATCCCATGGTTCACACCACCGCCCTACAAGGAGGGCGAGGAGGCCAAGGAGGGTGCACCCGTCAAGGCAGGCCGTGAAGGTCGTTTGGGAGAGATGAGCAAGAAGAGGAAGCGCGATGGTGAGAGTGTGGCGACTGGAAGCGTCGCGGCCACAACGGACAAAACAGGCGCGACTCAGGATGATGAGGTTGACGAAGATGACGACGATTTCAGCGGCTTCAGCGAAGACGATGGACTTCAATTAGACGAAGATGATGACGATGAAGACGATGAGGAGGACGAGGACAATGAAGAAGGCGGTGCACCCGTCGACGACGACGAAGTGAGCGAAGACGACGAAGACGTCGAGCAAGAAGTCGCTGCAATATCAGAAGCATTAGCCAAAGCGAAGAAGCGGCAACGGACAGGGTAGGCTTTGGAGAAGTAGATTTTTACGATGAAAAATGATACCCCAGTTTATGATCGCACATTGCAATTCAAGAAAGCTGTTGATGCCTATGATATGTCCTGCTATGATCCATGAAGGAAGCTTGGCGAGCGAGCCAAGCTGCTGTGCCGCCTTGAAGTAACTCAAAAGAGCGGTCTGAACACTTCAACTTATAATGTGCACCTCAACGCCTACTTCCAACCATCTCCTCGACTCAAACTCTCCACCACCAAATAGATCTGTTCTATCATCCTCCAACCTAATCCCCACAACAAGAACTACTAAACAATGGAATCCCTCCCAGACGAACTCAACATCATGATCGCTTCCTACCTCACCTCCGCAATTGACTCAGCAAATTATCGCTTGACGAGTAAATACTGCGCACGCATCGGCGCAGAAGAACATTTCCACTATTTCCCATCTGGCCATGGGACGCCTGAGTCGGCGATGGAGAGGATGCGGGGGATTCTGGGCAGAGAGGAGTTGAGGAGGTGTGTAAAGGGACTCGACTTTGATTTCAATGCCGCAGCTGAGGGGGAGGAGGGTGTGGAAGACGTCGCAGAAGACGAGGATGACTTGGAAGAGGACGATGAGGTTATGCGGGCACGAGATCAGGCACGAGAGCGTGCAGCGAGGGCAGAGCGGGACAGGATCTTTGTCCTGGCTTCTATTGCGTCTGGATTCCGGGACGCGGAGGTGCGGATCGAACTTCTGCAGGCGCAGAATCTTCCCTTTTCATTCTTCTCCTCTTCACCCGTACAGGACATCGTAGAAGGAGGAGGTGCGGGTGAGGCGTTCACGCGCGCGTGCGAGAGCGTCAAAGACCTCACGCTCTGGTTCTCCGATCGCAACGTCGTCCACTGGCCAGACTGGCATGTACACGGCACGGTCCGCGCGCTGCGCAACACAGAGTCGAATCTCAGGACATTCCTCGCCAGCCTGGGTCAGCTGGAAATCTTGGCCGTGGCGTTTGATAACGGGACGTTCTCACGCAGCGGCCACGGGCTGTGCGCCGTGCTGCCGACGATGCATATCTGGTCGAAGTTGAGCAGTATTCATCTTGACTGGCTGTACGTCGAGGGACCGGAGCTCGTCACTCTACTCGCTAACCATGCGGAGACGTTGAGGTGCATTCATTGGTCGGGGATGGTCATGAGGACGGATATGGCTGGGGACAAGAAGAAGAGGCAGTGGAGGGAGGTATTTCAGCAGATTGGCAGTATGGACTTGAGGCATGGGGGCGTGTTTGAGGGGTGGAGCTTTGGGAGTGAGGAGGAGCAGGCGAAGTTTGGGGATTGGAAGGGGAAAGGGAGGGGTGGGAGGGAGGTGGTGATTAGGACGGATTTGATGAAGTACTTGGAGGGTGGTGAGGAGAAAGAGGAAGACGGGGTGGAAGAGGACGAGTGAGGAAGAGTGAGTATTTGAACCTTCTTGGCTCCAGCTGACGGAATGTGTGAGCATCGATATTCCATATCTCTTTGTACGATTGGTGAGAAAATAAACAATAGGTCGTTTTCCTGGGCAACATGCACGGCGGGGGATCGCGGGCGCTCAGCCCCCTCGGACATGTCAGCGAGAGCCGTCGCGGCGCGCGCCATGTCCGAACAACAGCCCGCATCAGCCTCACCCCTAACCAAACATAATATATATCATGATCATGCCACTCTCAACTATCTTCCTCAACGTCTCCTCTCTCCCATCATTTTCATTCCGACACTCAAATATGTCCCAACTTTCCCCTTCCCCACCCACCAAAACAATCCTCATCCTCGGCGCCTCCTACGCCGGTCTGTCCCTCACCCACCATCTTCTCAAACATGTACTCCCATCCCTTCCAGATCACAAAATTGTTCTCGTTGCACCGTCAAAAGACGTAATGTGCCGCCCCGCATGTCCGCGCGCCATGCTCGCAGACGAATACTTCGACCAGTCAAAACTCTTCGTCGACATTCACGCTCAGCTCGTGCAGTATCCGTCTGACAAGTGGGAATTCGTGCACGGCGCTGCTGTTGGGGTGGACCATGTTGCTCGAACGGCAAGGATTGGGTTCGGGGGGAAAGAGCAAGTGATAGCATTCCATGCTTTGGTTGTTGCGACGGGGACGAGCACGCCGAGCCCGTTGTTGAGTAATGGGCCGTTTCGCAAGGAGGCGTGGGACACACTCCGATCTTCTCTTCCTTCAGCGAGAAAAATAGTAGTTGCGGGTGGAGGACCGACGGGCGTTGAGGTGGCCGGGGAGTTGGGATCTCATCTCAATTCAGGGTCTGAGGGCAGGAGAGTGGAGGTTACACTTGTCACGTCAGGGGAACGCATTCTACCTTCTTTACGTCCTGCACTTGCAAAAACTGCAGAGAAGTACTTGAGCGATCTCGGCGTCAAGATCTTGACTGGGACGAAAGTCGTCAGCGTGGAACCTGAGAATGCTGGACGAGACGTGGCGGCCACTACGAGTTCGGCAATCGTGAGCTTGAGCTCGGGCGAAGAATTGGAAGCTGACATTTCCATACCCGCAACTGGGACGCGGCCGAATACAGCATTTTTGGCGAAAGAGTTATTGGACGAAAACGGAAAAGTCAAGACGAATGCAAAGACACTCCGAGCCGACAGCGTCGGAGATAGAATCTACGCCCTCGGAGACTGCAGTAACGCTTTTCGCCCTGCTGTCCACAACGTCCTCGCCGCAGTGCCTGTTCTTAGCAACAACATCGCGAAAGATCTTCACGCCGCTGCGGGAGTGGGTGCTGTAAAAGAAGACAAGCTCTTTGTAGAAGATACGAGGGAAACGCAGCTGGTTCCAATCGGGAACAAGAAAGGCGTAGGTGCAGCGATGGGATGGAAGTTGCCAAGTTGGCTGGTATGGATGATCAAGGGGAGGGATTATTGGATCTGGACGACGGGGAAGCTCTGGAGTGGGAGGCAGTGGTGAAGGAGGGCGATGACTTGAGAAAGCGAAAGGTTGCGACCAAGATGAGCATGTTGCTCCAAGAGTGTGTTGGGTTGAGAATTGCTTTCGTTGCCACTGATGGTGTGTGTTGTATCAATAACGTTTGAGCAATGTAGTCCGAACAGCATAACAAGACACTATGCGATCATTGGTGTTATATGAAAGTAATATTTACATTGACAGTATGGCGAACAGAGATCTACCAGAAGAATTTTCTAAAGTTCGAATAGCATTGCACCACTCTGCTTAGTTAGCGTCCACCTTATGGTGGTCAAAGTGACCTTTCTCATATGCGACCGCCCGGTCTCCAATACCTCGAATGCGGCTTGCACGTATCCCTGTCGTAGCTTGTTACAAAAGGCAGCTCTTCACGCAAATCAAGCGACGTATGATCTACAACACCGAGTAATATTCAGACGCTATGTGAGTGTGACCCACTGACACGTGCTTGCTCTTCCTACGAATAGCTAATCACGATTATACTTATTACTTTCAGAGTGTATGATATAAACGTGAGCAATTTCAAGAAAGAGACCTTCATTCAGTTTGTCTCTGCTACTAATCGTGCCTTTGCTCGCTCAAGTGCTTCTATCGATATAATCCGCGAAGGATGGTCGGCGCGAAGAGATCGTGCTTCCACAGCAACAACATGTTCTAGCAGCGTCACTGCCTGCTTGACCTGCCCGTCTGCTGTGTATACTCTTGCAAGCTCGTGCTGCGATGCCAGTCGAGATGGATGGTCTTCTGCCAACACCTTCTCTTTTATTGCGACTACGTTCTCTAGCAGCGTCACTGCCTGCTTGATCTGCCCGTCTGCTTGATATGCTGCAGCAAGCTCGTGCTGCGACGCCAGTTGATCTAGATGGTCTTCTACTAGTACCTTCTCTTCCACTGCAACTATCTGCTCTAGAAGCGTCACTGCTTGCTTAACCCGCCCATCTGCTTCGTATGCTATTGCAAGCACGTGCTGCGACGCCAGTCGATCTGGATGGTCTTCTGCCAGCACCTTCTCTCGCACTGTGAGTACGTGCTCTAGCAGCATCACCGCCTGCTTGATCTGCCCGTCTGCTTGATATACTACGCCAAGCTCGTGCTGCGACACCAGTCGAGATGGATGGTCTTCTGCGAACACCTTCTCCTTTACTGCGACTATCTGCTCTAGCAGCGTTACTGCCTGCTTCACCTGCCCATCTGCGTGGTATGCCATTGCGAGCACATGTTCTGTTAGTAACCGATCCGCATCATCTTCCTCCAGCTCGCTGGCTCTCCACCGATAGCTCTCCTCGAGCCATGCCACGGCTTCTCGAATCCTCCCGTCGACCCGCAGGCACCGCCCTACTAGCAAGCTTAGCTTAGACCTAGTCTTCTTATCGTCTGTCTGCGCGCTTTCAAGCAGCCGCAGTGCATGTGGCATGTACGCTCTCCACATCGTTCGATTCGCATAGTCATCCGATGGAAAACACTTCGTGATGTGCTGCAGCGCGTTCCCCGTCGTATGTGCATTATTCTCATGCTTGCTCATCCAAAATCGAGCGGCAAGGTGCACCAGCCGATGCATATCGTACCACTCCTCACTTCCTGTTCCTCGCAAATCATCTTCGCGCCTGGCCAAAAACGAGTACCCGCACAGAGTGCCAATCGCTTCTTCTATTGGTGCCTCTGTCTGCTCCCCAGACTGCAAGCTTGGCAGCAGCGAGCGTGGTATTGCTCGCCACTCGATGCACGACAAGAACGCGAGAAGATCCGCTGCTGCTGCATCACGCTCGCGAATCTGGCTGAATGTCACCACCCAAGTCATGGCCACTGCGTTAGCGGATCCCTTGTAGCGCGTGTGATCGTGGAACTCCATGCTCATCAGGCGAACGACACTCTGCTCTGTGCTATTCAGCAGCTGCATGTACTTTGCGATCGAAATTTTGTTCATATTTAGATAGGCAGCTGCCTGCGAGATAGCCAGAGGTAGACACGCCAGCTCGGCAAGCAGCTGACTTGCCGCCTCGCTCTCTTCAATCAGATTCTTCTTGATTAGGGATTTCTCCAGAAAAGCCGCTGCATCCCGTCGACTCATCGGTCCAAGCTCCAAGATGTCTCCTCGACTGAGCGATACGGCTACCTCCTGCACGCGCGTCGTGAACAGCGTCATGCCCTTGTCGCCCTCCGGCAGGTAATCGAGGATACCGGCATTCTGGTTACTGCCAAACAGCAAGTCATGGTCGTCCGCGTTGTCCACTATCAGCAGCCAACGGCCCGCGTGATCGGAACTCAGATGTTCCCTCACCAGCACCTTGGCGTCTTCTTCCCCGGCAGCGCCGGTCCGGCCTATCTGTAGAGCGGTCACGATGCCTGCGCAGGCCTGCTCGAAGCTCTCCATGCTCAGCGCGGGCATCCAAAAGATCGAGACAGCGGACATGGTCTCCTTGACCTTGTATGCAAACTGCAAGGCAAGCTGTGTCTTGCCTGTCCCACCGAGTCCTACGATGGATAATCGATCGCAGTCACGATCTATCAGCAACTTCTGGTTCAGCGTTTGCAGCTCGTCGCTTCTTCCAACAAAATATCGGTTCTTCACAAACGACAAGACATAGCAAGGCTTGCTAGCCATTACAGGTGAAACAGTAGCAGTCACGGCAGATGATTTACTTAGTAGGTCTCGGGACCTGTCCTGTGATTCCTCCTCGATTGCCTTCTTTAGCCGCCGAAACGCCTTCTCTTCCCCCTCGCCATAGAGCAGCGGCATGATGATGTTGAACAAGCCAAGCAATGAGTACGCTCTATCTTCCTTGCGCGTCGTGCGCCGTCCCGTGGACCACGACAATCTTTCCTCGATGCTGAAGTTGTCCAGAGAAGCACCGCTGAGCGCAGGAACTGGAATGCCCGTGATGTCGTGGATTCGATGCTTCAGCTCGTGTCGGCTGCCCAGCGGCTTCCCGTCTCGATCAAAGAAGCTCAAAGCGCGCGGAGCGAGCAGCTCTTGCAGCGTCCAGCCACGAGTGAACCATCGGCTGCTTCGAAATGCCCGCTCCAATGCTGGCGTGCCCGTCGCGGTGGTTGTATCCTTTACAGGACCTGGCACGTCCGCCAGGAATACGTAGCACCGCGCTGCATCTCGATACCAGCGAAACATTGAATTGATCGCATCTTGCAGCTCAACCACATCTGCCTTGTTGATGCAGCATGTGTCCACCCAGATGTAGCGAAGGCCGTCACGCTGGGCCTGCTCTGCGCAGAAGCGGAGCTTGTTATAGCCAGCCTTGTGGTTCCCAGTCCCGTGCTTCAGATCATCCAAAGTCACTTCCTCGCCCTCCTGCCATGTGTGCGAGAGGATCGCATAGGCGGGCAGGCCGTCATCCTCGTGTACGTCCTTCGTCGGGTGGAGTGTGCGGTCTTGCTGAACTTCTAGGAGTCGCATCAGGCTGGGACTATCCGCGCGTGGGGGTTTGTCGTGCAATGGTAGGTCTGCCTATGTGATGCAGTCGATGTCGACGGGTGTCTGCCGCAGGAATCGGTGTTAGGGAAGGGCAAACCACCACGAAAGGTTTCCATACGTGGTAGATGGAGGCTGGGTTGTTGTAAGGCATATTGGAGGCAGCGAGAAAGCTGAGGGTCGTATCCGTGCCGCACGTCAGCTGCAGGCTGAGGAGGGGCGGTGTTCCCCAGATCGGCCTGACCCGTCCAAGCGCCGGCAGCGTCCACCCCAGACGTTTCGGCTAATCATACCGTATCTCACAAGCCATCAAGCTCAACAGAGCAGTTGCTGCCTCGTCGTCTGAAGGCATCGTGAGGCAGCGTGACAACAAAAGACACATTCTAAGTCTATATACCCACAACATGCGCCTCACTTATTCTGAACTTTGCGATAAAGATTAGCGCGATGTCTGATGTCTTGTTACCGCAATATGTCAGCGACCTGGCATAGTTAACTAGAGCGTCCCGCCATGGTGAGAGGCTTTTCTGCGTCTTCTTCTCTGACTGACTGACGTCCCGCCATCAATGCTGCAGATGTCAAAGAAGGTTCTCGCCCTAGGAATACTAATATCAGTCCTTATACTCCTGCTAGAGACTTCTAAAGAATTAATAGAGTTGTGAAGTCGCAGATACACGGGATCTCACTAGCAAGTGTCAGACCAACAGGCTTTAGGAAACGATTAATGATCGGATGAGCTGTTCACCTGATTCTACCGTGCTAGCTCTATGTATGAAATAGAGAGAATACGAGGCAAATATGGGCACAGCTCGACTGGCTTAATCGGAGCTGTCGACGTGCGATGTGCTCAAGTTACTGTATTTCGAAGATATGTGGGATAAAATGAATGACGATGTCAGGATTCAGTTCGTCAGTGGCGAACCAGTCCCACCAGCATCATTCGTGTAAATACATTAGAGATGAGTATGCAAGTGCACGGGTATCAAGTTCGTTTGGCTTTGGACATAATCATCCAATGCTAAACGCCGCGCAGAATCAAGATGACATAGGAAAGGGGGAGTATATGTCTGTGAGGACAGGAAACGATGCGGAAGAACGAAAAGAAGAAACATGCGAGATGTGGACGCAGACGGCTGTCTACGATCCATGGCCGCGACAAACAAACAATCAAAGAAATCGATCAGACCACTTCCACTTCCACTTCCACCTCCTCTATGAGGCCTCCGCCTCCGACTCATCGTCCTTCGCCTTCTCTTTGCCACCATCTCTCTTCGCCATCTTTGCCTCCAGCTTCTGCTTCTGCTTCTCGTAACGCTCAACTGACTTGGCTTCGTTGCGCTCCTGTCGCTCTGCTTTCCATCCACGGAACATCCACGGCACTGCCACGATCATATCACCGCTGCTCTTGACGCCCTTGTTGAAATGGCTGAAGCTCTCCTTGAAGTGAGCTTTGGCGTCGGTGCGGTGCTGACGTGCGCTAGCGGAGCGCTTCTTGGCCTTGTAGGCATTTTCGGCGCGTACAGTGGCTTGAAACTGGTCCTTAGCTGTGCGTCGCTTGTTGGTCAAGAGCATTTCTGTGCCGCTTGTTCCGGGGCGTTTGGGCTCCTCGGCCTCTGGCGTGGAGGGCAGGGGCTTGCCGGCATCGGACTTGGAGAAGAAACCCATCGTGCTATGTGGAGAGAGAGGTATCTCTTTGTTCTTCTTTTGGTGGATTATATTTGTAGTGTTAATGAGTGTCTGACGGGCGAGTGACAGATCCGCGTAAGGATCAGAGAAGGATGCGACGGGAGCCGGCTCATATACACGTCTGCACGAGGCACGGAGTATACTCACAAAACTCTACTGGTTTCCGTCTAGCATCCAGGGCTCCAGATTTCATAGCGCACCCTGGGCCTTGGCTGGGCAGCTCACACGACGGCGAGTAGGATCGTTACACATGGACAGACTATCCTAGCAACGATGTTCGAATTGGCGAGAGAGTTGCTATATGACTCATACTCCCCAGGCTCCGTCTTCGTTTTCGTCTAGTTGGTTGAAGCTTCAACCGAATTCTGAGTACTCCTCGCACTCCCCTCTGCCTCCGAAGAGCGTGACATATTTCATTGAATGGTTTCATAGTTTCAAGGCTTTTACAGAGACGCACACAAGGCCCAGGAACATCTTCAGTGGAGATGTTGATATTCTAGAAGGTTTCGAACTGGGGTAGCGCCCATGGGTGGCAAGGAAGACCCTGTGAAACGAGATTGAATCTAATCACAGCACGCTCGCCCTATTATGCATTGTTCAGTATGGTAACCAGGATTATGGTCCACATATCTCAAAGAAACGGCCAGTGTCTACCTAGAAGCCTTGCTCGTGACGACCTGGTAGCGGATCACAAGTCTGAGGTGGAGACGCATTCGCCCATTATGCGACTTGCCAAAGTCGCCGAGAGCAAAAAGGGCCATGCATGGTGCCCATGCACGAGAAGGCATACAACGACTGGCTACCTGCAAATTATGATGTCAACCGTGCAAAGGGGGTCTAAAAGTCTGCTGCTTGGGGGGATGTTGTTGAAGATAAGGGATAAGGGATCAACTAGTCCATGATGAGCGACCGAGGTTGGTAGCGCGACGCGAAATTGTTAGTTTCGCGATCAAGCACAACGCCTAAGTCAACGTCTACGCACAATTTCGAAGACACCACAACCTGTGGCTAAGCGGATATCATGGATACGCATCAAGCGGCACCGCCGAATCCTGCTATTCCAGCCAGCAAGAAATATGCCCATCTTTACATGCCTGTAATTACTGCGTCTTTGATCTTTACAAACCGCGAAATCTCCAAACACATCCTCAATCCCAAAAATGCCTACCCAATGAATGCAGTGCTGCTCGTTGCAGCTTCCGCAATTCCTACGCACTACGTGGCCTCGAGCTTGTACGAACCGAACCGCCCCGAGCCCACCCCCGAACAAGTCGTTCGCTTCACGCGCAAACACGATGCATACCGCGCCCTTGTCCTCGCGACTTATGGGCGTCTATACGGCACACCTTTCAATTTGAGGTTCGTGATAGCAGACTTCATGCTCAGCTACGCCATTGGAGCTCTCATCGGCGAGCGTCCAGCGGGGACACGGCAAAGGCGATCGGAGTTCCTCGTTGCGCTCCTCTGGGTCATTGGAAGCGGGGCTGTTCCGCTATTGCTGCCTCCCATACCTACTCTCGATTTCTGGACTGGAGCTTTCGATAGGACAGTCTGGCGCGCCGCATATGTGGCACTGGTGGACGATATCATTGGTATCCTTGCCTATCCGAACGTCAGGACACTCAGGGGCAGGATTACGCTTGTTCTTGCTCAAGCGTTCACGATCACCTCTCTGGTGTACTTTGCGCTGGCGTGGATAAGAAGGTACAACGAGGGATACTTCCGGTCAGCCAAAGTGGTCTGACAGCGTCACTGCGTGGGACGCAGTAGTCATGTACATCAGTTTGGACATATTGTGAAGGCCGGGGTCACTACTTGTTGCTCGCGGATCAAAACCCATAGAAAGTTTTCCCAATTATGCCTGACTGAGGGAAGGCCAAGAGATCCGTACAAGATGCCCTCGTAGCCACTCGATCGATGGGAGCAATGGAGAAGCAGCGCGGCGACCATCTGCTTTGGTGTGAAGTTGCGGAGTTCGTCGCCATGGAAAATTGGGTGCAAGAGTTTGCCGAGTTCGGATGAGCCATGCAGGCTCGCCGCCTTGAAGTCGCCCTCGCGGATGCCAGGGTAGTTGTGATGTAACGACTTGACGATGTACGGATGCTGATGAGACGCCATTTCGGCACGTGCAAGGCACAATACAGGGTCACAGAGCATGTCAGCCGTTTTATCAACGTAGTATCGTGGCGGACTACACCATACTCACGGTACCTGAGCGTATAGCGCAATAGCGCAAGAAGCATCAGGGGCTACAGGATCTGCTCAAGATCCACCGTAGTACCTGCTTTTGTTAGCTTATGGCTCCAAGCTCGACTGTACTCGACATACAAAGTCGGCGCTGGCCTAGTGTACCGATGCGGGGATCGGGAGCTTGATTGCGTTCTGGCGCGGGCACGTGCTGGTGGCTCTACTACAGTCAGCAACGGTGTATAGGTGAGACTTGATTGGACGGACTTGCAGCAAGGGTGTCGGCAATCTCTGCGCCAAATCAGGGTGGTGGGTGTTGCTTGACGGAGCGGTGTGTCGTGAAGATTTTACACACACCAAGAACACAACAGCTCCAGGGTCCATCCCACCCCGCAAGCTAATTGCGCCGTACTCGCATATCAACGCGACTACGACAATGGCTATTGCGTGATCATCGTCGGCAAACGAGATACGTGATATGATCGAGCCTCGCAAGACGAGAAGCGGGAAAGGCGGGGCCAGCTCTGGACATGCATCTCGTGTAGGGCAACACGAAATTGCTGTAACATGTTGTGTAATGCAGTTTCATCCAAGAGATATCGATTACATGAGCACTGGGCTTTTCAGGGTTGGTCTCGCTGGGGCGAAATGGGCACAAGGGAGACATATGCACAGTCGAGTTCAACTGGGCTTCAAGGACACTATGTTTCCAAGGCCTACTTTGGCTACTGGCTACGATGAGTCTTGTTCGTAATCGTTTTTCACGTTCCTGAACTCCATTTTCTGTGACACGCATTCCTTCCACCAAATAATCTCTCAACTTGACTTTTCCGTCGATTCGCCCGACCGATCGATCTTACAAACTGCGACTTCACAATATATTCATTGCCGACATCTTCAAGGACTACGGGGTCACACAGCCCAGGGCAACCTTCGATGGCTTGTTGCGCCTCCCCACTTAGCTGCGGGTGAAACTTCTTCGAGGTACTCTCAACATGGGAGGCAGGATCATGAGTATTGGGTTCCGAAACGGAAGCAATTTCGAGCCTGAGCTCCGATACACAGAAGCGTGTCCCCACGGGCAGCAACGTGTCTCCGTCCCACCCCTCAACAGACTGCTAAATGCAGGATATTTAAGCCTTAGGACTGCGAAAGTAGTGGCAGATGTCTTCTTCAAAGAAAACACGTCTCACCTGAGCGACCCTGATCTATCAACTCTCTGGCTCATGGGCCTCCAGCGAGCACAACCTGGCAATGATTCGCAGCTTGATCTTCAATCTGAGCATCCGTGGTAAGGAGTACAAAGGAGCAGTCAACATGATTGAGCGGATGCGAAAATCATGGCTGGTCTGCAGACTATCGAGCTCGTGTTCGAGGTCTCTGCGTTTTCAGTTCGTGAGGTTCATCAGGCAGCACCCGAATTCCGTCAAATTCCACAAAGCACTTCGTTGAGTCGCTTTCGAGGCGTTAGAGCTACACTTCAGACTCGCGGTGATTTAGCCGTGTTCGAGACCGTTGAAGGGAGGGCGCTCTTCGAAGAGAACTTCAAGTGGCTGGCCGAAAAGATGGCACAAGGAAAAGCCACCGACAAGACATATAGTCGACTTTCCTTGCTTGCAAAGGACGGGGCGACGTACAAGCGCAAGGCTGCTTCTCACAGCGAGACTGGTGGGGCGAAGAAGGTGAAGACGGAAACTTGATCTGGCTCTGCCAGTACGAGAGTGGCCAAGTGCAGGAGACTGATCTTTTTCATGAGTGTAAATGCATAACTCAGATGCTGCGACTTTCGATGTTGCTGGGTATGGCGGTTTGGCAACTTGCGTTCACGAGGCTTTCGCATGCACAGCAGCCCACACTGGAAATCCATTGAGCTTCCCCGTGCCCGGTAGGCGTAGAAAATGCCCGAAAACAATATTTGACGCCATACTCTCCCAAAACTGTAGCGCAAGATGCACATTCCATCTTTGAAAACCACCGTTTCTGACGTTAATGTTCACCGCCCTCATCGCTCCCTTCACCACCTCTCTCGCTTGCGACTAAGACACGCTCACGTGGCTAGCCGATCTGGCTCGCCACTCACAAAATCGCTGCTACAACCTGTCCTCTCCAATCGCCCACCATACCGGCGACGGCATCACAGCATCATCGAATCACAGAAGATGTCGTGCGGCACCTTCACAGCAACCGAGTGGGCTGTCCTGCTCGCCCTCCCCGAGGACATGGACGAGTACATCAAGCAGCTCGATGCGCGCGACGTCCGCCCCGCTCGTCCACCCTCCGCGCCCGCCCCGTCTACCGTCGTATCTCCTCACAAATGGGCCTTCCTCCGCGACGAGGTCGAGAATGCGAGCAAGACGTACTTCACGTTCAGCGCCAAGCCCGGTGTAAGTCATTCTTTGTTTTGCCTTCACACGCACAAACAGCACTCAACATGATGCTAAGTGGTCATGATATAGGGCTCCAACCGCACTACCATCAAGGATGGCCGCGTGCGTGTCTACAAGCCCAACATGCTCGACGAAGCGTGCGCGCGCGTGTCCCTTGGCACGTTCGAGAGGAAGCCGCTCTCCCAGCTCCGACAAATGGCGAGGGAGGCGGGGTGCGAGTTCGAGGCCGGGCACGAGACGAAGCGCCAGCTCGCCAAGAAGATCATGGAGAAAGAGAAGCCGTTGCATATGACTGCGGCGGGTCGGGCGGAGGTGGAGAGGTTGGCGAGGAGGTGGGAGGGGGATGAGGAGGACAAGTCGATGTGGTTCATGGGGGAGGTGAAGAGGGGAGAGCTCGAAATGAGGGCGTGTAGCAGGAAGGAGTGGGAGGAGTAAGATTTTGGTGTTGGGTTTGGGTTTGTGGTGGTGTCTTCGTGGGCGTCGGATGGAGCGTCCAATTTCTTCTTGCGTGTAGTTGATACCTTCTCCTCTCTTCAAAGAAGACAGTATTTGCCCGTGAAACTGCTTCTTGCCTTTTGAACTTGGCGTGCTCTCAAATGCTGTGTAGTATGATTTCGCTCCCTCATGATGGCATCTTCGGTATGTTTGCTCTTTCGAATGCAGCAATCCATGCCGTGCGCTCGATGAGTGCGAGACTCACCAATCCGCATACCGAGATTCAATTTTGGAGAATGATATGCCCAACGACTGTCCCTTCCGCGCATTCTCCGCCTACCGCAGCCGTTCGTGATGTCTTGCGGTGCGGGGCCGCTTTGTAGGGTAGCTTGCGTTTCTCGCACCGCTTTCGCTCCACCACACTCGCAGATCCGTGCTTGACCACCACGCTCAACAACAACACGCGTGTCATACGCACGTGCAGCTCAGAACATCCTCGGTCGAGGATCGTCGACACCGTATATACATTTTTAGCGCAAGCGCCGTAAGACCATACCGTGCCCAGGTCATCATGGATCCGCTTTCCGCATACATTCACAGAAAACGTACGGGCGGAGCAGCATGGGGAGGACACGGCCAAGTTCGACATGCCCACCTCGCCGTCGGGAGTCCCCAGCTCTCTCCGCTTGAGTGGCCAGCATTTCCGAGTACGTTGGCCTCTGGCGCGTATCGTATCTGAACTGACCGATACAGGCACATCGGTGAAACGCCCACCGTTGGGTTGGCAGCGAACACCACCTCCAAAGAACCGGATGCGTTCGAAGAGCCTGACCTTCTGCGCTCTGCACTTCCGCGTCGCCTTCCGCAGCCGACGATTTGTCAGGGGCCGCATCTTCTGGACCGACGACGACGACGGCAAGACAAGGACCTTCGACGAATGGCTGGCGAAAGAGGCGGAGCGAGCGACAACGTGTATCTAAAGTACATAACGACCGTAGAAGGCCAAGATACCCGCGCCGTAGTAGAACGGTGGTTGCCAGGTCTGACAACCCATGCGGACCTAAACGACGTTCCGAACAGGTTCCTCAGGGATGTGTTGACTCCAGGATCACACATGTCGCGCGTCCTTACTGCGATGTACCTCGACAAGATCAATCGGCCACCATTATCGCCCTACCAGCTCTTGCTGCTTGTTCTCTTGGTGTCTGACACTCGGCGCATGACCAACGATCAGGTCCTTGCCCACATCGGTACCATCTCAAAGTACTGAGCGGCGCCGTCTAGGCGGGCAGAGCTCCAGCATCAACTCAACATAGCCGCATCAAGCGAATTGTTCACACCATACCAGTGCAGCATCGCAAGCGCACACCACTGTCACTATGTCGCGGGCTTTGGAGAAGAACTCTACTTCTTCACTGACAGATTGCTGCGGGGCAACCTTCTACACACTCTGACATCTCCCTACCTGGCGACAACGCGGTATTCGAAGCAGAGGCAAAGTTCTGTTTCGAACCACCATGCCACGGCCATCCACTACGATCTCCGAGCAGCATTGCGTGCGTTCGTCTCAGATGCACCCAATGGTCCGCTTGATGCCTTATTCGAGACCATAGAGGATACAAAGGGGCCTTGTGGCATGAACAGAATGCCAGTTGAGCCCTTTGAGGCTATCCTGGCAGCGCTTGCATCACAAGAAGGGCTGCTTGTGTTGCCGTATACTAAGGACGTCGACAAGTATAGATGGAACCACCCTCAGATCAAGTCCGTAAATTACAGGACATCAGTCCACGAGTCTGACTCATCGCATGCTGCTAGATGGACCCACCACATGGAGCTTAATTCAAGGCATTATCTTGTGCCCGCCGAGATACCGTTGTACTTCGACCTACGACTCGTCAGCAAGGCCTGGGCGAAACATGCGGCTCGATGCTTCTTCAGAAGCTCCATGGTTTCCAGCGCATGATGGACATGTATTCCAACAGGATGACAAGCGAATGGTTCTTTCCATATGCAGGTCGCAACGAGGTAGAATCGGACGACATTGCGCTGCGCTATAGAACCATCGTCAAGCACCCTTTCCACTGGGAAATAGATACGAAGCAAGCAGATATCACCTGCTGCCGTGATATATTGTATGTCAAGTATGGACAGCCGGACAAGGACGAATTTGCGTCCTTCCGCGGGGATAGCGACCCAGATGGTGAGCATTGGCTGGTCAGATCTGACAGCGCTCGTGGCTTGCAAGTTCGAGGCTTCCTAATCAGGGTGCAAGATTCAATCAAGCGTTACTTCAGCCTACATGGGAGCATACTGTACAGGTGTTCATCTGGCAACTCGTGAATCGTCCCCAAAATGCGCCGAGGGTTGGTGAACGATACGCCCTTCACTTGGGCAATATTGTCACCGGGTTAATGACACTTGGTGGATATTTTCCAATACAAGCTTTCAAGAACGGCAATTGCTTGGACATGTCCCGATGTGGAACGCCCTAAGCAATCTTAAGGTTTGAGACTCTAGTTGAAGTCAATACAGGTCTCCGAATATCATCTGGAGCGAGATGTTTCAAGGCCTGGCTGAACAACCTTGTAACGTGTCGCGTGAGTCTATCGGGAATGTCTGATAACTTTCTGAATGATTCGACACGAAGGGGTGCGTGATATCCGCATTATGGATGATACCAGTCACATTCCTTTCTGCCACTGCTGCCGCTTCTGCCACGTGGGCTGTTGCGTTCAGCAACGGAGACGATTGATAAGCTAGCATCGACGGGTGCCCGGGAATAGCGGACCACTAGGCAGGATCACAAGGCAGGGGTTTGTGACTCCTGAGGTCCCGGTAATCTACGGGTTCAATGGAATCTTGTTTGCGAGAAGCGATGTATCCATGGATGTACATATCCGAGCGAACGGCGAGCGTGCGGTCCGATATGGGATTGGGAAAGAGGCAAGAGGAGGATGTTCTGTGACGTGAAACGGCGAGTCTGAAAGAGACGATGGAAGAGTCGGGATTGGGCGCTTTGGCGTGCTGCTTCCGGTAATGTTGGTTGCCAATTGGTATGATCATGTTCAATGTCGGTCCAGGACACGGTTGCTCAGACCCGCCATGTTCTTGAGACTCACTTTAGGTTTCGAGGGCCGTTTCAGTGTGCAGCTTCAATCAAGGACCCTGAGGGTGTGCGTCGAGGGCGGATGTGTCAAATCACATGCTATAATCTTGTAAGCTAAAGGCGCATTGCGGTGGTATCAGCCCAAGGACACAATTCGAGTCGCGCATAACTCCTGAGCTTTAGCTTCGACCTCAGAAGAATTATTGTAACGTGTGACACTACCAGGCTTAATGTGCGGTGCGCTTGCCGAAGCAAGAGGTTCAAGGACGACGGCACCCCAGAACAGCATTGGCGCACAATGGTGAAGGAGTTCGTCGACTTACTCCAGACAGTCAATAGTAAGTCCTTGCTCTATCGTAGGGCTTGTGCAAGCAATGTTGTGGAGGCCCTTGAAGTAATCTGCGCGTGCTCTGCTTCGCGTCAACAGGTAAACAGAAGCGACCCTGCCTTGGGATTCAGCTTGAGTGCAAGAGCTAGGACACCAAAGACTCGAAACGCGGCGTTCGAGGCAAATGGGTGCGGTCGTCGCGGTTTCTTGTCGCATCGTTGTCTTCTCGTGGTCGTCGCCGCGGCCGGCCGGCAGCCAGCCCGCAGTCACCGAAGGCGCGGGGTCAAGATATTGCCAGCGTGGTCGACTTGTAAGCACGCCGCCAGCTCTCCGAGACGACGCAACTCGAAGCCCCAGTACTTCCGAGGACCTTTCCTGGAATGAATAATGGCTAAGATACGGCGAGGATATGGACAAAGGGGTGGTGCTGCTCGAAAACGGGAATAGCCCAGCTATTGCGGACTTACAATGTTGGAAGCTGCTTAGGTTGCAGCATTCCCAGCTGGTGGACGAGCAAGCATCTTATCCGGCGTCGATTGATATCATGGATGAAGCCGACGATGGTCTTGGGGTCGTGGTGTGGTGATTGGGGATGAAGGGGAGTTGCGGCGAGAAAGTCACAACATTGGCGGCGTACTTGGACAAGAGCGACCCCATCACCTTTCCTATCACTTACTCCCTTGCCCACAACACCACAATGTCAACTCAAAGACCTCGAACATCTGACCCCCTTTCCTCTAGAAGCTCCGCCCGTCCATCGTTAGCGCACGATGGAGCGACCCCATCGAGCTCTTGACCACGCTGGAAACGAGAAGCCACCACGCCGATAAATCCCCGCCACGGAGCCAGCGCTTTCGCTCCACGAATCTTAAAGAGCAAAAGGGAGGCGAACCACCAACAGCCACTTGAGGAGGTCGTGAACGGTGTTGTTTCGAGAGCCAGCTGTTGCTAGCCATGGAAGATCACTTGTCGACCAACGCGCGTATCGAAAGCGCCAGCATTGTGTGACAAGACACGTATACTCCCGCCACGCCCTATTTTGCTATGCGAAAGCGCAAAGGCGCCAAACTCGCCGTCACCGCCCGTTACACTCCCGTTACGACTCGGCCGACCGAGTCGAGGAAAGGGATACGACCTCACCATGGGAAAGGTTCCCGATCTTGCGCCAGAGCCGCTTGCGCCGCTGACGAATGGCGAAAACAATATCATTGTTTGTCGCCGCAAATTCCGTGAGGGTAGGAGGATTCGATGCCAGGACTACGCGAAGTTGACTTCGTCCTTGGTCCGCGACGCGCCCAGCCAAATGAGCTGTTTTCTCGCAACAACTTCGTCGTGGACGACACCACCATCGCGGAACTACATACAGCACACAACATGGTCGATCAATTGAAAGAAAGTGGAAGCGAGGGGTTCAAAGAGGGGTTGAAACCTGTTCACTACAAAGGAAATGATAAGAGGTGGCGGAAGAGTCACAAAAGGGCAACGGGCACAGAGACGAACTTGGACTGATACACAATAGAATAGAAGAGTTCTGTCTAAGGACAGAAACGATATGGGGATACTGGGGCAGGCTGATAGACATTGGAGATGCAGAAACTCAAACTCAGGAAGATGAGAATCTAAGCCCAGCGCGAACACGTCCTGGTCTTGCGACAAGCTCAGTACACTTTCAGCGCGCATAGAGAACAGTGAGAAAAAGCCACGGGCAATTTTAGTCTCGATTGAAAATGGATTGAAGATGGATCGGACGGCGGAAGTCGGCATCTCTGGACCGCTGCTTGAATGCAGACTGAAGTCGACTCGGAGCTAGGCCCAATGTTGTTCCCAATGGTTAACTCTTTTGAGAAAGGTGTATAACGCTAAAAGAGGCTAGTGAAGTGATTAACTTCATGTGTCCATCTACCTCCTGCGCTCCGACATCATTCCATTCCATTCCATTCCTGTTTACACTGTAATATGTACATGTAGATAACACATGCCATCACTGTGACGATGCAGCTCCACACACCTTCCAACTACTCGACCGCCGGGGACATTCCTCACTCGCTTCCATCACTCGATCGAGGTCACGCTGCCTGTCATTCATTCCCGGTAGGGACAATGCTGTACATGATATATGAAGACTCCTTCCTTGGAGCAGGCGATGCCTTCATCCGTCGTTGCAATCGTCATAGGCCGCAGATCCCTGTCATTCACACATTCATTTGATCCTACCACTGTCATTACCGACCATGCATCTCCTATCAACTTCCGCCATACTGATCCTCTGTACCAGCCATGCAGCATCAATCGCTCCCCGTAAGCCTAAGTCAACCCCGGTACTTGACTGTTTCGATAGTCTCGCACCTAGTCTCCCCATGTCAGCCTACAACACCACCAAGTGGGCTCGGCCACTCGATCTTTTCGAAGCAGTCATCGGAGAAAACGCCTCCGTAACTACAATACATGACAATGTGGAAGATATCAAGCGCAAAATGCCGGAACTCTATCTCCCCGACGACCCTCTGCCCAACACAGCTCGCGACGTAGCCACTGAACTCGAGCACTTCGAGAAGCGCCAGGCCACTTGCTCCAACCCAAGGGTCAGGATTGAATGGGACACTTATACATCTGCAGACAAGCAGGCCTGGGTCACTGCCGTCAAATGTTTGTTGCGCAACCCAGCCTCAGGCCGCTTCTCCGGCTCGCAAAACCGCTATGAAGACCTCGTCGTGCTGCACCAACAAATGACGCCCCGTGTGCACGGCAACGCCATGTTTCTACTCTGGCATCGCTACCTCCTCTGGACCTTTGAAGACATGTTACGTCGCGAATGCGGCTTCACGCGGCCTCTCCCCTGGTGGGACGAGGCGCGGTACTCGGGGCGCTTCCAGCAATCCTCTGTGTTCAGCAGCCAGTGGCTCGGCACAATGATGGCGCGGGGAAACTGCGTGCGTGACGGCCAGTTTGCAAATCTCGCAAGCAACGTTGGCCCAGGCACACGTAACCAGCGCCATTGCCTGAGCAGGAACGGTGACGAGAGCAAGACGGCCAACACGAAGCAGAGCATCACCGAGGCGTGTAATGCGCGCAGCACATTCGCCGACATGGCGGCGTGCACTGAGGGCGGAGCGCATGCGTGGGGCCACAATGGAATCGGGGCCGTCATGCAGGATGTATATGGATCGCCGGCAGATCCGGTCTTTTGGTTGCATCACGCGTACATTGATAGAAACTTTCGTAACTGGCAAAATCGCGATGCGGCAAGGAGGACGACGACAGTGGGAGGAACAGATGCAAATAGACAGGGGATCACGTTGAATACGGGCATTACTATGAATGGTCTGAGGGCGGATGTGAGGGTTAGGGATATCTTGAATACTCAGAGTTCGACGCTGTGTTATAGGTATAGCTACTAGGAACATGATTGTATGAGGAGTGTGGGCAGTGGGGAAGGGGGTTATAGGATGGAGTGAAGGATTGAGTACATATGTACAAAAAAGTGCGAAGTGTTCTGGAACTATCGCGGACCTTGAGTAGTTATGGAGTGGGTTCTGGACTCAAGTCATTTCTTATGTTTAGTTTGATTTGCTTACAGTTGATGTATCCGCTTTAATTGTGTGAATTCGCGGGAAGGAGCGCAAGTGTAGCAGCCGGTTTCGCATCAAACCACCTTACTTTACTGTTGCGTCGGCTGCTATGTAAATTCTCGTCAGTCTATTGATGCCTCTTCAACCTTGAAGCTGCGACATCACTGAATAACTCTTTATTGGTAGGTCATTGGGTTCTACGTGTTATACTAAGAGGTGGTTTGATCGCAAGCGAGCAAAAAGGGAAAGTCAACGACACCAAAGTTTGATGTACCATGCCGGGCAGGATATAGATTTATATGAGAGAAGTATGACAGCAAATGTTTGGAGTAAAATGAGTTTTCATTGTAAATAATTTCACGGAATAAATTCGTAGCTATAGTCTGTTCATCTATAACTACGTCTTACACAAAACTTGTCTCGCGCAACGAATATGCAAAGAGACAGTGTACATCCCCATAAGTTATCGAGCAACCTCAATTCGTTCTGTGTTTCGGATGCTACTCTTGCTAGGTCTCGTAAAGAGGTTCCACTTCCTACCCTTCGTGCTTCCACGCTCACTCGAGCGATAACTTCCCTCGCGAACCTTGTCATCACTTTCGCGAGCTGAAGATACATTGATTTAAGACTGTGACCTCCTCGCCAGAAGGCTTCCGACGAGGGAGCCGAGGGATCTGGGCGCAGTCTTGTCGAAGAATGCTGGGAAGACCGCGGCGCAGGCGCAAATTAATCCGACGTTGATCTCGAGAACACTGTATGCATCTCTGTTAACGAGTGACATGTTAATATGGGCATGAAATGGGATTACGCACGTCCAGTGGAGCACCTCGGCTGCTACGTATGTCTGGTCCGGGTCGCGCGCATACTGGCGCGACACGACAAACCTCATGATGCTTGTCACACAAGTGCTATTATATCGTCAGCCTCTATAAGGATGTTTATGGACCATCTAAGGCACGCGCGGGACTTACAATAGACCAAGTCCAAAGATCGAAGCAATTCTCAACCGTCTTCCTAAAGGCATATTTAACCTTAAGATTGGCGGTAACGGTAAGGCCAGGATGTAGAAGTCACTGATCATGTTGAAGATTCCAGTCGCCCACGGAAACGCAGCATAGCTCATGCATTTGCCCTTGATGGTAGGGTTCCATGCTGATGCTACTGGTGTGCAGCGGAATACGTCGACGAAGAACGTGATCACGTAGAAGATTGAGCATGCGCATACACCAAATCATGGGAGCCATTTCGTTACGCGGTCGATTTGGAAGATGCGCAGGTAGCCGATGAGAATGCAGAGCTTGATGGAGAGGATTAGGGGGAAGTAAGATTTTTGCGCGACTGTCAGCCACTGTGATGGTTTGTCAATTAGATGAATACTTGAGGCTTTCCTGGCAAAGACTGGATGGCAACATACCTTGAGTGTGTTAATGATTTCAGTGGCTCGGATGTCATAGATGTGCACCCCAAACCTCCATGTGGTCGCTGCATTGCATGAGCTGATGTAGATAAGTGACGTGATGATGTAGGTTACCGTATGCCACAACGATCGAAAATTCTAGTGGGAGAGCCTGTGAATTGGACCAAGGGCGCTTCGTGCATACAGAGACTTCATTTCTCATACCCATGATAGCAGCGCAAGCCCCTCCCTTAGATTAGCAAATTGCCAATATTCATCACAACTAAGATTTACAGTCATCCACTCCAAACTTCTTCTTGACAACGGCCCGGGTGTACAGACGGATGAGTACTACTACTGTAGTAAAGGCGAGGACGATAGGGTGAAGGATGATGTTGCGATGCTTGTAGTTGTCGTGAGTGTCGAAGTCCGGCGTATGGCCAGGCGGCGGAGGAGCCGCGGGCATCTGAGATGGGTCCATCGCGGCTCCAGCGGGACCTCCAGACGACATGTTGACGATGCACTTCGAGAGATGTGTAATACTCTCAAAGTATTGGTATATCCCTCTGACTCGTGGGTGCGACTGAAACCACTGACACGGAAATAAGTGCAGTGGCTTGAATTCTGGACCTCTTGGATGGCCACGGGACACATATGGGAAGCATTGTGCGCAAAGAGAACTTTCCGTGTCGATCCATCCGCGTGCGTTGGGAGGTTTTGGTTTGCCTCCAATCAGACGAGTGAGAGTTGTCGCTGAGTGCAGCAACATTGTCAAGGATTCTCACCCTAGCACAGATTGTCGTGATGCAATCTTGGAGGTTGGGATCAGTCCTGCATTGATTACGGCACAGTATTACATTGTGCAGTCGCACTTTAATATCCTTGACATGCAAGAGCTGAGTTGAGGACATTGGTAGGATGGTGTTGTGACAACATTCGCCCGATTGCATCAGCATTTGCGTGCATGTGGGATGCTGACATCGATGGCTGAAGACCCAAAGCTACGGATTCTGGCGAGAAGTAAGATACTCATCCCACACCTTTCCCAAATCAGCCGGCATAATGGGGGCGAACATGTTGCCAAGCCAGCCCTTCGAGCGATGCGCCTTGAGACCAATTTCATCCAAGAGCCGATCAACATAGGGGACGCTGTCAAATGCTGCAAAGTGGCCAAGCTCCCCATTCGAGAGATATCGCCGCTTGTTCCATGCAATCATATGCGCGATGTCCTTCTCTCTGTCGGCGACCGAGGGAAGCTTGAACGCCTTGTCCCAGTAAGCCACCGCCCAAATTGCTTGAGCTTCAGCTGCAAATAGCTTCGCGCCTGCGACAACATGGTTCATGAACAGAATCGAGTCGTCGTGAACAGGAGCCAGCGTATGGTACAGGCGGTAAGGCGTCCGGTGTTCATACTTGTGGTAGTGCTTCGGCGGGTTGCGAAGCATGATGAAACGTTTCAGGACCTGCTCGTCGGCGTCGCCAACAAGTTTCTCCCATTTGGCTGTCTCCTCTGGTGTTTCGATGTTTTTTGGGAAGGGTAGCCCCAGATTCATCAGTGTGTCGTTGTCAAACATGTATAGTCCGCGTTTCCAGCCAGTCCCGCAAAGGACAGCGTCGCAAGGAAAATGCGTGCCGACATCATCGTTGAGGTACAGTTCGTTGCCGTTGAGAGACTTGACATCACATCGGTAGATATAAACCTTCTCTGCGACCAGTGGCCAGAAGTCTTTGAAATGGCAACCTCCGGCAGTGCCATTTTGCCAGATAATGCTTGAATCTGTTAGCATCCTGCAAGGTTCGGAGTGCGTTCAATGAGGTAGGAAACTCACCTGTTGTCGTACTCCAGCTTTTCGAAACCTTTGTCACTTTCCCTTTGTCTATAGCCCGCGTAATTTCGAACTGTCTCGTCGAGCAGCGAGAATACTTTGTTCACAAGCTTCGCGCCGAGATTTGTGCTGTGCAGGAACCACGTCCACCATGACCTGTAAGGAATGAGATAAGACGGCTGCAATGATGCCATTATCCGAGCTTGTGACGCTTCGACGCCGTTCTTGTATGGCGTGGGTAAGTCTATCGGAGCGAAAGCGGCAGCGCCGAGCGAGCCATCGCCTGTCTTTCTTATGATCCACGACACGGTCTTGTTCGCCTTGATGGCTTCGTAGACCATGTCAGCGGACGACTTCCCAGCGCCTATGACCGCAATGTGTTGAACAGATTTATCTTGAATCACATCAGATTGCCCAAAGTTAATTGAGTGAATAATCTTTCCTCGGAAATTTTCTTTGCCTGCAAAGTCTGGCAGGTTCGGCAACGAGGATTGCCCATTTGCCATCATGATTCTCGATGAGATCAATGTCTTCCGTGATTTGTCTTTCCCATCAACGCACTGCAGTTCCCAATGACCATGAACTTTTCGAATCGTCTCAACGTCCACGTTGAATTGTATCCTATCTCGCAAAGTCTTTCCATTGTGACTTTTGGCGTCCGCATAGTCTTCGAGGTACTTTGTAGTGTACTTGGCGCGAAATAGGTCGTTCATGGAATCCTCTTCCGGTGGCAATTCCATACGCATGTCGGAGAATTCAGCGATGCCGTATGTCCATTGTGTCCAGAAACTGGGATAGATCCTCCCTGGCAGCTGTCAGAATAATTTTTGTGCACTAGAGTGATTGAGCTCATACGTCTGCTCCATACGCCACCAAGGCAATAATCGCGCTCTAGAATGGCCAGCTTCGTGTCTGGGTGAGCTTGAAGTAGCCGTTGCGCTGCAACAATCCCGGTGAGGCCTAAGGGTCGCCATCGTTACTTGGTCGCTCTGAACAATTGTTATCGGGAACATACCTGCACCTACGATGATGACATCAAAGTGCGGATCGGCTTCACCTCGCGCCATGATGAAGCTTGTGAGAGATTCTCAGTGTTCTTGCTGGCTTGGTGGAAGCTTGACGCAACTTAGTCGCGTGTACAAGCGGGAGACTTGCGGCGCAGCTGCCTGGCGGCGGGGAACCCTGAAAGACATTGTTACACGCGAATGCTTGGGCATTCATACACAAGGCACTTCTCGAAAATGATGCGAAAGTAAGATAAAAACGACATTGCTAATGTGACTCTTTCCGATGCGACTGCTTCATAATCGCCATAACCGTGATTGTTTGAACACCTCGTTTGGTGTGTGTTTATGGGAAGACAACGCGCACACCCTTCGAGTCCAGCCTGGCAAGAGGCACAACATAGTCATGCTCAGCGACAACATCTGTTTCGTCGGTCTCGAAGAGCTCGAAGTTGAGTGCACCAGGAATAAACATTGCGGCTACAGTAGTGTCGGGGACTAAGAGCTGGCTTATGACTTACTCCTGCTGGGATCTTCCAAACCTTGCCGTCTCGCCGATCTGTGTACAGTAGCGCTTCATCTGGCGACACACGCGGCAGTCTGTGCATTGTCCCGTAGCTGTGTCTAGAGTCGATGTCAGCATATTTCGATATCGGGCTGATCGTTTGACTTACCGGAGACCTTCTTTGATAAGCGCCTGCAGATACGGCAATTTCTTCAGCTGCGACCACGTAGGACGATCGTTTGACCAGCCAAACTTTGCGCCTCGTAGTTCCTGCTCCAACCGTTCCCGCATGTGAGAATTCGAAAGAAGGTAGAAAATGATGAAGTGTAGGGTACGGACAGTAGAGACGGATACTGCTCCCAAAAGCAATTGCGCTTCTTTTGTCAAGCGATCCACGCTGACGTCCTCTTCAGGAAGATCACTCTCGTGGACCATATCGCTGCAGAGATGTGGTTCACATGTGAGCACTCGAACCATGAAACACTTATTGCCCCTAACATTATACAAAGGTTCTGGCATGCGCTTGTCACCTTTGGTTGTGCACTTACAATTCCCCACGAGGAGGCTCAAATATGTGAAGAGCTTGTCCTTCCTGCAGTAATTGCTGCCAGCCTCACCAACGACCTATTCTCATATGATAAGGATATGAAGCAGCTCAACTCGCCGGGCTTCCCGACGTGGTCAATGCTCTATGGGTGCTAATGCACGAGCACGACATCTCTTTACAGGAGGCAAGATCTAAATGTCGCGAGCGCATCAAGACTGAAGTACTCTCCTACAAGCACGTCATAACAAAGACATTGTCGAGAACGGATCTATCTCAGGATGCAAAACGATACGTTGAACTAATGCAGTACAGTGTGAGTGGCAACGTAATATGGAGTATCCAAGTGCCCGAGATACCACAAGAATAGACAGTACAATGAACGCCAACTGTCACCAAAAAAGCTCGGCATCACTCAAAATTCTATCACGGACTCTTCGAGTCATCGAAACAAACGTACTCAATCCTCCTTCGCAGATTCCGAAGCTGGCACTGTGACAATTCACGTGGATAAGAAGACGAGAATCCACCCAGGGTCCGACTTCTTTGATGAGGGTGTTGGTCGAAGCGTATCTCCTGTTGAAGCTCTGAGTGCCAATGGCCAGGGATGGGATGCGCGCGATTTAGCGCGTTGTGCCGAGTTGCCAAAACTCGGAGAGCAAGTAGGTGTATCGCACATTTGCAATCCAGAGTCTAACAGACAAAGCTCGTAACCGAGCCGCATCAGTACATCAGCTCGCTGCCCTCGAAGGGTGTTCGCGACATGCTGATTGATGGGATGGACGTGTGGGTCCATGTTGTGCCAGCATCTCTAGTCATCATCAAGAACGTGATTCGGATTATCCACAACAGTTCACTAATGTAAGTAAGAAGGAAATCAGAACCACTCAACAGCCCTGACATATTCCATAAGGCTTGATGATTGGCAAGATGGCTAACAGCTACGGCGTGGCTGTCCTTCCACTCATATCGGTTTTGGCGAAGCACAAACGATCAACTCCGCCACATTCCAATATGTGCGAGCTACTGCAGAGGTCCAGAAACAGTGCAACAACAAATCTTTTAACATATTTGTTGAAGAGATGAGAGACTTGTTTGTTGGCCAGAGTTTCGATCTGCATTGGACAGCTGAACTACAATGTCCTTCCATATCGGAGTACATGCAAATGATCGATGGCAGTAAGTTGAATAAGTCTCAACACACTGAGACACCAGCTAATGCATCAAGAAATGGGCAGTCTTTTCCGATTACTGGTGCGATTGATGATGGCAGAATCCCCAAACGCAAATCGCTATAGCATGGATCGGCTCTGTCGCTTACTGGGACGTTACTTTCAGATTCGTGATGACTACCAAAATTTGGTCTCAGACGAGGTAAGGGTTCTCTGACTCCGAAAACGACGATCGCAGCTGACAGGGAGTCAGTACACAAACCAGAAAGGATTCTGTGAAGATCTCGACGAGGGCAAGTTCTCTCTCCCACTCATCCACACCCTGCATCACACAGACAAAGCTCTCCAGGTCAGAGGCCTCCTTCGACGTGGTCACGAACGAGGTAAATGCACCACAGAACAGAAAAAATGCTTTTGGCACACATGAGGGGAACCCGAAGCCTCGACTACACGCACAGCCTTCTGCAAGAGCTACACAACGAGCTAGGTCAGGAGCTTCGGCTTCTCGAAAGGGTCTTTGTTAAGGAAAACCACGATCTTCGTCTTATGTTGGCGTTGCTCAAGGTGTGAAGTGGCCTGCATATGCGGTAAGCATGTGAAACCTGGCCTGCCGGGAAAATAAAGTATGCAGGGTCGCGATTTATCCGTAGATTGAATCTGATTCTCAATTGAGCAAACGCCGTTTTCATTGTCGATCAAGGGATCATATGCAAGGGATGATCGCTGCGCCGCACCCGTGCCAATCTGCGGGACCTTGGAAGAGGCGTTTTCTTCGACTTCTGGGCATTGGACTCACAACTTCTTGTGTTGAAGTATCCTGCAAGCATGGACGGAGACATACCTGCGGATGCTAAAGATGAGAATCCACTTGAGAACATCGAAGAGCATGAGTACCCAAGCGGGTGCCGTTTTGCGGCGATTGTGACAGCTCTAGTCCTCAGCATTTTCCTTGCGTCTCTCGATACTGTTCGTCAGCGCGAAAATATGAGGGGCAACCTCGACTTTTCTAACTTTGATAGACTATTATCACGACCGCAATACCATCTATAACCAACGACTTTCATAGCCTTGCTGATGTCGGCTGGTATGGCTCTGCGATGTTCTTCCCCTTGGCCGCTACACAATCGGTATGGGGAAAGGCATATAAGTACTTCCCTGTCAAGCCTGTATTCCTCTTGAGCATCCTCGTATTCGAGATCGGCAGCCTCCTATGCGGTATGTGGTTGTCTCTGACGATTTCCCGCGCGAATTGCTGATCCACAGTAGCTCTTGCACCAAACAGCGACGCCTTCATTGCTGGGCGTGCTATTACTGGTACCGGATGCGCAGGTACATTCTCTGGATGCTTCATAATCATCTCTCTATCGTCAAGGCTGAAGCTACGACCAGCAATGACAAGTTCTCTCTCTGCTACCTTTGCGGTTGCATCAGTTGTAGGACCTTTGATAGGAGGTGCTTTTACTCAGAATGTGACGTGGCGATGGTGGTGAGAGAGTCATTTCTACTTCGATGCTATCATAACTTACCCAAAGCAGTTTCTACATCAATCTGCCGTGTGGTGGTGTTGCGGCAGCAGCCATGCTTTTCGCATTCCGGGCCCCGAAAGCTGCCGCACCGACGCCGGCGAGCGCGAAGGAGAAATTCCTGCAGATGGACGCCTTAGGCGCTATGTTAATTTGTGCCACGATAATATGTTTCACGCTGGCATTACGGTGGGGAGGTGTGGAGAAATCATGGCAGGACTCTGAAGTTATTGGTACCTTGATCGGGGCTGCCATATTCTTGGTGCTCTTTGGCATCGACCAGTGGTATCAAGGGGAGAGAGCGCTGATCATGCCAAGTTTCCTCAAGAATCGGGTTTTGCTGGTGGGCGCCGTGTTTGAATTCCTGTAAGTCATACATTGCATCCACACAGAGCTGATAACTGAGTTGTGCAGCATCGCAGGTTATTTTAACCTCCCGCTCTTTTATCTACCGATCTACTTCCAAGCAGTGAGAGGGGTGTCAGCTATTTCGTCTGGTGTGCGACTAATACCGATCATTTTGGGGCTGACCATAACACAAATTGTGGTCGGCGGTGTCATAACTGTAACCGGTGTTCACAACCCATTTCTCATAATCGGGCCCGCAATAGCAGCGATAGGAACAGGCTTGCTTATGCTACTCAACGATAGCTCTAGTTCAGGCTACTGGATTGGTTTCCAAATCATCCTGGGAGTTGGCGTTGGGTTCTGCTTGACAATACCCCTCATGCTGTCGCAAGTTGCGGTCAAGACAAAGGACGTGTCCACAGCGACTTCGATCATAATCTGTATGAAGACAATGTCAACTCGGAATTCTTCTCTCGCTAATGAAGAGTACAGTCTCGCAGTCTCTGGGAAGCGCTTTCTTGCTGCCAACAGCCCAAGCAGTGTTTCAAAACGAGCTTGTTAAATTGCTCAGAGAATTAGCACCTGGGATCAACCCCTTGACAGTCATCGCAGCTGGTGCAAATAAAGAGGCGATCGCAAGTCTTCCAGAAGAGAGCTATGCAGGTATCGTGCAGAGTTATAGTAAAGCATTGCGCTTTACATTTGCAGTTGGCATCCCATTTGCTTGCTTGGCTCTTGTAGCCAGTTTGTTCATGCCTTGGTTTAAGTACGCCGATACGTCCAAAAAGGCTGTTCCAAAGATAGAAGAAATGGAAGAAAATGCCATGGAAGAAACCAAAGTGGGCAAAGACAGTGTTGTGGAGAATAGGGATAGTGAGGGAGAAAAGCAGATAGAAATGTGAAGCAACACAATTGCTGCACGTAATGCTACATCGCACGAATATGTCGTGCAAGATGTCAGCGTAAGAGCTAGAATTTAATCAACCACGTCTGATTGGTTTGTATGACTGAGTGCTCGAGGCAACGCCGAAGGGCGCCTGCATGCTGCCGGGCCATGGTTCTTTACACACTCCGCCAGTCCTTGGCAAAGGTGCATATAAGTCTGACTTGTCCGGCCCCACGAAATCGTTCTTGTAACCAAACGTACCTTTTGACTATTTAACGATGGCTGAAGATGCACACAGTCGCTGGGTCCGCGCGTGCCAACAATATTCGCAGGCTCCCAGAGATCTGGAGCTAGAGCAAGTAAGCTTCGGCGTGGAGCTTCCGTGATTCGCCACTCTCAGAAGATAACAATGAGTAAAGATTCTCTCGGATATGAAATCCTGGCCAGATCCGCCTTTCACGGACATACCTCAATGCCGTGGCATTTCCGATTTCGCCGACAACCTGCTCGTCAAAGCTCTTGGCCCGCCGCCAGATACGGTGCTCGAAAGCAGCATTACTATTCCAACGACCAGCTCATATAGCTCCACCGCGCTCGTTACAAAGCCAAGTGACATTGCTCAACCTGGTCCTTTAGTTGTGCTCTTCCACCCTGGTGGCTTTTTCCTTGGTAGTCCATCGAAACTTACAATATATGCTCGACCTTTGACGCAATTGTTCAATGCTTCTGTTCTGTGCCCTTCCTATCGATTCGCACCTAAGCATCCATTTCCTACTGGCATAGAAGACGTGTGGGCAACGTTAAAGTGGGCCACAAGCCACGCTTCCGAGCTTGACGCTGATTCCAACAAAGGGTTCCTTGTCGGAGGAATCTCAAGCGGTGCCAACTTTGCGGTCGCTCTGCCCAGAAGAGCAGTGGAAGAAAAGCTTGAATCCCGTCTCACCGGCGTCTGGGCGCCAATCTTTATGGGTCTTCACGAAGAAGCTGCAGTGCCAGCTACGTACAAGGACCTTTGGGTTAGCCACGATCAGCATCGTGATGCTCCTGTGACTAACCACGCCAAGGCTGCTACAATGTGGCAGTATTACCGGCCTTGTTCAGACTCTCCACTGTTCAATCCGCTCGCTTTGCCTCTCGACACGATCGGTGATATGCCAAAGACTTTCTTGCAAGTAGCTGGTCATGACTTATTTCGTGACGAGGGCTCGTCCTTGCGTATGCGTTGCAGGATGCGGGAGTATCTGTAAAGCTCGAAGTATATGAGGGAGTCTGTCATTCCTTTTGGGTATTCGCACCCACTATGGCGGCATCACGACGTTCCGTGAGCGACATCGTTCGTGGATTTGCGTGGCTCCTAGGAGCAAACGTTGATGATCTAGAAGATGGCTGGGAGATAGCGATATCAATGCCAGCAATATCTTTGGAATGATGACAAGACGCCGAGGTTCAGATTTGAAGAAAAGACAAAGACAGGTGTGCAATTTTAAATTGTGAAAAATGTGTCTTTAGCGTGGTGATTTAAAGATCTATGCGTGAACCTTAAACTGCCTTACTTTGTCTGGTTGCATACGAAGGGATTGTGCCTCACATATCAGCACATTGGTCTTAGCAACGTCGACGTAGTAGATGAGCGATTTCTCAGGTCCGCGCATTATAGAGGCCGCCGCTATGGGGACAGGATGTTAATCTTACAGAAAGCAAGCCGAAATTCGAGATAATGGAAAGCCAGGCTTTCTGGCGATGCATGATAGTTGAGCGGATTGCGAAGTTATGAATCACTATAGGATGAGGTCTGCAGTGTGTCCTAGATCGACAATTATCCCCAGCTCTAAAATCCACACTCCGCTTCATTGATCACAATATATGGGTGGTGTAACATGACCCCTGCCGCATGATCTGCAAGACCCATCGCCTATTTAGTCGATCATCCATATTTTCTGCTCATCTGAGAGATCCTTCATCACTCCCGTTGAGATACAGATAGCGACACAAGTGGGTTGGAGACGACACTAGAGCTACGATCGAGTTTCTTGCGTGCATCCCAACGACAGTCGGATCTTTGGCGCCATTGCGCTCCGGCGCGACTTGGACAGTCTTTTCGGGCGCTTCTCTCCTTTAGCGCCGTCAAAAGCAAACCATGTGACCGAATTTACCGATGAACGCCGAGGGATTTGCTCGAGAACCAAATGCCATAACGCCAACGGCCATGACTGCCAAATCTGTGCAAGCCTCCTTCCACGCCGACAGTCTTCGAAACGACAAGATAAGGTATCAGGTGCCAAGTGTCAGAGGTCTGAACAGACGTGATAAATCAACGTAGCACGGCAAAAGGTCTTCTCTTCTATAGCAAACCATAAATTTTAAGCACCCCCAAGAGTCCGGTCGCGGTAGCTCGTGCAAGAGCCCCAACAAGCTGCGTAAGAGGCAACAGATAGGTGCACGAGAGAGGTACGCGCGGTCCTGACCAAGAACGGAGCTGAATGTACAGGGGTGATAACCTCCGCGAATGATATTCAGCAGCGATAGCCCAGTAAGCCTAACATCGTCCTGACACGAGGTTCCAGCGACGAAACGGTGGCTTTCACTTGTACGTAGGTGGGATCGCCATCCGAAGGCTTGGCACGGCAATAAGCTTAATTAAGCCTCGGGTCTCCACTAAACAAAGTATCATGCGGGGTAATTTGGCGCTAGCCCTTCGATGGTTCATTCCAGAGTCATGGCATTGGACCACCGGGCGTGCCGGCAAAGACATAACATACGAAAGTCGAAGCCTGCCGCGGCTCCGGCGTGGAAAGATAGGTCCGGCTGCGGTGTACTTCAGGTCGATACCAAGGCCCAGATCGTGCCACCGCACTATCTGCGTACACCAAAGCTTCGCGAACGCCACGTTCTAACCAGTCTGGGGTTCCCCGCAAAGCGACTCCACGTTGGAAATCCCAAATACTTATCCTGAATCATGGCAATCGCGAGCTTTCATGCGGGGAGCTAATAGTCGCCGCCTATAGCGCGGACATGACGAGTTCAAAAGGGACAGGCCTCGTCCTGGAAACCTAGCATCAACCATTTCATACAATCGTCGCCCTTTTTGAACGAAATCATTCTGGTGGCGAACAATGGCAGCGAGCAATAGCAATTCAGGTACTTATATTTGAGCCATGAAATCGAATGTTATAGAACCTCGATTAACATCTTAGTTAGACCTTTCAGATCACGGCACAGCTGCCAAACCCGCCCTGAACCATGTGGAGCAGATCCATACTAATGAACGAGTCCCCGGACATACGAATTACTACGAGAAAGATGGGTTGAGAACTTACGGAGATGGGGAAGATCACGATCACGAACCGCCAATGACCTTTAAAAGAATCATGAGCTTAGTCGCCATGGCATTCCGTAAGTAGCATCTCATATAGACTCATTGCTTTCAATAGTACAACTGGCTCACTTTTGATTAAGTATGGACGGGCAGTCAGATCCCTGTATACCTGTTTGGTGGCGTCCCACCCTACATCTACGGTGATATTGGAGGTACTGATCGATGGATCTGGTTCGTGCTCGCCAACCTCCTCTCTTTGGCCGCCGTCTGCCCCTTTGTGGGCTCCATCTCCGATATTGTCGGTCGTCGTTGGGTTGCTATCATCGGAGCCGGCTTCCTAATTCTTGGCATGATCATATGCTCGACAGCACAAACCATGAACATCTTCATCAGTGGTATGGTCTTTGCAGGCATCGGTGCCGGCATCAATGAGTTGACGGCACTGGCTGTAACATCTGAACTCGCACCTACCAGCCAGCGCGGCAAGTATGTTGCGATCTTGGTCTTCACCATCATTCCCTTCTGTCCTTCGGTGCTCTGGGCGCAGCTTATCGCCTCGCACAGTAGCTGGCGGTGGATCGGACTCTGGTGCGGCATCTGGGCTTTCATCGGCCTTGCACTGACAGCGATTTTCTATCATCCCCCTCCCCGAGTCAACTCGCAAGGCATGAGCCGAAAGCAAATTCTGGCAGAGATCGACTACGTCGGCGGCTTCCTCTCTGTTGCCGGTATGCTGTTGTTCATGATGGGCATGCAGTGGGGCGGCTACCAGTATCCCTGGCACAGTGCTCACGTTCTCGCCCCATTGATTTTGGGTGCAGTGATGATCGTTGGATTCGTTCTATGGGAGACGTACGGCGCGAAACATCCGATGTTCCCCAAAAGACTTCGTCAAGAGCCCCGCATTCTAGGGCTCACGTTGGTCATCACATTTATATCGGGCGCCAACTTCTTCAGCATCCTCATGTTCTGGCCCACCCAAGCTTTCAATGTCTACGGCCATGATCCAATTGGTGTTGGTATTCGCGGTATTCCAGTTGGTTTCTCAATCTTAGCTGGAGCATGCATTGTTCTCTGGCTGCTCTCGCTGCTTCGTGGTCATAACAAGGAGCTTTTGATCGCTTCTTCAGTCTTAATGACTGCCGGCTGTGGATCTCTTGCAATTGGTCGTGTAGACAATCTCTATCAGCTCTGGGGTCTTTTGGTACTAGCTGGTCTTGGAATTGGTGGTATTGTCGTCCCAGCATCAATCATCTGTAAGTTCGGTAATTTCAAGCATGTAACAGAGCAAACGCTGATAAATCTAGCAACGATCATTTGTCCCGACGACCTCATCGCCACTGTAGCTGCCCTTACGCTTGCCATCCGCGTCATTGGTGGCTCAATTGGATACTGCGTGTACTATAATGTCTTCATCTGTAAGTGAGCCAACTTCAGCAAAGGAGCATCAAATCCGATACAGTTCTCGCTAACGGCAATGTAGCAAAATTTGTACCCGCTGCTACGCACTTCATCGGCGGCGCAATGGTCACTAAGCTCAACATCACATCCAAGGCCGTCATCGGCGAGGCAATCGTAATCACAGGTTCCTCGCTTCTCCCCCTCCTCGAAGAGCTTCCAGGCATTAAAGGCGTACCGGGCGCCTACGAGTTGGTGGTTTACGCTGGTCAACTCGCGTATGCTGAGGCGTACAAGTACGTTTACTATGTCAGTATTGCATTCGGTGCTGTCAGTATCTTGGCTGCTTGTTTCCTCGGAGATATCTCCAAGTACATGGATGATCACGTCGCTGTGGTAATGCATTGAGTTGTTGCCAGTCTTACAAGGGGAAGGAAGTCGATACGGGTGTCGGCGCAAAAGCGGGCATTTAATACGCTTTTTCATAAAAGTCACGTTTTGAGACGATTTTGCTGCTGTAGACATTCGTATGGAAATCTATATCTGATTCTGATGCACACTCTTTCACGAATTGCCTCAAGATCATCCAGCACTTTATTTTTAATGTTATTCTTGAATATGACACTAGACTCATTGGAGGCAAAATACGTGCCTCGCCATTGTTCTTATGAGATCATACGTTCATTACTGCCCAGGCGCTCACAGACTCAGATGCAGGCATTCTTAATACGGGGTCAGTACTTTGAAGCACAGCTTTACATTATTCCATATGGAGAAGTTGAAATACTCCTATCCTCTCGGCTATTTCCCAGCCTCCGCTCGTTTAGATACTGCAGTGTTATTTGTCGCCGCGTGTGGTTAGCCCCAGAAGAGCCATTTGTCTAGTCCCATCATAAATTAGCCACGACGGACAATATTAATTAACGATACGCAGAACAATATGCGCCTAGATTTATATTTGGCGAATGCTTACTCAAGAAGTACTCTCTTCGACTTTCTATGCATGGACCGCTTTTTACATAAAAGCTGACTGCCAGCAGCACTACCTGATCTCCTTACAACACGCATACAGTTGTTCCTAGCTTGGCTTCAATCTCACAACTGAACCTCTTCTCATTTTTAGTACGTTCGTTCGTTCGACCCATGCGCGCGTCTTGAACACGTTTCCATCCACGCTATTCGCAATCTGATGCGCAAATGCTCGCCAAAGCTATTTTCACGGGATGCATGCTAGCTCTCGCCAGCGCCATGCCACAAGGCACCGTCATCTCCGCACCACCGCAGGCCTCAACTCCCAGTGCAGACCCCATACCATGGGCCACTAAAATCGATGAGTTCCGTGCATGGATACTAGAACAGCCCGACCAGAATGCCACCAAAGCTCGAAATGGCCCGAGCTTCCAGAAGACGTTCACCGATGGCGACTGCTTGCAGCTCCGCTTCCTTGACTGGGACTGCAATCACGATTTGCCTTACAAGATGCGCGGCGTTGTCAAATGGCTCGATGACGAGAATCTTCGGGACGGAGATGGCTCAGGCGACAAGTATCGCTGGTACCTGTACGGATATTATGTTGACCCAGATGATGGGTGGATGTTCTACAACTCTGCACGCTTGTCGTTTGGCTTTTGCGGGAATAGAGGTCCACAGAGCGCCTGTGGGGTAAATTACTGTGTCGACAAGAGTGGTAATTCGAGATGGGGAGTAGATCCCGGCATGGATGTTCCTGCAGGGCAGACGCCGTGGATGGATCCGAACGATAGAGATAGATTGTGTCCATGGCTGAGGGACAATGCGACCACCACCCTGGGGTGATTAAATGTGACAAATGGCATTTTTAGTAAGCTGGAACATATAAAACACCCTACGCACATGGCTACTCGTATGTTCTGGCAAATACTGTGCAACTTTACTCGATCCATTTCTGATTAACATGGAATGCACTTCATCATCGTATAGCAGGACCAGATGTATCACCCAATTTCATTAAGACTTCGAACTACCTTTGAGACAGTTGACGTCGTGTAGAGATGTCGCAAATAGTGTTCCACGGGTCTGCATGTTAGTTACGAGCAATGCTGACTGAAGCACTAGATCTCGCATGGCTGAGTTCCGGTTTTTCCAGCAGCAACGTTCCTGATGTGACCAACCACAACATCTGGCACCGTCTCTGCCGGGAAATGTCCTCCTGTTGCACATCGAGAGAAATAGGTCACGTTCGCCGTGCGTTCGACCCAATCCAGTGGCTAGCGTTACGTTAGCAACGTCGCATGGTCCAATAGTCGGTTTCGAGTAAACTTACGGCAAATGTGAGACCTTCAAGAGCAGGATAATGCTGGGTGCCCCCAAATTGCAGCACGCTTGTTGGTACTGTATAATTCTCGTCTGGAATAAAGACCCCAAAAAGCTCCTTGTAACTTCTGATGTTGCCGTAGACGCCAGGAATCCAAAGCAATAAAGTGTTCGTAACAACGTCGTGTGGTGAAAATGGCCGGTCCGACACGACGTCGGCGAGATGGTAGTACCATGCAAGGAAGCCGATGGGACTATCGTTCAATGTATATGCCAGTGCCAAAGGCAATGTGCGATGAATCGCAGAGTACCCAGAGTGATAACCAAAGAAATCGTCGGATGCGAGGATGTACGTGCTTTCCTCGGGTGTCGTGAGGTTTGCTTCAAGACGTGCATGATCCTCATCTGTCGGGAAAATGTAGTAAAAGTCTGATATGTGATTGATGACGCGGTCGGCATAGTCAACAATCAGCGAATTTGCCACAGCAAAGCCGAGGTCAGTACTGTACAAGAGGAATCGATCGTACTTGAGCTGAGACATGAGATCGGTAAAGATCGTAGCGTACTCGGCTCGAGTGACGTTTTCCCGCGAGCCTGTGAAGTCAGGAGAAAATCCGAAACCAGGAAAGTCAGGGGCCACCACGTGGAAAGCAGGATCCGTAGAGCTTTCGGGGTTTATGAGGCTGGGAATCACCTTGCCCCACTCGAGACTTGTCGAAGGCCAGCCGTGGAGGAAGAGAATGGGAATTGCATCATCTCTTGAACTTCGCTGATGAATGAAGTGTAGGTCTACAGGCTCCGTATAATTCTCGCTTGGTGGCGGCACCGTCGTATAAAAATGCGAGAAGTTCGCATTTATCTCGACTTGGGTTGTGGACCAGTCATACTCGTCTACCCAATATTGTGCGAGTGCTTCGATGTCGGAAGCCGGGGGACCGTCGAGCCAAGCTGGCGTGTTACCATCAACAGAGTTGCGGAAAGTACTGGCTTTGAGGCGTGCTTCTTCAATCAAAGACTCATTGAGAGCGACGATATATGGTCGAGGCTCATATGTGGATGGCGAAGTCCGGGACGTGAAAGCTGATGCCCCAGAGGCCAAAAGTAAGAAGCAAATTGTTATGTACTTTGCCATGTCGCAAGTCTCCCCGTGGAAGAATACCTTTATGATATGGAACGATTGTTATCCCTCGGTAATCGCAGCTACCTCAATTCTTATGTACCAGATTTGAAGAGAGCGATTCGAGTCCAAGTAAATCCAGGTTCCACTTTTCTCGCCAAGAACTGTTGAATTGGTAATCAAATGTTGCGATTATGCTTACGTGCTTGACAATCAATCGGCGTACCGCTCGGTGATAAGCACACTTACTTGACCGTCCAGAAGGATGACCTCTTCGAGTGCGTCCACTTGGCGCCAATGCTTGGATGTGACAGCATTATGGCAAGAGCGATAATTTACTAGCGAAAACCTTCCAATAACCCATAGTAACCAATAAGAGCACACTGGGACTACTTTTGTATGTACATTAGAGTAAGTGCTGGAGATTCGCTGGAGCTATATAAGGAGGAACTGTTGTCTAATGCCGAGCAGGCTCTGTACCATATATTACGTATTTGGAGCATCGAAAATCATATACTCTAATACGCGATGATTCATTCCTTCTTGGGTGACACGATGTTGAAGGGTTGGGTGTGTGTAAGCAACACATCATGAGGTTCGCCGTGCAAGGATTGTATGATATGTCAGCAAGCGCACACGTGCTTACGACGATAGTTCCGACATTACACAGCAACGAATGGCAACTAACCGATGTCAGAAAAGCGTCTAAAAACTGGTCCGGTAAGTGTAGAGTTACTCACCTCGTTGCAAGAAATTGACATCTTACTTGCAGAATAGATTCCGTAGTTCCCATTTGTTGCGGTCTGACTGCATCGCTAAAAGATTGTGCTACCCCTCGAGCAGAGGTCACCCTCCAACTGCTCAAGTGCATCTCACTCGTCATATTACAAATGGAACCAGTTGAGCTTAGATCCGTGAATCTCCGTAGGGGGACTTTTCCTGGAGGTTGTCTTCAAGTACGATGCCAATGTAGGGACGAGAGGTATTGTATACCACGCGGCATTTCAGCAGTCCTGTGTAGCTCGTATCAGGGGCCATCTAACTTGAGCAAAGAAACTCGCAGGCGACTCGAACACCTCATCGAGGATAACTCGTATCCACTGTACCAGTGCGATCTCGGCACAAGTTATCATCTTACGGAGGCTCAAGAACGTTCTCCTTGAACCACTCTAGAAATATATCCTTCGCCCACTCAACAATCAGTCTCAATAAGGGTGAGGTGGAAACTGTTGTGGGCGTCAATTCAGATACGATTAGTCAAGAGATTGCGACCAGACTGGAACTTACCTCTTTGGCCTTGTGCGGTACCAAATTGACAATATTATGGAAATTCGGACCCCCTGAAGTTGTTTCCGACGAAAGGCTATACGGGGGTAATTACGCGTCCTTCGTCATTGTTACCTTTCTTCCTTTTCTGCGCTCCAGCATGACTGTTGTTATTGCCATACTGTGCTAGTGTCTTATTTGAAGATTTCCCTGGAGTTTCCGTGACCTGCGTCAGTGCGATTGCGGTTTGTCCTTCGTTCTGAGCTTCTCTCATCAAAGGTACTGATTGAGGTCCCTGCAAAGCATGGGGGCCATTGTTTGGCTGTGCTGGTGTTTCTGCCGTTGATCCCCTAGAAGCTTTCACCTGTTCCCATCTTGCGTGGCGGAGCCTGTTCTGTTCCTCGAGCATTACAAGCTGCAGTTGATAATCCTCCTGCGGTGAAATCACGCGCTTCTGGCTGGAGTCGGGGTGCGGCCGCATCTGATGTCCCGTAATCATACGCCCAGGGCTCCGCAAAGCGTCACCGCCGTTCTCTGGAGATCCTGGCCTGTCCATATTTTCAATTTGTAAGAAATCAAGTTTTGTTGCTCACTATTGGGCAGTGAAGCTTTCTGCCGCCAGTCTCGCAGTCAACCTATGGATCTGACCGTCGATTTCATACCCCGCATTGGTTGCCTTTGTTTCTAGTGAAGTAAATAGTACGGTTCTCGTGCCCTTTGTCTGTCTGGTCACTTCGCGGGTGTTACAGCGCGTGCTGCTGTCCGAGTGCCTTAGTAGTGTTGCGGGTGCAAGTCTTCTTTTAGCATATGCAGTATACTTGTGCTGGAACTATGCTCCAGCCACAGATATCCTCATTTGCGTCTTACATTTCCAGGGCGCGAGCTTTCACGGTCGCAGTAATCAGGCTGGACATGACCCCAATATCAGGAAATACTAGAGGTATTGGCTCGCCAGCATGCTTTGCGGCCCGTTCCATCCATGTTCAAATCTGTGTTATCAGCAAATGAGAAGCAAGACACTCGTGATTAACCGGTAGCCCCATGCATCACCCCCGATTCGCCATCCGTTGTCAGCATTTGATTGGTCTGCGCGGCTGTAATGCGCGAGTTCGGGGCCACAATCAATACTAGCGTATTGTGGCTGAAACTCTCACATCGAAGGTGCGCGTCTAATTCTCTGATGACGAGACCTGGAGACTGAACTTTGCGAGACTGACACAACCTTACTTTGGACTGTGCACGCCGCTTCGATGAAAGAGAAAGTGTACATGACACCTACAAAATAGCCATAACATTACGGAAGATTGTCTTGTTATGTCTTCTATGCTACTGTTTAGCCTGTCAGCTTGGTTTGAACCTGAGGTTCTGGTCTTTCTTCATGCCAACCGAGGACACGATGTAGAGTAGCTTTGAAGAATTCGTATATACTGAGTAAGTCAGTTTGCAGCTCTACTGCGCATCTTGTGTAGACTATCACGTTACCGTGCATAGGTTCTGGCGTCAACGATCTCTCTTCGACAGGTCATTATGATTATGACTACGTGGTTAATGCACCATGTACCACCCTCATAGAAGCGATGTACTACCTGTATACACTCTATTGCTCCCCGATATCTTACTTTGATTATGAGGTAAGGAATTGATTCCTGCAATTGCAGCTTGAAATCAAGTCTCTAGTGGTGGAATTGCAGAGGCCGCAGTGTGGAGATAATAAAATTAGCGTTTCGGGCATTACGCCGGACCGCACATTGAGGTGGACCGCGCATTACGCCGTAGCCTACTGAGTTTGGTATGTGCTGTCTCGCCTGAGCAGCTCCGTTGAAGTGTCGTCGGACTAATATTGGGCGAAGGTCTCATATTAGAAGGACATAATCACGGTGACGGAGCGAAGCTCAAGGCATTCCAAGTAGTGGTAAGACAGAGGCCTAGTATAATACGTTTGACAATTTATTGGAATGCATCAGCAATGCCCATCAGGAAACCCCACCACCAGAGTCAAGCATGGAGAAAAGCTTTTCCTGCCAAGTGTGGAGGAATCGTGAGCTTGTTTTGTTTCTTCGCTGGACTCAAACATAGTCCAAAACAGGGGTACACCCCGACGCTTGGGTTTATAGGCCCGAAAAGGATCTGGGCGCGTCTGAACTCATTAACATAGTCGTTTATGTTACGACTGAAGCCGACAAGTGGCAGCTAAACATGGCTAGTATGGTTTGTTCCATGCTGATAGAAAGGGGTTCGTCGACTTCCCATCCCCTCTTTGCTCTTTGTCCACAATTTGAGATTCCACCAGATCGATATCATGCAGATTCAAGCAGTCGTACTACTCTTGGCCGCAACAATCTCTGCCTGGGTAAGTATCATTCTTCTAAAGAGCATTTCCAGAGACTGATACTTGAAATATTAGCAATGCTTCAACCACGACGAACACTTTACCACGAATCACGCCCAGCTGGCTGAAGGTAGCGACCCCAACAACCAGTGGGGATACTGCCCATCTGCCAATGGTTGTTGCGCGGATGGCAAGATATGGTACGCCTGCAAGAACGTAAGTTGTGTCCTCTCATTACGGATGCGAGAAGTGTGCTGATGATTTACAGAAATGTGCAGGTGGTGCTGCCTGCAGCGTCACTAGTGGCAAGACTTCTTGCTAGAGTTATAGTGAACACTAGAACCTACGGTAGCGTTGTCGATAACATAGAACCAATTTAGTTACTAGTTCGCAAAGACGGCATACTATAACCCTTTGTTCAGAGGTGAAATCATTCCTAGGCAGGATGCTGACCCGACTCGTTACCGTCTCGCTATCATGGAAATATAATTCATGTCACTTTCGGCGGTAATAACCTCCACTTTCGCAGGCGTTGTTATCTGGGCGACATTCCTGACGCAGCATGAACCTATCCATATCCACTCAAACTAGACTTAAGGGCTTGTTAGACAAGCACATGATCCCAGTCTTGGACATGAACACCGTTTAGCAATCTTCACGATACTGATTTACAACGAGGCGAAGCGCTCGCGGTTGTGGATTCAAAAGGAAGAGAATATAGGGAGATACAATTCCAGATCATCCTCTTTATTTATCATGCTGTGTTGGTGTGGTCTCTACAAAAGGTGGACATGTGATCGATTTCTCGGTTGAAGTGCATCCACAATTTGATCAGCTGTCGTTTGCAGAAGCTGGGTGTGCCCCTTACATCTCATTCAGCGGCTCTTAGTAACACGGTCCTCCTGCACGTTCAGGATGACACTCCCAGACCTCATTGCCGAAGCCACATTGCATTCCAACCGTGAAGCAGTTCTTGGTCTTTCCTGACACGCGATAGCATACCCCCATTCGTGGATTGTCTTCCGGTCTGTGATAGTCCCAATGATCGCCTTTATTGTAAAAATGCAGTTTGTCGTTGTACCCGCAGGAGGGTACACCTTTTTGCAGCGTGAATCTTTCTGGTGATAGTTCCTCTTCGCGAACTACAATAGCAGGCTTGATGTTGTCGCAATTCCATCCGTCGGATCGGACGCCAATGGCCGGATAAAACACAAAAGAGTCTTCTCCTAATCCAGCGGAGCACACGCCCTTGGCGGCGTAGAAGGTGACTGCAGATGCAGAAGATGCCAAAACAAAGATGACTGGGTTGATGAAGCGCATTATGAGTATCTCTTTCTAAATTCTACTTGTTAGTTACTGTACTCCATGAGATTAGGGCTGACATACATCAACACGGACTCGATATCTTGCGTGTAGTTGTGAGGGCTATCTGTGAGCGAAGCTTGGAATTTATATGCGCGGGCGCAGCTCTCAACAAAACGAAGCCACTTCGAAGTGGTCACTGCTTCTTCTACATGTAGGCATTGGTTAGGGAACCGATATGGGGCCAGCTGCAAGTAATACTGGCCCCAGCACAAGTAAATGGACGGCGACTACTTAGATACGAGTGTTGATACGGTACAACTGCTGATAGGTTCATGTATGACATCTGGTTCCAGACTAATGAGGTAGCTGACGTCTCTGGACTATTACGCCAAGTTACCTCCGCAGGTTGAGAATACGACCCCAACACGAGATACACTCGAATTTTTCTCTCTTCAGGAAGATTTAGCTTGGTCGCAAGAGTGACATTAGGTACGATATCGTAGGTGGGTGTTGCTACTTCAGAGCCCTTGAGCAGAGCGCATTCTGAGCAACCACCCAGTGCTATGGCAATTTTTGATCTGTAGTACTTGATGTTGATCCATGCGGTTTATGGACTTGCCAAGCCTCTCAGCCGTCTACAAATACGAGGCTGGCTCATAGAAGGTTCTTACGCAAGTTGGGTGAATAAGCAGTCGAAATAACTATAACGAGGCAGAGGTCCTGCCTTCGGAGGCTTGGCACAACGCTAGCGTGAGGCTGAGAACTACATTTCTGATGCATGTATCAAGTCATACCCATTCAACCCCAGACCGAAGGGCTTGTTCACAACAGTCGAGGATTTTCTGGTATCCCGGCTTCTTTTCTACCTCTGGCTCGTGAATGTCTCGAAAGAAACCTCGCCATCAGCCCAAGTACGTGAGAGTATAATATAGAGTGGCTTATCAGTCATGAACTCATGTAATAGTCCAGTTCCCGCATTGAGCAGCCACATTCTAGTGGCAAGTCGAAACGAGAAACTAACGCCGGTGACGGTGAAAGGAGATGCTAGATCCGAGAAGAACAACCTAGCCATCAGGTGTCGTATCTTGGCAACTGACTGCGGCTGAGCGACCCTGGCAGGTGCGGGTCAGCTCCTCCAATCCAGCGGGTTGCTGTTTTTCGCTTGCCTGATCAGCTCGGAGTAGTGCAAGCCGGAACGAACCTTTGAGTACTGCTATCTCAGAACAACCACAACGACACACAACAGGGTGTAGCTTCAAAAGTACCATCAGCGAAGTCTGGAGCGAAAGTAATGAATGGCCGCTAGCTTGACCAAATCTGTGCCTGGAGATCTCATCGCGTGATCAATCTCTTTCGCAAGCTCGTGTTTTCGCGGTACCACCTGCGGGTAGCATTGGATCGACCCCTCAAATCTGACATTGTTCTGTATTAGCCTCGGTATTGAGGTAGCTGGGTTGGGTTTTGCGATGCAACCACAGCAGTTGATGGAAAGCTGTCGGGTATGTGCACGGCGTGTGTGGTGTTCGGGCCGCTGTGTTTCGTGCGCGGGTGCGGGCCTTCCCATTGCGTGCCCCCACGCGGCCCGCGCCACCCTAAACCCTGTTTCATCCCCTTCCAGGCCTTGCGTCGCCACACACGCGACACGAACCACCGACGTCAACCCTTCCTTCTTCCTTCAGCTCTTCATCTTCAACTTTCTCACTTCGTTTCTCCCTTGACCTTTGTACAGCGCGCTGGCCACGCAACCTATCTCAACAATTGATACCGACACCCGTGTCATCGTCTACGGCTGCTCTTCCTTCAAGTACAGATCGCCCACTGTGTACAGGCCTAAATCCTCAACAAGCGCACGCGATATGCTCGTACGGTGACATTACCCTGACCTGAAGCGGTGTTTACGGCGTTGAAGGCAACGATGAACCGGATCAAACTCCGATGGGAGTCTTTCCTGCAGGATCATTCGAGATTGAATACCATCGTTGAGAAGGTGACGCCCTTCATTCCACCAGTAAACTTTATCACGGTGCATTATGCGTACTTCATCAGCGCCACGCTGCTGGGTGCACTTATATTTTGGGGCGCTTCCAACCCGGCGAAGAGCATTGGGTGGTGGGACAGCTTGTTCATGGTCATGAGTGCCATGACCGCTACAGGTCTAAACACCGTGAATGTGAGCCAATTGACCACTTTCCAACAAGTGGAACTGGCAGTATTGATGATGATGGGAAGTCAAGTCCTGATTTCATATTTTACAGTCGCATTCAGAAAGCACATGTTTGAGAACAGATTCGAAGACATCGTGGACATGGAAAAGGAGAAGCGAAAGGCGCGCAACGGCAACGTTGGCTCAGTGGTCGGAATGACGGGCGCAATGTTTGGTTTGCCGGTTTTGGGTTCGTTTGGAAAGGGAAAAAAGGGCAAGAAGCTGGGCGACAAATTGAAGATTAGAACGACTGCGAAGACTGGAGACACGGAAATGGCGCCCGATACACCCGCTCTGGAGGAACAGCAGGAGGCTGAATTGTCGCCTGCTGCACGAGAACGGAGTCTGCCGCAGCACGTCGGATTTCTGGACCCTCTGAAAGAAGATGCTCCACACGAAAGGCCGTTCTCGGCGACAACAGGACACTCGATCTACAACGCACAAAGTCGTCAAAGCGTCTCGAAAAGGAGACGATCGTCAGCCGGGGAATCCAAGCTGGACGACAGTTTCAATGTGCATACCTTTGTCAACGAGCAGAAGCGCAACATCGGCCGGAACGGGCAATTCTTCAATTTGTCCTCAGACCAGAGAGAATACCTAGGCGGCGTGGAATATCGTGCGCTGAAGTTTCTGTCTATGTTTGTGCCCGCCTACTTCGTACTCTGGCAGTTGTTCGGCGCGATAGCACTTGGAGCTTACATGTCCGTCTGGGAGAAGGAGGCCCATGCTGTCAATGCCCAAAATCCGTTTTGGGGAGGCAGCTTTCTCGCAATCTCCGCGTACAGTAATGCTGGTTTCACGCTACTGGATGCGGGCTTCATCCCCTTCCAGTCTTCATACTACGTTCTCTGCATCGTAACGCTCCTGTCGCTGGCCGGCCCCTCTGCTTTTCCTGTGTTTATTCGCTTTCTCATCTGGGCTATGTCTGGACTGCTGGATCTGTTCTCCGAAGATAAAGAGTATGGCGTTTGGAAAGAAGGCTTCGACTTCATCCTCAAGTTCCCGCGACGCGTATACACCAGCATGTTCCCCTCGCGAGATACGTGGCTGTTCATCGCAACCTTTGGCATGTTCGTGGCAGTGGATTGGGTTCTGATCCTGGTGCTTGGCATAGGAAATCCTACGATGGAGGCGATACCACTCGGTCAACGCATCTTCATTGCCTTGTTCGAGGGTTTCTCCATTCCATCGGGAGGTTACGCAATCGTATCGCCGTCAGCGATGTACTTCGACGTGCAAGTGCTATGGCTAGTCATCTTCTATACGGCCGCGTATCCACATATCATCACCATGCGTAAGACGAACGTGTATGAGGAGCGCTCACTCGGTATTTACGAGGGCGATGAAGCAGAGCCGGAGCAGCTTCACTCGGCATCTAGCTCGCTTTTCGATGTGGATGCTGCCACACCCACTTTGCCATCTTCAAATCCAACGCCGGAAAAGGCGCCCCTTACACCTATCAAATCCCTTGGACAGATTGGCTTGCGCGGAGGCGCTTTTGTAGGCCGGCATCTCCAGCGCCGCATGACATCTTTCCAGGGCGTCGGCGTCGCCCATGCCCCATCCACAACGGCACCTTCACCCTTGAAAAGATCAATTACAATGGATTTCAATCGTGCGCCATCCGTGCACTCCCTGAACGCACATGCGCCCGCCCACCCCCCTTCACTCATCAGTCAACAAATCCGCGGCCAGCTCTCCTACGACGTATGGTGGATCGCCTTAGCTCTCTTCCTCATTACCCTAATGGAAACCCATCATTCCATCGAAGATCCGCGCACGTACAGCGTCTTCACGATCCTCTTCGAGATCGTCAGCGGATACACAACCATCGGGATCAGTGTAGGCTTGCCGGACCAGGCATATAGCTTCAGCGGGGGCATGTATACGGGCAGCAAAATCGTCATGATTCTGGTCATGCTGAGAGGGAGGCATAGAGGATTGCCGGTCGCGCTAGATCGCGCTGTGAGGCTGCCAGGTAAGAACCTGGGGGAGATTGAAGAGGAGGATGCGGAAATTCGGAGTATGTTTTCCTCGTAGCGAGGACAAAACAGGGGGAGTATTTTTAATTTTCTAGAATCAACACCAGTTCGTATCAAACCTCATGATTTTTTACGAGGTTTTGGCCAATTGCTCAGGCATGTCGATGTGACCGAGGCGGGACAGCTTTCCTCCCAGAACGCGACCTATTTACCTCTATATCAGGGCTGAATTTGGAAGGTTGTGGGATTTGAGGGCATGAACTGGTGCTGATGATTGGTGCTGCGGAAACAAACGAGGCGGCCCCTTCCAGCTGACGAATGAGATAGATTACGCGATCCAGTCGTCAGGCACAGATACCGCGGTTTGAACCTTTGATACTAGGGATCCAAAAGCAAACCTAGAAAAGGCCTTCTCGGTTGGTTGCCGAGAATACATGAGATCACGGCTCTTGATTGGCCAGCCATCTAAGAGTCTTTCTAGCCCCTAGAGGTTTAGCAGCAAAAGCTTCAACGGGCGGTGCGGGTACTACCAAGAGGCCCAATGTAGACACATGCCGCGCCAGTCGTCGTTGATCATTGAGGGACTTTGAGAGCATTCTCGGATGTGGGCAGCGGAACGGCTTCGAAATGACAGCCGTTCCGCCCGATGCTGTCCAACACCATTGGTCGCCCTTACGCGGACCTGGAATTGAGTATAAGACACGCCTCCGCATGTTTCTAGGCAGCTACATTCTGCTACTGCCTCATCGTGTATAAAGAGACCATGTTGACTAGCTTTCTTGCCACCATCAAATCCAACCTGAGCTCCCCAAGGACACCAGCACGGTATCTCGAACTCGTTACATAGTAAATTCATCTTTCACAATGCCTTCTTTCGACCTTGCAAACGCCAACCGCCCCATTGAGGCCGGCGTCATTCTTCTCGGCGGCGAGACCGAAATTCTCGACGTGGCACCCATTGACCTCCTCCACGGAATCAGCAAGAGATTCGTCCACATGCTCCCCGTCTCCGATGAAGTGAAGGCCAACGCCCCCGAGATCAACTTCCACTGGGTCACCGAGACGGGAGCGCGGGGGAAGTTGACGTCGAATATTACCATTCCGGCTACGGTGGGTAATAATCTTCGCCTGCATTCACACGCTTCATAAATCCTGGATTATGCACATGAGAGGAAAATAATCTCAAGGTTGGTACTGACTTGAATCCCCAGGACTCCTTCGGATCCTGCCCCAAGCTCGACATCGTCCTGATGGGCGCTTACATGATGGGCTACAACCCCACCCCCGCCGAGCTCGCCTTCATCGCCTCTGCGCACGAGTCCTGCACTGCCCTCATTACGATCTGCGGCGGCATGCTTGCCGCCCAGCTCTCAGGCGTCCTCGATGGCAAGACAGCCACGGCGCCGCGCTTCATGATAGCCGAGCTGCAGAAGCAAGACCCCAGGACGACGTGGGTGGAAAAGAGGTTTGTAAGGGATGGCAAGGTGTGGACAAGTGGAGCGCTGTTGAATGGGCTGGATTTGATGAGGGAGTTTATGAGGACGTATTGGCCTGAGTTGGCGGAGGTGAGCGTGAGAATTGGGGGATTGCCGATCAGGGATGTGGACTATGTTGGGAGTGATGGGATGTTGATGGTTTAGACTTGGTCGTAACTTGAGTTAGCGCGCATGTACAAATCTCCACTCTTCAGAAACTATGTGTTCACTTTGGCGCATACATATTCGCATCCTGATTCTGGTCTATGATCAGAGGATCCATGACCTGAGGTAGTTGTGTGCTGGGCTCGCACACGCGCGATACTTGGTGTACAACGATTCCTGATGTCCCATGCCATTTCGATCTGAAAATCAAACTACATCAACTCGCGATAGCTGACTGGTTCCCATGGGTTCCAGAGCTCTAAGCGCCGTACTATAGCATCTGCCTCTTTGATTGCTTTGTCTGCACTCACTCTTGCAAGTACCTTTGGTGTTCTATCTGGCTCCAGCCGGACGACCGCAACACCATGCGGGTCAGCGACCTCTTCTGTCTCAATGACAAGTACAACCTGTCGATGTATTCGTAGTCGCAAAGCTGCGTGATGAGCATGTTGGCTGTGAATTTCCGCCCACGGATCGTGCGATGCATGCACGTCGCCAAGCATCTGCACCCTGCATTCATCCTGGTTTTGATCGAGCCACAAAGGATCCAAAACATGGTTGGTGAGTATTTTCGCTAGAGAAACGTCAGTTACACAACTAGCGGACCTCGTGCGGAGAATAGCGTAGAGCGAGAGCCTCTGCGACTTGCCTTTCGGCACCAAGCTATACAATCCATACATGCCCCTCAATCGAATCGGGCCAGGCCTAGTATCGTACTCTTTGTCCTCCTCCTCCTCTTCTTTAGATTCATACTCAACCTCCTCCTCTCCCCGCATTTCCGCCCACGTCGCGAGCCCGTAGTAGAAATCCGCACCCCAGCCATCCGCCCTGTCAACAGGACACCTTGCGACTCCCACCCCGACACCAACTTCAATGTCACCGTCAATATCGCTCCTAGGATCCCCACCCTCGTCGGCTTCGCAACAACCCAAATAAATACCCAACACGCCCTCCGTTTGAAAATCAGCCGCGTCCACCACGATGAAGTACAGCGGCTGAACAGTTTCGTCCCTTTCGCGATGCGCAATAAAATGCTCGTACACTTCTCGAAGCGAACAGCCCGTGAAGTTTGGCTGCGGCGCGAGCTTGGAATGGTTCGCGTCGCCTGAGTCGAGTTTGTTGATGGAGTTCACTAGCGCTTGCAAAGCGTCGTGGTCCATTGGTGCGGTGTGGAAGATGGCGAAGCGGGCGGGGTCGCATAGTGGGCGTTCGGAGGGGAAAGGGGGTGCGGTTCGCGGTAGGTTGTAGAGGATGGCAGAAGGTGGCGACATGGATGGGCGTTGGAAGGGTGGAGGCGCATTTGATTGGGGGGATTGGGTAGGACGTGGATGAATATTAAGGGAACGATGGTCGTGCTGATTTTACGTCGAATACTACTTACAAGTTACAATTTGACGCCACTGCCGAGGCTGCCTAGAGAAAGTCAAAGCCCTAGATGACGATAGTGTATTTTAGCGTCAGCGCCTGACGAGACTCGCGCAAGGAAGAGCATGGCCATGTTCACACTGCTATTCACATCATGTAACTCGCGTCTACCGGACTCACGCAAACTCTACTACATTCCGCAAGGTCCCCACCTCGGGCCACATCCTCACCTCGACCACATCCCCCGGCTTCAAAAACTGCGGCGTCGGCTTCATCGCATAACCAACGCCCGCACAGGTCCCTGTCATGACCACCGTGCCCTTCTTCAGCGTCGTCCCCTGACTACAATAGCTCACCAGCGTCGGAATGCGGAAACACAAGTCATTAATCCCCTCGCTCTGCCTCACATCGCCATTTACTTTTGTCTGCAAATGCAGCTCGTGCGGATCTTTAATCACGTTGGTCGAGACAATCTGCGGCCCGACGGGCGCATACGTATCGAATCCCTTCGAGAAATTCCACTGTGGGACAGTTCCGGCTAGAAGCGGGTCGCGCTGCAATTTGCGAGAGGAGACGTCGTTGCCGGACATGTATCCGCCAATGTAGTCGTACGCGTCGGCTTCAGATACATCTTTTGCGTCCTTAGAGATGATGAAGCACAGCTCGCCTTCGTAGTCTGCTTGGTTGTCTTGCGCGAGCTTGGGGATGACGATGGGCGCGTTGTGGTCATTCAGGGCCGTGTTGGCTTTGATGAAGGTGCTGGGGAACGGGGGAAGGGTGCGGCCTCCTTCTTGGACTGCCAACACACATCAGCTTATCATTTTTTTATTGAAACAAAGGGTTAACATGTATGCCAACATACTGTGCTTGATAAAGTTGAGTCCGATGCACCGGATGATGGGCACTTCGTCGGTGGTCACGGGACCAAGCAGCTTTTTGACCGTCACTTCTTCGTCTGTAACTTTGGTGGCGGCGTCGAAGATGTCGTTGTTGGCGACTTGTATTACTTTGGCCTTGAGTCCTGTCTCTTCTGTTGTTGTGCCGACGTCAAAGTCTGGCGAGGGCAGGATTGGTTGACCCCGCAGTTCGCGGCCGTCGGTTGCGATGAAGCGAATGAGTCGGTCCCAGCTTGGTGCCATGATGTCGAAGTATAATAGAGCTGCCAATTGATGTTGTAGGATCCGGACGGGTCGAAGTATGCTATGTTGTGAAGTCGAAATAGGGCTGCGGGGGTATATGTTTTGCCGGGCGCTGACGCGAAGTCGGAGGCAAGTGGGGAACTTTTCATGATGTGGGGTATTCTAGGAACTCCACGATTCAGAGTGTAAACCTCGAACCGACCCATGAACGGCCGATGATATAAATTGTTGGCAGAGACTGCATTAGATAAGCCGGTGTGGGCATTTTACTTCATTTGCGGGGTATCTGATGGGATTATTACAACAATTACTTGGTCCTACAAACCTTACATACGTCTAGTCCCTCAAGAAGGTTTTGTAGCTCGCATTCTGAGTGACCTCCTTGTATGGATAGCCAATCTCCTTCAGGAATGACTCCAACTTCGCGTTCTCCTCCTGCTTGCACTGTATCCCCGCCAGGATCTTGGCAACGTCGCCGCCGTAATTCCGGTAGTGGAAGAGGCTGATGTTCATGCCCGGTTGCAGCGTGTGGAGGAACTTGTACAAGGCGCCTCCTCGCTCGGGGAACTCAAACATGTACATGTGCTCGTCCGCTGCATTGCTTCGCCCGCCGACGAGGTAGCGGATGTGCGATTTGGCAAGCTCGTCTTGTGAGAGGTCCTGCGCCGTCATGCCCTCGTTACCGAGGCGAGCAATGAGGTCGGGCAGATCATGGGCGCGTGTCGCGGCTTTGAGTTCGACACCGACCAGAATATTGGCCTCGTCGGGCCCCGAGTAGCGGTAGCTGAACTCGGTGACAGCCATGGGATGGATGACAGAGACGAGTTTGGCAAAGGCACCGGGCCTCTCGGGGATGGTGACGGAGAGGAGGGCTTCCTTGTTCTCACCAAGGGCTGCGCGCTCAGCGACGAAGCGGAGGCGGTCAAAGTTCATGTTGGCGCCACTGGCGATGGCAATGAGGCCCCGTTCGCGATCTGGCGACGGATTGCGCGATACCCACTTCTTCAGGCCAGCAAGGGCAAGGGCACCTGCTGGCTCAACAATAGAGCGCGTGTCCTCGAACATGTCCTTGATGGCGGCGCATGTCTCGTCGGTGGTGACCTGCACCACCTCGTCGACGACCTCCTGGCAGATGCGGAACGTCTCCTCGCCCACGGCTTTGACTGCCGCACCGTCGGCGAACAGGCCAACGTCCTTCAGCACCACCCTCCTGCCCGCTTTGAGAGACTCGACCATGGCATTGGCGTCGTACTGCTCCACGCCGATGATCTTGACGTGCGGGGCAATGCGCTTGATGTAGACGCCCACGCCCGCTATCAGCCCGCCGCCACCGACGCAGCAGAAGACGGCGTTGAGCTTGGAGAGGTCTGTCTGGCGCAACAGCTCCATGCCGACTGTGCCCTGGCCCGCGATGACATAGGGGTCGTCAAAGGGCGGTATCGACACGAGCCCGTGCAGCGTCTCCAGGCGCGCGGCTTCGGCTTTGGCAGAGTCGAAGTCGGGGCCGTGCAGTATGACAGAGCCCCCCAGGCGCGAGACGTTCTTGTGTTTGATGTCGGGGGTGCCCGAGGGCATGACGATGGTCGCGGGGATCTTGAGGTGGCGCGCCGAGTATGCGACGCCCTGCGCGTGGTTTCCTACCAAATCATAAGCTCCAAGTAAACTCAGTACCCGATGACGGTTGAGTCCTACCAGCACTGCACGCGACGACCCCCTTCCACCTGTCCTTGGGGTCGAGATGTGCCATCTTGTTGTATGCGCCGCGCAGCTTGAAGCTGAAGACGGGCTGCAGGTCCTCCCGCTTGAGGAGCACATTGCACTCCAGGCGGTTGCTGAGGTTGGTCGCGTGCGTGAGGGGCGTCTCTTGGACGACTTCATAGACACGTGACGTGAGGATCAGGCGGAGGTAGTCGGGATAGCCGTTGGGCAGCAGAAAGGCGTCGGGGATGACATTGGGTGGTTTTGGATGCGGTGACTCGGACGGCGGGCTGGGGTTGGCAGTGTATTCGGTGAGCGCAAGGCCCGTATTCTTGCGTGTTCGTGGTGAGGAGATGCCATTGGTGCCATCGTCTGGCGTCGTTGGCCGCGAGTAGTCTGGTACGGTCGCCATTGTAATTTGTTTACAGCAATTGATAGTCGTTCCTGATGCCAATGCAGTCACAATGTTGCACCCCAAAAATCAGTGCGGGTCTGCGTTATCGGGCGCTAGACAGGGGTAGCTTGGAGAGCTTGCAGTGGGGCTCCGAGTATCCAAAGAATATCTGATTGGCCTTCTGAAACAGACGCATGACGCACCTCGAAGGAATCAAATGCTGCATCAAATACGGCTTTAGATACCACCTTCCATTCCTCATGCGAAGAGATGATGCATGGTCATCGCCGATCTGAAACACAGGGCTAAATGTTTGCATTCCAAGTCGTATACACCCGTCGGAGTACCACGGAGTACCACGAACCAAAGTTTTCTGAGCTCCTTCAACATTGAAACAATTTCTTATCGACACTCGAAGACTGTCCGACGCGCGCCTTGAATTCGAAATGCATGATACTCACAACATCAATCATAGCTGGTTCATGATGGGACCTGGCGATAATGCTGGTGTCTCCTCTCCCGGTCAATGTGGGTCTTGGTTTTGATGCTGTCAAGATGCTAACAAGCTTGTCTAAAGTCGCGATATATTCACGTGAAGTGAGTTTCTAGTCTATGAAAGGCATATATGCAGCCTACAAATATGGTAAATGTCCTAAGGGAAGAGATTCGCAGCACAAGGTAGGAAAGAGAATTCTGGAATGTCTATGTACACAAAAAAGAAGTATCCAGGCCTTTAGTGATTTTCTGGGTTCTGTGGCGGCTCGAGTCCAATGTCGCAATTCGCGACATAGTTGACAGTAAGCAGACAACCGTTAGTTTGATGCCAGGATCCACACTTTTTGCAGCCGCCGAGGTTACGAATGTTCTGGTAGTTGTTCCACATGTCTTCGCCGCTCATCGCGCACTGACTTCCCTGGAGGAAGACGCCGCAGCCTCGGACGCCATCGCCCCAGCAGTTTCCTGACTGGACACCACCGCCGCTATAGATAAATCAGTATATGAACACATGTCAAGGCAAGAAACAACAAGAGTCCCAGGCTTGTGGGACGGGTTGATAGCTGGGAAATATTGGTACTTACATTGTTCCATAGGTGTCGGTTCGGGTCAAGTTATTGGCGGCATGATCACACCATTTGAGGAGGTCCGGGGTCGAACACATGCTGGAGCCCTTGCAATCGTAGTCCGGATTGTCATCGCACGCTTGGCCGTTACACTTGTAGCTTCGCATCGAGCCACCGAAGACGTTCTGAAGCGGAGCATACCCTTGGCCTTGGACGACGTAATCGTCTGGCAGCGCATCCGTACCGCCCAGCGGAACATTCCACGTGTACGTGTATCCAGACTGGGATTGCGGAGCGGTGCCCTGAGGGGTCCATGTCCAGTCTGCCTTCGCGGAGCCACCTTCAACATATGCGCCGCTATACTTGTAGAAGCCTGAGTAGAAGTCATTGCCCTCGACCATGTAGTTGACAAGTTTGAATTGTGGCATGGGTGCATCACCACCAGTGTCGTTGTTTAGAGGCCCTTCGATTGGCCATCCTGAGGAAGCGCCTACTGCCTTGTGTGGGCCGCCAATGAAGAGACGGACGAACGCGTAAGGCACCAGGACGTCGGCGGTATAGGTTACGGTACCACCATTGTTCTTATAACTGACGTTTGTGATAGAACCATTGGCTGGCAGGCTCTTCGTGCTTGCTGTGATTGACCGCGCTCCACCTCCACCGCCCGAGGACAATACGGTTTTGACTTCGAAGGACGCAGACGTTCCAGGCTGCAACATGCCTACCGTAGCCCGTGTCAAAGAAGCGGGCAACTCCAGCACCAGGTTGCCATTTTGGTACACAGCATAGCCGAGAGCGTTCGCCACCGCTGACCATGTAATGGTGGCAGAAGTGTAGTCGGAAGCAATGACCTTCGCATCACCAGGTACACCGGAGACCTCAGAGCCACTGGATTTGGGTGCATCACCCTTCAAGACCTTTCCACCTGAAACAGCACTCATCGCTGCTTGCATGTACGACTCGCTCGGAACATTATCGTAGGGGTTTGGGTCGTGGTTGTCGTCGGTCACTTCTAAGTAGCCAACAGCCCGATCGCGAGCAAGTGCAGCAACACTTGCGATCTTGTCTTGTGGGACCTCGTAGACAATGTGCCAGATTTTCCGAGGGTCCTTTGGCTTCCATGTATTGCCTACGTAATCTGACGTTGTATAGGTTGTATAGCTGCTCTCGAACGTCAAAAGCGTATCCATAGTGTCTTCGTAGCACTGCTCTATCGCGGAACCAGGATTGAGCACGGTGAATGCGCCATTATGTTTACGCTTCGTGTAAGCGTTGATGTGGGCGTAAAGGTCCGAGTAGATCTTTGGGTTTTCAGCAGTGCCGCATTCTGGCCAGCCTTCGTCGAAGAAGATGCCACTGATACCGGGATAGAGCTCGAACCATTTGTCGACATCCTGCTCAATCTGCGACGCCCAATCTGCGAGATCTCCCGAGCCCAGGCGCGTCTTGAACTTTTGCTTACTCACACCAAGGTAACCAGTGCGAACATACCCAACCACGGTCTTGCCTGAGCCGGTAGCCTGAGAGATTACCGAAGCCCATGATGTGTCTTGTTCGTGGTTGGGTCCGTTGAGGACATTGGCAACCAGAATGCTGAGCTTGCTCGAGTCATACGAGATCAATCGTGTCCACGCAGCTAGGTCTCCAAGCGGGTTAGTGTAAGATGCGAAAGCAAGCTGTTGTCCCTCAGAACCGCCTCCCGGAGTTGGGGTAGGCGTAGGACCACCGGATGCGGTAGGGGTAGCTGCATCATAGGCGCTGTAGGCGCTCACTATGGCGTCTCTGTAAGCCGTCATGCCCTTCTTTGTGGGATGAAAGATACGAGCCAGGTAGTCGGGAAGATTGTCGGAGCTCGTAATTGCTACTTCGCCGTTGACGTTGTTGGGTTGTTTGCTCAGATCGATGGTGTTCCCTGCGTTGATTTCGTTTGCCATCTCACACGCGAAGAAATCTCCTTGATCCCCACCGTTGTCGAGGATAGCTTGGCAGTCGCCAGCGGCTTCGCCATCGATGTTCAGGGTGCCGCCTGTCCAATACTCAAATGGGTAGAAGTAGATCTTGTCGTTGCGGTAGGATGGCTCGGACACGCCCTCCTCACAGAATCGGTGTCCCTCATAGAAGGGGTTTGGGTCGACGAACGTCAGCGATGCGCCGGTAGGATAGTTGTTGATAGTATCTGAATTTCGACGTTAGCGCATGTCTCGCATGCCTACAGCTTGTATATGTGCACTGACTCTTAATCTTATCATTGAGGTTGTCCGTAAGCTTGTTCATCTTGGCCCGGCGATCCTTGATCAATGGAAGGATGGAGTTATTGATGCAGCCAAACTTAAAGCTGACTTTATCGCATGCGTCCGTCTTTTCGTTCCAGAATCTTGGGTAGCCGGTAATAAACAGCTTGGTCCTCGGTGCGTTCTGGAAGACCGCTTTGATCGCATTGTTCAAACCTGTGGCAAATTCTGAGCTGTCGATTCTTTTCTGCACGATTTCGACTGCCTCATTGCAATCGTCTGTACAATCATTTGTGTCCCACCTAGGAAATGGTCCACAGCCTCGACATCCAGACAAGTCCTTGAATCGGTAGATGCACTGTCGTTGTCAGCTCGACTCAAGTACTCATGAACATGTCTTGGATATGTGCTTACACGATCCATGAGGTCAACAAATCCCACATCATTACCTCCGATTGACATGGTCACCAGGTCTGGGTTTTTGTCCTTCAAAGCTCCTGCTTGAGATATCTTTGGCTTATCTTCGGGTCTGCTGCCTCCATTCGGTGAATCCTCGTAAATGTTCTTCAACTTGCTCCCCGAACATGCAATGAAGTCAAAGGAGATTGGCTTAGGTCCTTGGATTCGGCCATCAGCGGCGACTTGAGGTCCTTGAGCCTCGGTGTATCGTCTACACTTGGTGACCTGGTCGTAGGTGTCTCCAGCGCTCGGTCCGGACGCAAAAGACTCTCCAAGAGAAGCATATCTCCCAACGTTGAAAGGAGCTCGGCGAAAAAGATGGGTAAGATCTGGGATGGCGAAGGCGGCAGACTGGTCAACCAGAATCAAAGCTATAAGAATACTGCTTTTTTTGGGCATCATGACAGACCAAGATGGTATGTTCAAGATGGACTTAGTAAATGCTTAGCTCTGAACGTACGTCGTACAACAGGATGTTTAGTAAGAACCTTGAGGCTCTACTATACCGTTGACTGCGAAAGGATCAAGAGCTAGATGAATCAAAAGAATGACTGGAAGAACTGAAACTGTAGTGAGTGTAGTATGATGAAGGCGGTGATGGAAAATATCGGGATGTGTTGCCATTGTTATATTTCATGGTCTCGACCATAGTTCTTTTGTTGTCAACACGAAGTCAGTCATTTGACCACACTCGCGAGTCAGAGAAAGTACGCCCTGGAAATGGATCGCATAGGTTCACAGGCCAACAGACAATCGAAGGATCGTTTGAGATGCAGTTGGTGGAGAGTCCATGGCGAGACTGATCTGTAATCACATCTTGTCAGACGTAAAATTGCTGTTGTTAGGCACGGCTCGGACTGCTTCAGAGGGACGATGCTATCGCCACAAAACCTTCTGATAGGTTGAAAGAAGTTGTGAGGGTAATAGTAGCTTATGTTAATACAGAAGGTAGACGAAGGCTGGGGCGCAGGCGGCGTGGTGTTAATAGAAAGAGAGTTTAGCGTCCGTCATCCCTGGGTAGGTAGACTTTTCTAGCGCTTATCAAACTTCAGAGGGCACAAGTCCAACAATTGAGGCTTGTTCCACGTGCTGAAATGCTTACTTCGGGAGCAACTAGCAGCGGAGCGGCATTGACGTCTAAGATTGCTCTTCTGACGTGAATGGAGTGCAAGCAGGTCTGGGCGTCAAGTGCTTACGCTCATCGTTAGGGCAAGGCGAACTACAGATTTTCGTGGCTTGTTATTGGACTGCGCCTCGATCAGGACCCTGTCGTATCGGCAAAACACGTTACGGGTTGTGCTTACCCAGACAGGTCACACATGCCCCATAGGCTGCAACCGCAACACAATCATCATTAGATCAGAGTATTCGCATACTCTTCAAACCACACAGAAAAGATGCCGACACAAAATTATTACCTCCTTATCTTCACCTGTGTCGTCGTGTACCTGCTAGTGCCGTATCGGAGCTCAAGCGGCAAGAGGACAGCGGCAATAGCGCTGCCTGGCATGCCTGGTGTAGGTGTTTCCCTAACAGCCCGCTATGGCATTGTCTCGCTTCGCAAAGATGATGGCACATTCGAGAATGTAGGCTCCGTCGAAGGCGGTGAAGATTATGCGGAGATGATGAAGCGCCTATCCACGCCTCAGGCACAGCGCGCTAGGTAACTCTCCAATCTCGTACATATTTTGGTCTTGCTAATGTTCGAATCTGTAGCCCTCCATATGAGACCATGGATGAGCTCTGGGAAGATTGGCCGCGACAGCTACTTCGCAGCGCACGCAAGCGCATTGGGCTGCCAGCATCAAGTGATGTAGCTGTACTGAGTCGCGTGCTACAACAGGTCCTCAATCTTCAAGCTGCAGATCCGAAAATATCTCTTCGAGCTGATTCAGTTGTCATCAGCTATCCTGCACTTTATGGCTTGTCGCAAGAAGATATTGCCGACGCAGCGTCATATCTCGGCCTCACCATACTCTCAGGAAACCACCATTATCAGCCCCGCAGTATTGTCGCAGCATATGCTGGTCATGGACTTGGTCTCTGTGAGGACTATGACGATCAGGAGACTTGTCGTCAAGAAGGCCTTGAACTGCCAGTGCGCGAAGTACTCCTTGTTGAATACACCGAGCACGCACTATTCTTACACGCCAAGGTCATGCGCGAAGCATACGAACTGGCGAATCGTGGCATTACCATCTTGACCGACTTCAGTCTTGGTCATGTTGAGGAGTCTAAGCGTGCCGACGCGATCGGTCAAGCAGTACGGCAGTTTCTGCAAGAGAAGTACAAGAATGTTGGAGTACCGGACAAATTTACAGCCATCATGACGGGCAATACGATAAACAAGCAGATAACAGGTGCTATCGAGAAGGCTGCCCAGAATTTGGGCTGTGACATAGACATACTCAACACAGAGCCGGAGTACATTGTTGCGAGAGGAGCTGCGGAGCTGGCATGGCGTTCACTGGAGCGAGTAGCTCCAGCAGACGAGCTTTAAGGCTTGTGCTGAGACGATATTCTCAATTCTTTAGCACTAAAAACCATTATCATCATGTTTCCGTGCAGCTTTCCGTGGTTTTAAGATTTCTCACCCCTGATGACACAAAAATTGGCATACCTAGCGGTTTTCCGCAGCTGTAGTCAACAGACAAACTACCCTCACAATTTTTTCTTTGCCGCTGCTTCAAATTCTCCGAGCTGCGCAGCCTTTCTGGTGCGGCTATTACGTCCAGTCTACAAACACGTGGTATCGCCACTCGCCAGCAGAGGCGGAGTTGCTGCTATGATACGATGGACTCTCGATGTTTGATGCCCAAAAGCGGTACAGATCCACGTCGCCTATCCGCAGAGGCAAAAGCTAGTCCTGCATGTTCGATATTAATGATACCTCCCCTGCATCTTCTAGCTGAAAATGGCTTGCTTATGACGCAGCGATGGGGCGTAGCATTGGGCCATTGCCCCGCGTGCCCTCGAGAGACTTTGTACATCAACGTCGCAATCCTCAATCTTGCGCAACGGAAATCGTAGACTGGCTACGCTTATTGTAAGATGGCAGAAGAAACCGAGTACACCGGCTATTCTCTACCTCGCCCAGATGGACAGGTATGCGTCCCAATCCAGTCGCGATCTGATCATTTGACGTGCTCACATAGTAAATCACTCTATAGGCAGAGAAGTCTCGTCTTGGTATATTTCGCTGCGTGTAATCATCTTCCAACAGCTCACGCGTTCAGACCTTCAACACCAGCAGTGGCTACTGACACTCAACGACCAACTTTTTACAAGTTCAGTGCCAGACGACGTGCGGCGCATTCTGGACGTAGGTACAGGCGCTGGTTCTTGGGCTACAGAAGTTGCGGGGAAATTCCCGTACGCTGAGGTGGTAGGAACGGACGTAACGCCTCCAGCGACTACCCCGCTTGAGAATCTCACTTTCGTGCAGTCGGATGCCGAGAAACCGTGGCCCTTTTCCAAGAATCACTTCGATTTTATTCATGGTCGTATGCTTGTTGGTGCGCTTCATGACTGGCCCGCATTTCTTGCACACTGCTACACACACTTAGCTCCTGGCGGACAGCTCGAGCTGCCCGAAACGTGTTTTCCTTGGGATAGCGCGTTGGCAGGAGAGGGAGTCACGCCAATCAATAGCCCATTTTTGAGATGGGCTAGTATGGCAGGCCAAGCTTGGGCCGGTGCGGGTTTCGATAACTATCATGTGCTAAGGCATGAATACCGTTTGCGACGTCTTGGCTTTGTGGATATCGAACACTATGAGTCTCGCTGGCCAGTGGGACCTTGGTCCACCGACGAACGCGAAAAGAAAATCGGCGCATTATGTTTGGCAATCTATGGAATGTTTGTCAAGACTATCGGGATGAAGATACTGACGATGAATGGCTTCATGGAATCGAAAGAGGCTGAGCTACTGACCACCACTGCTCTCAATGATGTTGAGGATAATCACATGACAAAGAAGTATTTCATTCCTGTGTAAGTCGAGGTTCCTGCCTAACGCCATTCTGCTGTCGATCCCACCGCTGTTACTGACAATCTTTCTAGCAAAGTTACCCGAGCAAGGAAATCGAATGAGGGATAGTCGTGAATATCTCTACTGCAGCATCATACCGGCCCGTTACGCAAGATAGCTGAATGAAAGAGTTTCTGTAGCGTTCACTTCTCCCAACACAAACACGAACTCTATTTGCTCGCCTCCAGATAGCTGATGGAAAAGACGATATCATCACGCCAGCCACTGAGTTGGGATCCCCGCAGCTGCGGAATGACCCAAATAGTCTCATACTTTAGGCATTTGCAGTTTCCAGATCCTTCTATCTGAAGCTGATCGACGAGCAACATGTCGAAGACGTGGTGGTACCATTATTGGCGATTGTAGCGAGGTCACCACTACCTTGCTATCCTTTGAATCTGGCAGCGGCGTCTTCAAAGCAATGCCGAAAACGATGAGCAACACCTTCAGGCGTTTTACTACCGTAGACATCTGGTCAAATATCCTTCGCAGTAGGAAAAGGAAGCGATCATCAACAAATTTCGGCTCATGCTGTTTTGGTTGATGCAATTCCCCGGTTCTGATTACGATGAACGCATCTGGAGTGCTGGTGAGGAGAAGTCCAAGGAGATCAACACACTCACTGTCTGTGTGAGTGTCAAGAACCATGGCTCGTCAGAGTTAAGCTGCTCGGAGTACCGAGTAGAGAAATTGGATGAATTCTGGAGGCTCAGAATCTGATCGGTTAAGCTCTTGAAGACATCGGCCGTGCATCCTTCATCGTTGGACACCCGCGACAAAGTGAGATACTAGAATACGCAGTTGGTTTTAATCGCTAGGCGTCCGGCAATATCAGCCGGCAGATTTTTTGCCTGCTTTTGAGGGCGGAGAGTCGTTTGAACAACGAGAAGCGACGAACTCTCGGTTGCCACCTAATTTTGAATCTGTCTTCTGATCTTTACCATGTCTTTTGGGTCCAGACTGATGCCTTGATCGCGACGCGCAACGTCTTAAGCTCTCTCAGGGTGTCCGATGGAGATGTCCTCGGAGCCAGATACTGTACGACTTGATGGAACTCGATTCGAAAGACCTCCTTGTTAATCACACGTACGTCGACACCCACTTGCTAGGTGATGGCTTTGTTGGAAGTCGCAACTTGCATTAATTGCACCATGAAGGGCTCTGTTTGCTCTAGCATCTCCATAAAATGAGCAGAAAATTTCACGAAGCGGACTTGGTGTAAATCCTGTACATTGCGGATATCACGAATTTACGCGCGCGCGCTCCTGCATTGGCGAATTGCTCAACGAGACCCGAGGAGGATTATTCTGGTCTTCATAGCCTAGCACTTATGGCGACTTCACCGCGTCCCAATGACGGCCAAGAGGTCCTCTACTGTACCACTCAACATAAAGTCGCAAGAACTTAATGATGTATACATAGAGCCTCGACAATGCATCTTTCGTGTAGACTGTCTGGCAAAGGTCGGCGCTGAGATCCGCTCTTGGAAGGATATCACCGATGGCGACAAAAGCTTGTGCAAGTTATTACGCGCGGATAGCATGGCCAATGATGCCCTTTTTCGTATTAGTTTGCACAACGACGTTGTTGCTAGAGGGTTTCGCGGCATAACATTCACACAAACTCATCGGCGCCCCAAGCCAATGCCATGTGCTCAGGATGGTGCTGCGCGAGGGTGTCGAATACCTTTCCATAGTCCTACCAGAAGTAAACATCAAAAGACTGCACAGCCTGAACGTCGAATCGCTGAATTGCGGCAATATGCACGTTGTCAATCGTGCACTATTTAGTGCGAAAAGTTTTCAAGCTTTGGACGAAACAACAGACTATGCTCATGCGCAGGAAGGTGCATTTGGAGATTGACTTCGAGTTTGCGGGCGGAGCTGGGGGCGTAGCTGACATGGAGGTGCATGAGCAACCCGCCACTTTTCGCACCAGAACTGTTCCACGCTCGCACCTCGTTCCAAAGACTGCCTCGATGTCTAAGAAATTATCTCCGTTTTTCTCCATCGCTGGAATACCCTGCTCCTTTGATGTGTAGATTCGGGGGATCTCCTGTGTCCTGCATTGCCACGAAGCGCGACACATAACCAGTCGCCCCATTGCTAGCGTATTACTATTAGGCAGCAACTAAATTCCTACATAACTGACATGAGAACTCCACATGCCCTAGTGCCACTACAGAGAAACGATGGAGCTTCTTGATCTTCCTTTCGAGATTATCGACCAGATACTGGACCTCACACTTCCTTCAGGCTTCGAATCGTTCGTACTCAGCTGCAAAGCTATCCATGCGCGGGCTGGGGACCAGATCCAGCGACACGCTGCGCTCAAGCAGCAATGGAGATGCACAATAATTACCAACCACTATCGCGGCGATTTGTTCCGCATACTTTACGAAGTTTCTCGCAATTTGCTTGCCGGGCAGTATGTTGAAGTGCTGAATTTTCGGAATTTTGAACAACTTGCCTCTGGTAGTATCGACGATTTTCCATTAAGCGAGGAGATTATGACGCAGATCAAGAAAAGAATCCTAGAGACTGAGTTTTTTGCGATCGCCGGCGTGAGCGCGACTGAATGGTGGGAAACAATCGCGGACGAGCATAAATCAAGCGGGCCAAATGAAAAAAGCGACGAGGATGCTACGCATGCAATCACGTCACTTTTGGGCCAGCTACCAAATTTGAAGATACTGCAATTGCCGTCTGGATGGTATGATATGTGGAATGAGCTCACACAACCTTCTGGCTACGATGTGGACTCAAAAAATAGCTTCATAGCCGTAATCGACGCGATGATCAACGCTTCCAACGACAATGGTCATGGAAGGCCACTGGGAAAGCTGGAGGTAATTTTACCGACCAAGGATGTTAGCCATGATGATCGGGCGCCTTTCCAATGCCTGGAGCCGTTCATGAGATTGAAGAGCTTGAGGGAGTTGTACGGTACCAACTGCGTTGCTTGCGATGACGGTTACACCGGTTATCCCTTCCAGTGGCGCTTCCCGGAAACAAATTCGTCTCTGAGAAGAGTGGAACTTACGTAAGATTTTGTTTACAGATTGCATATGAACCATACGCTGACTGCATGCCCCAGGCGTTGCTGTATGGATGCTGACGGTATATCTCAGCTTATATCACACACGCCGCTTCTCAGTGTCTTCAGATACTCTCACGAGTGCAAATGGCACGGCTGTCAGTTCGACTGGAATGCTGGCGAATTTGTTGAAGCCATCGCGCAACATTGCGGGCAATCTATTACCGACCTCGCCATCACATGTGACACGTTTTATGGCGGTATCGTCAACGGCGCGTCATCCTTCCGCCGGTTTTCAAAATTACTCCAACTTGAGATCGAGCTTCGCATTCTATGCGGACCGCCACTGGGCAGCGGACAACAGAACGGTGAAATTCATTATGTGGTTCCTGAAGGTCAGACACCATGGTCTGTGGGAGACCTTCCGTGCTGGGCAGCCATGTTGCCGGAAAGCATTGTCGAGACGCACATAAACACAGACTTCACCGAGAAAGATGAAACGGCGCTCGGGGCGTTACTGATTGACTTTCCAGAGCAGCGGGAATTGAGATTGAGCAATCTGACTCAGGTGTTGATACGACAGTATCGCGGTGATGGCGCACGATCGTTAGCCAAACGAGTTGGTGCTAATTTCTTGGTGTTCGACCAAGACGGTGAACATAGTGCTAGCTCCCCTGATGTTGTTGCGAGGCACATGATGCCGGCGTGGAGACCGAATTTCTACAGGCGCGTGGAGCAATTGAAAAGAATTTGACCGGTGGGCAACCATTGCCCATTAAATTGTCCATTCATCCGAAGATGTTGTGTGGTGAATCATACGACCATAAATAGCTTCGACACGTACATATAGTAAACCTGCCGCCAATCCAATACAATTTGACCGTCGCATTCGACATCTTCACTTCCATTTCATGGTCAACATTTCCAACAGAACAGTATGTGAATGTTCTATAATAAATTCAACGGCTTACCTACTGATGAAGGTTGATAGAGGCAGAGGTAAAGTCTGACACGTGGCCCTATGCGCCTGCCCTGCCCACTTGTCGAAGCCCGGCAGATCTGCTGTCCCAGCTGACGCTTTGGCAAATCAACCGCCGAATGTGCTCGTCTTACTCGGAATCGTTGTGCAGCATGCATACGCTGTATCGAATCAGATATCGGCAGGCTGCAGGAGGCTTGGGGCTGAGTTACAAGCGTCGTTTTCGCTCACCCTTGAATGGAACTTGAGATTGAAGATGGGGAAAACAGCTTGGTCTTGACTTTTAGGGTATTTCATATGTTGCGGCAGCTCGCTGCGCCTATCTTCCTTATTAGCCTATCTTCCTAACGAGATCGCCCATTCCAGACTGCACAGATGCGCAAGTCCCTCTGGTAACGGTACGACCTATCTTGGTAGCATTCATTATTCTTTCAAAATCTCAGCCTCCTGCGGGCGGATGTTGCGGGCGGATGTGAGAGCGCAAGGATGGCTTCACGAAGTTGGTCTGAGTCATGGTGGGGAGGTATACAGAATTCGAGAAGGCGTGCTAATAACAAGTAGGGCCATCGCCAAAAGACTTCTACCGAACGAATCTGATAGTGATACTCTTAGAAGGCTTGATATGCTTTCCAACAATGAGTTCGCTTTACTCAAGATTAGTTGCAGCGTATGTCATCTGCTGAACGAAGATATCCAATGGATTGGCCGCTCGGTTGTGGTTAGCGAGTTGCGCGAACAATGCCAATTCTGTAAAATCCTCCATGAGTGCAAGAAACGTTTTGCACCTCATGCTCGATATGTAAGAATGTATTGTCAACAGTCTATAACGAACATTCAATTGTGCTTCCGAGAAAATTCCCATGGGCTTCCATGCATGAACATTCATGTTCAGTTATATTCATTGGGTTCGTGCCATCATTTGTACCAGAAAGGCTCACTGACGTTGAAGATAGAAAGTACTATTCAAGTCAAGCCTTTCAGGACAATGGACGACTTCGGCGACGGCGCAGGCTCAGAAGCCTCGGTTACTATGATGAAGAAGTGGATTGATCGCTGCTCCACGACCCATGATCATGGACTTCCAAAACGTGATTTCAAGCCTAGTCGCTTGATAAGGCTAGCCAAATATAAGATGGAAGTTGCTCAACTCTACTCCCCGACATCGCCAGTGCGTTTCGCTGCGCTATCTTACCGGTGGGGTGCAGACAGCGAATCCATGACATTAGGAAGAAACATAGTCGAACGATACGGGCACTTGGAAATATCAAGCCTCCCAAAGACATTGCAAGATGCCATCATCGTTACCAGGCGTTTAGGTCTGGAGTACATTTGGATCGACCGAATTTGTATTGTTCAAGATGATCCGGGGGATTGGACCGAACAGGCATCTCTGATGGCGAAAATATATGCAAGCGCACATGTTGTCTTATCAGCCACAGCAACCAGAGATTGCAGCGATGGCTTCTTGAGGCAGCGAGCTGAGCCTCTCGCGCTGCGATACAAGCGACATGACGGTGAGGTACTCGAGCTGCAAGCAATAAAAATCGACAGTCATAGCTGTGACCGGCGTTCCCTCAAAACAGACTACGAACTGTTTAAGCGCGGCTGGTGTTTCCAAGAGAGACTTTTGGCTCGTCGAATTATCCACTTTCTGCCAAACGAAATTCTCTTTGAGTGTCAAGCTGAACTTGAATGCCAATGCGGCACCGCTGGCCAAGGGCATATAGCAAACAATGACACAGGTGATGGACAGGGATCACGTTGCCTGGCAAAGCTGCAGGCTGCACAAAAGATAGAGGGACTGAATTTCGGGTGGAGCTGGATGGCATTACTTTGGGAGTACAGCAAGATGAAGCTCACCCGCGGAGAAGATTCTCTGCCAGCTCTTTCAGGGTTAGCAGCGTGCATGGGACATTTGAAGCCTGGTAAATACATCGCTGGGCTATGGGAGCACGACATCGCCATTCAACTGGGATGGCGGATCAAGCCTAGGTTTGATGAACGACGGTGGGAATATCGAATATTCGACGTCCAGAATTTCGGTCCAACATTCTCATGGAGCTCGCATGCGTACCCTATGCTACCTGGGGCTCGGAGCGACACGGAAGCTATATGTACTCTCGTGAGCTCTCACGTTACTCTGGTCCCACCAGCAACCAATCCTTACGGTCAGGTTGAGAGCGCGTCCATCAGCATGCTCGGGAGGGTAATGTCTGGAAAGCATATGTTGCGGTGGTTTGAAGTTCTCAAGATCCAATATAATGACCTCCATGGTCGGATGGACGCTGATCTTGACTCGGAATTCGACTTCGAACGGCTCGATTGGGAAGATGTGGAGTGTTTCGGGCTGTATGAATATAGCGATCGAGAGCGGAAGTGGGTTGACACACTTTTGGTGCGATCCAAGAAGTTTAGTGGGCTCCAGTATGTCCGAATAGGTGTTTTCAGGAGATTGGACAGATCTTGGTTCAACGAATACGCGAGAGAACGCACAATTACTGTCGTCTAAAGAGCTAGAAAAGGTAGGGAATATCATCCAGTGTAACGAGCCAGGCTATTAGGGTAATTGATTCTAACTTAATGAGGTTGTAAGTATATTAGGTCTAAAATAGAAAGAGGTTATAATGGCTAACTATTATTCTAGCAAAGAAGATAGTGTGTTCATAACTAATATAAGATAGCAAGTTACAGTAACAGACACGTATATTGCGCTTAAAGAAGGTTTATATTATAGATTTAGTCTCTTTAGAGGTATATCTTAGTATAGCTCTATATATTCTCTTATATAACTCTAACTTCTAATATTACAGAATTTCTATAGCTAGAATATAAATATATTTATATAAAGTCTATTTATATTACTGTTATAAGAGACTGATTATATAAGTTAAGATCTAAGTTAAGCTTTAGTTATATTAAGAATATATATACAATAATTACGCTTGGTTATACTCCAGAAGAACGACAGTATACCAATAACTTCAACAAACATAATTACCTGGCCTCCAACATGAACACAGCCATGGCGGCGCACATCGATATGAAGAAAGCACTTGTGGGCCAGGATGACGATATCCCAGACTTTGTAACTTCTGGACCGGTACGACCCAGAATCAGTCGGGCGTGCGACCAGCGTAATCAATCAAGGACCAAATGTGACGGACGACAAAGGTGCGTAAATCTTAATGCAATAAGTAATCCCTAGCTTAACAGCAGAGGACCAACTTAAAGCAGCTGCGCGCATTGCCTAGGTATGTAGAGAAGGTGTTAGAGACAGGATAACTAGGGCTGTCTTCAGAGGTTTAGGGCTTTTAAGCGCTTGCAATCTCAGCAACGCTTGACAACCCTAGACGCCCTAGACTATGCTAACGGCAGCCCTACGAGACTTAGTCACATACGAGTGACATGTGCATGACACCAGGACTGACTTTTGAGCAGAATTCGGTCTGGCGTGCGAATACATAATCGGGCGGTCAGTGTCGCCCTACGGCCACGACACGCCTCCGGGGCCAGACACCATCCACGAAGACGAGAAGAATTTTGGGATGCACCTGTATGGTAAGACACTTTACATAGTCGTTTCCTAGCCTTTGAACTAGTTCTGTACTAACAACGATCTAGAAGCGAGACAGTATACTGTGCCTGAATTCCAAAGAAGCTATACAGATATTGCTGCTGACAACTTCTACGACCCAGTGGCCGTTGCACAGTCAGTACCACAGACCGAACCATCGCAGCCATCGCTTCTGACGCCCTACCGCGGCATTCCCATCAACTTCGAGATGTTCGTCCGTTTCCACAACGAAGTAAGAGCGACGAAATCCGCTCCTCAAATATGTCAATGCATACAGATCCCGACAGTACGGACCCCTTAATTAATTTACTGGACCAGCTTGCGGAGATTGAAGTCTGCCTTGGTGGCGTCTAATGATTTTGATTCATTGTTTGGTTAGTCTAGCGATTCTGATTCATTGGTAGGTGCTCATGACCAAGAACCACGCCTCTGGGGCATTGCATAACATTTCCAGCATGGCGAAGCGACCAAACCTTCTGCTCAGTCGAGACCTGGTGCGTCCATCTTTTTAAGCCAGCTTCTAGGGACATTTTCGCAAAACCGGCTAGTTGCCCGCGGGTAGAGCAATCTTTCAGTGAGATTTTGCATGGTTGCGATCAGCTTCCAGTGCCCATGATTGCGGGTTTTGGCGCAACAACGAGGGCTACTGGTGGGCTCTTTTCGCGCAAATCTCAACATCATCAGGTCAGACGCGATGGCCCAGAAAGATCTTTCGGAGCAGAGAGCTTCTTGCAATGTGGCAGTTCTGTTTCAGCGGCTTCAAATCCGCATCATACCATAATCCGCTAACCAAAATTTGTATGTCCTAAAGCCAGGAGTATTTCATGACACAGCTTCTAGTGCCCCATGATTGATGAGTATAGTTCCTAGAGCAGGGTAAACTTAGTGACTAGTTTGCACGCGGCGTACGTCAGGGACGACCTAGTCTATCAAATAGCCTGCGGTCGACTCGCTCTTGCTGTATGAAGGCTCGTTACACACAGAGCTATGTTGCAAAAGAGAGCAATGCTGCACAATGCTGGTGGCTGGCAATAGCAACCAGCAGACCGGAGATATGATTGGGTAGTGAAGCTTGGTGCGGGGGAGGGGAGAGGGGCTGAGCACTCGAAAATCTAAGCCACAACCATCTTCGTTACCCCACCGCAACTTTGGAAGGAAACACCCCCCCAATACTACCAGCTGAGCCTTTATTAAGCAGTCATTAATAACATAATTAGCAGCGTTAAGTTCCAGTTGTTGCAAAGGAGGCATACTTCAATCACACACAATGGCTGCCCAACAAGGAAGCAAGAGAACGTGGGACATATCCAATGGTGGAAACAGCCACGACGCAGAGAATGTACAGTCGCAATCTGAACGAGGCTCCACGAAGAAATTACAATTATCTCAAAGGACGCCTAGCCCGAGCACTCCAGCACACTTTGTTATTCACCGCGTTGTCTGTCCTCGCAAGCAAAAGTACCACGAGTTCCACGAAGCCAGTGGAGACTATGTCGATGTACCGCGTATGTTTGCGAAAGCACACCGAAGAACAATGCTTAATGGTCAGCATCGTATCGTTGATATAAACGACTTCATCAAGGATCATGGCGAAATACAATTCGTCGCTCTCCTGACATATAATTGTGTTACATACCATGAACGAATCAAAAGATCATTCAAGCATTGGGAAATGCCTGAAATGGATCAACCTGTCGCAATTCAGGCCAGACCGTTCTTCTACGTTCTCCAGCATGATGGGCCTCTCGCTGAAGCCGAGTCAGAAGGTGTAGTGCTGTACAAGGACCTGCGAGCTGCGTTGAGCCTTTTGCAAAGGGACCAAGCTGACTCGCTTGGCAATCGGGAGTTGACCCAACCTGAACGACTCGAGCATCCGTACTTACAGCTCTACCACCAAAGATCACTTCTGAATGGCCCAAAATTCCAGAAATTGGCAAAGCTTCAGCGTGATTCTATTCAGAGCTTGTACAAGTACCTTGATCACCGCGTCGGTCCCGAGTACCTGGAGGCAGGTACACTTTTCGCATCGGGTTGGTGGATCAGAAACACTGGACCAAGCTGTTCTAGCCGGAGACAGTGCTAGTAGCTTTCGAGTCGGGCCAGCCCGTCGCCTATGTCTGCCAAAACTACCCAGTGAATCTTAATGATACGCTTCAGGTGTCATGCTGGACTTGGGCCTTTGACGGCAAGTTTTACCAGAAGCTTACTGAGTTCCGCATCCTCTGGCCTTCAGACAACAATGACACTGTTGCCATCAAAGATTTGCAAATCTTCCCTCTTCAATACGCTGGAGGTGGGCTTGAGGATGAGCTCAGGACTCGAGGCGAGATATTCTGGAAATGTCGCTTTCGGAAGTTCGTGAGCTACGATGTGCCGCCAAACGGTACAGAACTTCAAGCTGTACGATTATGAGACTCTTTGACACTATTATGTAAGCACTGATACCATTTACACAAGGCCAAGTTGCGATATATGGTGGACACCGAGACGTATAAGTCAATGCATCAAGAGGAGGACGAAGAGCCGTCCCCTGAATGTGTTGAGCTTGGGGACGACTTAATGCACGCTGAAGAAGTGCCCAGAGAGCCATTCATTCTTCTGCTTCCAGCAAAGAACCGCGGTTATGGACTCCACAACAAGAGATGGAGTACGTTCAATGCAGCTCAAACTACATCACCACTGACCGATCTGCAGACTGGTTACTCATGAAGCATGTTCGCGATATACGTTGGGACAAATCTACATTCGATCATCGACTTGTCCTCCCAGGAGAAAAGAAAGAGATGATCAGAGCTTTAATCATGGTACATCTCGGAAAGACACCCACAAATTCCGATTTCATGGAAGGCAAAGGAGACGGACTTGTTATTCTGCTCCATGGCGAACCCGGCACGGGCAAGACACTTACCGCTGAAAGTGTAGCTGAATATGCAGGGTGCCCTTTGTACCGTGTAACTTGTGGCGATATCGGCACAGACCCAGAAAGCGTGGAGAAATACCTCGAATCCGTCCTCTTTATTGGGAGTACAAGGAACTGCGTGGTCTTGCTTGACGAAGCTGATGTCTTTCTTGAAGAAAGGACAAAGATGGACATGAAACGCAACGCTCTAGTGTCAGTGTTCTTGCGTGTCCTCGAGTACTACAACGGCATTCTCATACAGACAACAAATCGGATTGGAACCTTCGATGAAGCTTTCAAGTCGCGTGTGCAACTCGCACTGCAATATCCGCCGCTAGGCTTCGACAGCCGATACGAGATTTGGAACAATCTGCTTGATTCATTGTCAGAAGGTGGTGAAAAGGCCAACTTTGAAAGCATCCGGAAGAAGGTGCGGACATTTGCACAAGCTACTATCAACGGACGACAGATCAGGAACACTATGAACAACGCCCGACATCTTGCGCGGTTCAATCATGACGATGAGCTGCAGTATCTGCACATCGAAAAGGCTCTGAAGCTTACGGTGGACTTTGAGAATCATATCGCGCAGGTGCATGGGCACGACGATGAGGAGTACGCAAGGGACATAGGCAATCGGTAATCGAGACAATATGTGCACTCTCTAGACCTGTTTCAGATTTCCAGAATATTAGGGATATTCTATTACTAGCTAATACTCCTGGAACTGCTACGTTCACTAGTAAAGTTCGTGGAAACGAGTCTATATATAAAAAGAGACTTCAAGTTGAAACAGTAAAGGTATCTTTCTTTGATAATAAACTTTTTAATATACTTTTATTGTTCTTCGCTTATTTCATAGGTGATTGTTTCACCGTAAAGAGCGTCGCTTTCTCTCTGCACTCCCATCTGTATTCATCTTTTCCCCTTTCTTACCTTCATCTAACCTATTCCCTCGTCAGCCCTTCGATCAAATCCACCCCTTTCCTTTTATCCACCCATCCCTCCCCACCCAAGAACTTCTCCCCATATCCTGCCACCCATGTCCCATACACGCCTTCCGGCTTGCTTCTACAAAGTCCAATCAACGTCTCATTCAGATGCCCCTTCAAACCCTCTCGCGGAAAATCCCGATTGATAGCCTCCCACTCGTCCTGCGTCGCCTGCACCAGATCCGGCCCAAACATGTCCCTTGTCACATCTGGCGAGGCAAGCTCCGTCATTACACCAGTGGAGACCAACGCAGTCAAAAGGCTTGCGTGCGCGGCAATACTAGGGATAGTATGTAGAACAATCGCATCCCAGACCTTTTGCGCGCGGTCAACATCCCAGCCTTGCTCGAGTAGGAATGCGCGCGCTGCATTTGCGCCGTCGACTTCGAATCGCTTGTCGTGCGTTACCAAGTCCGCGTTGTGCGACCACCCGAGATCGTGCAGAATCGCGGCGACGGCGAAGGCTTCGAGATCAAGAGAAGATGTGAGCGATGTAGGGAGGCGGGAAACACTAGCCATGCCGATAAGCCAGGAGCGCATAACGTGGTTGAATGTTTGAGGGGCGACTTGTTCGCGGGTGTAGGCAATGGCGGCGGTGATAGAGGGCGTGTTGGGGACAGTGATAGTGGCCAGTATGCGGGTTTGCATAGGAACTGACATTGGGACGTGTAAGGAAAGGCTATAGTAGAAGAAGTAGTGAGATAGTGCTGGGAGTGATATTTAGTTGCAAGGTTGGATGTGTTGCGACTGAATTATAGATGCTTGCAATGAATGCAGACATGATCTTATACTTCGCCTTGATGCGCAGCTTTTCCGCTCTACGCGAATGCATTTGTCACTTCTGCCTATATCTCCCATGATTGAGCTTGCGATACTAATCATTCTACTATGAATTTGGAATTGTTGTGAGCAAATCACTGGTGGCAGTAGCCTACGTCGCTTCGTAGAACACGGTAGAGAGACGGATCGGGTTGCGAAGATAATCTCCGTGCCGACGTTACAGTGCAGTATGCGCAGCGAGCTACTAACGTGCCCGTTAGGCTTATACCTGAAATAGCCTAATACTCTACTACTACTAGAGGTAACTATAAAGCTTATAAGAAGCTTCTTTAACAGAAATATGCTATTATAAGATATAATAGTATATAATTTAGACTTTAGTTATAACAGTATAAACTAATTAAAATATCTGTAGTAAAATACTAAACAGAACAAACAATCACATTGTTAAGAATTATCTTAGTTTATTAAAATACTAGTAGACGCGAGGAGGGCAGTCAGCCTCCCTATTTAGCCGGGTTCTTGCCTTAGCAGAATTTGTGCTTATGTCCTGAAAGGTGTTCCATCGGTGCCCGACATTAAAGTTCTTACCGCGGACCTCCTGCGCTTCGCTGCACTTCAGTCGCGCGAATGCTGATGTCCCGTCCATTCTTCACACGTGTCTCTGCTAGATCTATTTTGAGATTTGTTCCGCCCACGCATGTCCCCAATATATCGATTCGAGGCACTCTCAGCTCATTCCAAGATCACGCAACAATGGCGACGATTGCGCGCGTGAATATCGATACAAGAAAGGCCGATGGGCCCTTTCCGCTGGTCGAAACCCCTGCGCACCAGCACAATGTAAGAATATGCCTCCGCAATGTCCAAGTCATAGGCGCGCGTAACGATAGATAGAATTCCAACCCGGACCAGTTTGTAAAAGTAGCCAGCCATATGGCTCTCGCTCACAACGTCATTATTCGGGGTTTGAACAGCATATACAAGCAGGCCAAGTTCGTCAGAATAGAGGATTATCCCGCTTTTGTGGCATACGCGTATTGTTGGTACGAGTTTCTACAAGGTACGGCATCGATGGATCAGGGCGCAGAACCCGAAGATGGAACTCCGAAACTAAAAGGATGCAGCTCACCATGACCTTGAAGAGGAAAGTCTGTTTCCTGCGCTCGAGAAACTCACGGGTGAGAAGGGTCTGATGGATGCGAATGTGGCGGAACATCGTACGTAGGCCCATGTCGAAGCAAGGTGAAGAAGCTAAAATAGTTCAGGTCTCTTCCACGCCGCCCTTGCAGCATATGCTGAATATCTTGCTCCCCTCAAAGATGCCCCGAATGACTTTTCTCCGTCAAAGATTATAGAACTTATTGACACACTCGCTCCGCCACTTCTCAGCCACCTAAATTCCGAGATTCCAACCCTCCTCAGCCTCTCATCTCACCCACACTTTGTCAAAGCCTCCGCCGAAGCTGACCTTGCAGCCACAGCTGAATCCCTTGCCATCCTCTACGCCGCAGAGGAGAAGTCGATCACAATGCGCCTGAGCTTCACCGAGGGGCAGATGTTCTTCTTTTTCAATCTAGACAGGCAGTACGAGGGTGGGAGGTGGAAAGACTGGCCACCAGTTCCAAACTCAGTGATTTGGCTTACGTTGAAGACTTGGGGACAGTGGCGGCGAAGCTGGTGGATGTACGCGGCTTGTGGCATAGACGGGCAGTTGAGGGTGTTGGAAGCCTTGAAAGATGAACCGTAGGGGCTGAGAACGGAGCCTGACATAGTTGGATTTCGGTAGACATCCTACTGCTTCCGAATGACGGACGAGAGAGAGATAGTGGATGCCCTGTTCTATCTTTTCGTCCTAATTCTTGTTGATGAACGGGAAGGGGTCGAGTAGGGTTGCTTTTGAATTGTTGCTTACTTCGGGTATTGTAGTTCGGGCTTCTGCATCTGGAAACATCTGCATAATCGACTTTTTCTCCTCTCCTGACATCATTAGCTAATCTGGGTCATTGTGATATGCAGGATTCAATTTTCCTCCAAGATCATCAGGAAACTCGTCCGCGCTGTGCTATTTCATCGATGGTTGGTCTAAAATTCACTCTACTTAGATGCACATATCTCTCCTACCAAAGCCCACTTCGATGTACGACTACATACAGCGTGAGCCGTTGCCATAGCGGCGCAGAGTCGGTGATGCTGAAAATCTTCGTCGGACGGGTAGCCAAGTTAAGCACGGACCCTGGAGTCTCGGGATCGGAGCTGAGATAAGCTCCGATGGAGCCTCTCCCAAGGAGGAACTCGCCGACGAGCATGATCAACGCCACCACTGAAGGGACACCTAGTTATTTGCACCGCCTATGCAGGCCCTTTGGCAACTCAAGGAAACTTTTGAATGCATGTCGAACCATAATCCCCTCGGGGTACCGGCCCCTTACCCGGCCGCAGCGCCGCGAACTCATTCATGCGTCCTCTGTCAGAAACGAAAAGTCAAATGCGACAGGAATGCGCCATGTGCCGGCTGTATAAAACTAGGCATGGAATGTGTGGAAGCTATTCCGGCCCCTCCTCGTAGACGGAAGAGAAAGGCCTCAACGTCCGATCTGCAGTCCCGGCTGCAAAGATGTGAGGAGCTACTCAGGGTCAACGGTGTTAGTATGGGAAGTTCTGATGGACAAGAAAGCGATATTGAGGAGGGATGCACTCCGAAAGAGGGATCTGTTCCTGCGGCGTCGCCATCAGGCAAAGGAAAATTGATCGTGGATCAGGGAGAACCTCGATTCGTGAATAAGTATGCACCAAGCACAGTCAAGTCCAGCCTTGCAGCTTTTTGACGTCTTCTTAGCACTCTCTGGACAGGCTTGGCCGATGAGTTCAAAGAAATAGACATTTTACGTCGGTCCGATTCAGCGTCGCGGAAGTCGACGTTGCCTACTAGCGCAGCAGTTGATGCAAGTCATTTCGTTCTCGGATCTAATGCTGTTCCTCTCCAGAACCTGACTACGCTACACCCTCCACCGGTACGAATGTTCCGCCTCTGGCAGACTTTTTTGGACAACGTCAATCCGCTCTCTAAGGTGATCCACGCGCCTACTACACAGGTGCAGGTGCTAGACGCAACTACGAATCTGGAGAATCTACCTGCGACCACCGAGGCGCTGTTGTTTGCAATCTATGCCTCGGCCATCTGTTCCCTAACAAATGATGAGTGCGATACCTTGATGGGAGAGCCCAAGAGCTCCCTGTTTCCAAGATATCTAGCAGCTGCAAAACAGGCCTTGGGCGCAGTTGGGTTTATCGCCAGCTCCGACCTCGTGGTGTTGCAAGCTTTGGTGCTTCTCCTTGTACGTTGCCATAGACATTGGGTTATGACGCGCTCTCCACTGACCAGTTTCTAGATTTCAATGCGTCAGAATCAAAATCCCCACGCTCTATGGGTCCTCACCGGCGTCGCCCTCCGGATCGGTCAGAGGATGGGTCTTCATGCCGATGGCGCAACTCTCGGACTCTCTGTTTTCGAAGCAGAAATGCGCAGGCGCATCTGGTGGCAGATAATTCTTCTGGACAACCGCACAGCACAGCGGGCGGGCTTGAGGGATTCCATCACTCCCAACTCTTTCGATACAAATCTTCCTGCAAACATCAATGATGCCGATTTGGATCCGAATATGCAAGAGATGCCACTGGAGCATAACTATCCGACGGAGATGATATTTTGCCTCATCACGTATGAGATTGGAAAATTCATCAAGGGAGCAGGATACCAGAAAGCCTTTGCAGCACCAGTGTCAGCCAAGGACAAGGTCATGGACGAACTAGAATCTCGGTTGCATACGAAATTCTTACAGTATTGTGATCGTTCGATTTCTCTTCACTCATTATGCATAGCGGTGGCTAAGTCCATCACGGCGAACATGCGGCTGATGGCTCACCATTCTCGTCACTGGAAAGGTAGAGATAGTCATATGCCACAAGCCGAGCGAGACATACTGTTTAGTCTAAGCTTGCAAATGCTTGAAAACGACAACATGGTACATTCTGTGCCAGGGTTGAAACGTTATCTATGGCATGTCCAAGGCAACTTTCAGTTCGATGCCTTCATCATTCTGCTCAGCGAGCTACGCCGTCGGCCAAACGGCGAGCACTCTCATCGGGCATGGAAACACGTTCAAGAGGCCTTCAATACTCACCGAGATTTGACAAGTGATGACTATGCACTATACATAGCTATCGGCAATCTCACGTTGCAGGCATGGGAGATTCGGGAGACGCAGTTGGCACAACAAAATCAAGGACACGTTGAAGTGCCAGGCTTCATCACGATCCTGCGAGCAAAAGGACCCCCGAAAGATGAATCCACCCGTGGGCCCCAGTATATACCCGACCAACGCAATTCAACCCAGCAAAGCATTGTGGACTATACGTCAGCAAGCGGTCATACTCTCATTAGCAGTACCGGGGCCGACTTTGGTGACCAGGACATTGCCTTCGATCCTGCCCAGATAACTCCGATGGGCTGGGACTACTGGGAAAACCTTCTGCAGGAGTACGACCATCAGCTCTACTGCTGACGCGGCCGAAGCAAGTCTCCTCGTCTTCATCGTGATCTCGGATCGGACCTGAGTCTCGGAAACCGTCGAGTAAAGACTCTTCGTCGGAAGTGACCTGATATCTGTTGATGTAGCCATGTTATCCAGCCACGTCTAGCGGACAGTGTATACCTTTGATGCGTGAAAGAATTGTTCTACGTTCGAACATGGTTTGTCCTACATCGAGATAGAGCTGTGGAGAATGAGCCGTGGTCTCGTACCGTTAGTCAAGTCGCTGTGAGAGGCTGCGATGGCGGTCAGTAGAGAAGTTTCCCGGGCTACATGCTAGAGTTGCTGAGAAGCGTGTTTCGATGTGTCGGCACCGAGAAACAACCCGAGGCGCCGGATAGCATAAGTAGTGTCTGCAGCCGGGGACGAACGTCACTCGATCATAGTTATACAACATCAGCAGCAGGCTCTTTGCTGATTGGTGTACGACATAGCTGCAGCAATTATGATTGGATGAACTGTTGATCTCGACTCTCCAAATTTCAAAGTATCAGCGTAAGCCCCTGCATAACAGGAGAATTCGCGAATGAGGAGAAAGGGTGATCCCCGATCTCGGTGAAAGCATGCGGTATAATCAACACTCGTGAGGGCATTCACGTACGACAACGCCGAGTGCTGCAATGATACAAGTGGCCCCGCCTATTCGGTAATAATTCCCCTCACCGCATCAACGGTCCTGCAGGGACTTCGGCTCCTCACGGGTCCCCTCCGTGATCTCCGGATGATCTATATAAACATTCATCATTTCATAGATCGCAGAAGCCGAGCATTGGACATCTGCTTGTTCTCTTCAGGGCTCCATGCCATTACTTGACACCGTCCTCCCTCCTCAAATTCGTCCATTAGTCGACTACGGCCGCCACGTCGTCACAACGAGATCATGATACAAGATAGTGACTTGCCAGTATTGTATCAGGCAACTGGAAGGACTCCAGTGTGTTGGTAAATATACGTGGTATCATTTACTACAATTATGATTACATGGCTCTAGACCGTAAACATATTTTATCTCTCTATCTGTTGCGTAACACGTCAACAGTTTCCTTCGTCACAGTCTTTAGTCGGTTCTGAAGAAATATCTTCAACTCCTTTCCAATTGAAGAGGAAAACTTTGGGCCAGTGGTTGCGTTACTATCACCGGCACCGCCGGTATCGACGCTAGCAAAGCGTTTTGCGAGCTGATCGACCAGACGTACCACCCGATGTAGCTCTGAAAGAGCCAATTGGGCCCTCAACTTTCTTTTCCCGTCTTCGTCAAGGTGATATTTGCCGACACTGATTGGTTGGTTGTGCAACACCTTCTCAACAGAAGCCAGTGATGTCCCTTCCAAAGTTGGTGCAGTAAGGTCATCCCCGCATGCAACCGCTCGGTACCACGCGATCACCTTAGAAGTGATGAGAGTCAGATACAAGCACAACTGGTGATCCAAAGAACAGGAGCAATTGAGAATGGCAGTGATCGCATCGACAGCTTCCTTGTTCAAGGCGAGGACCTGATCGATCTGCGGGATGTTTTGAGCTGCTCCACAACCAATAGTCAGGGATGTACACGTAGGAGGAGCCATGTGAAGATTTTTCATGATTTCCATCGCCCAGCTCATGCAATCCTGTGCATGATACTCCAATGGTGGGGTGCTGATATCTCCACCCGGGCCTGCGGAGCTATGGCCCGTGCTGTTGGTGTTGCTGTTGTTGCAAGTTGGTGGCGTGAAGCTGGACTGATTGAACAACCCGAGAAGCGAGCTAACACCTTCAAATTCAGAGTGAGATTCGAACGCACTCGAGTCGTTGTCCAACAGGCCGATGTCCATGTATGCCGCAGATAGGTAGTCATCTGTTCCAAGACTACGCTCATCCATCAGTGAAGCATCACTCGGCGTCACCGTTCCACTTCCACCCGGGAATACCCTTGACTGCACCTCCACAATCTTCAGTGCAGGTGTCGGGGTTGAGAGATCAGGGCTCGTCTTCGAGTTGAAGTTGAAAGTACTTGGAGTGAGGAAGTCCATGAACGGACTGTCTGGAAGCTGGATATTCTTGATGGTCAACCGTTTGCGGTTCACTTCTCCAGGAGACGCTCGTCGCTTCCCTGTGCGTAGAGACGGAGCGTATACACAGGAAAGACCTTTCTCGCTACATCGTACGCAGGTCGGTTGTTCTTTGCTGCATTTAACTTTGGATAGAGCGCAGTGGTTGCAGCTCTCACGTAGCTTTTTCTTCGGGCGGGTAAGTACTTGAGACTGAGTATCGTTCTCCATATTACTCTATATTGATGTGGTTGCACGATCAACAGGGGTATGCGAAAGAGGCAGCAAGGTACACGGGAAAATTGACAACAGATAAGGGACTTGGGACTGGTTTAATGCACACCCTGGATCTCTGATGAGATCAGTCCATTCCGGAGGAGTTGTATCTATGTGCAGTTGTGCTTATGGATCTGCCAATATGTTGTATGCAGGATCAATCCCAACCAAGTTGGATAAGCTGACGTGTGATCTAATTGGTGTTCGACCGCAGACCGAGACCTCAATAAGTCGGATAAGCTTGCATATGATTTCACTGGTGTTTGACTGCAGGCTGAGACCGATGATGTTGGATGAGCCGAACCGATACGAAGTGGCTGATTCTGGTCCTGCGCCGCACTGACTACGGCCTCCCATCTCATGTTCTGAACAAGAGAAACATATGCTTTCTTCAATGACAACTCAAACAGGACGCGCCACTTTTGAAAAGCGTGTCCACGCAGGTTCAAAGGGAGTCATGTCCCCGTCTATGGAATCAACGCGTAGTGAGGTGGTTGCACCAGTTCTAGAGAATTTTGGCGGAGCGGCCAGCGCGGTACGTGACCTACACCAACTCTTTCCGCCTCGGGAAGGAACGGACACATCCGTGCGCCGTGCAGGCTTGCATGTCTAGGCGTGCTGCGGCAGCCACTTAAGCTCACATCATGCTGCTTAGTCGTGCGCCTCTTGAGTCTTCGACTTTCCTTGGTCTCCATAAGCTTTCCTTGGCTATTGGCCAGTAGCTTACCTACTCCTATAGTAGAGGCTTATTGGAAGGTCTCAAAGGGGCAGCAATCATCGCGCACAAGCTAGCTTTAGCGCAACAGGAGATAGCTGAGCATAAGGCTGCAAGTGAGGCTGCAACGCGACCAAAGTCGAGCAAAAGAAAGTGGTTTTAAGCAGACGAAACCTTGACAGTTGAAGATAGAGCGGCGTGCGAAGCTGCTCTTAGTGGCTTTGGCGCGCGTAGTGATGAGAAGAAGTCAAGGAAGCGAGTGGGCGCTGAAGTGGGTGAACCATCTCAAAAGCGCAGTACAGTGTGCAAACAGACTAGGCATAATGCGCATCTTGCTTTTTACTATACAGGACCATAGACGCTGGTTTGCGCCATAACGTGGTTGTTTTGGTGGGGGCTTGGCAAAAGTGCGCGATTCGCCCGCGGAGTACGTTGATCAGCCCACTTCAATAAAGCAGCCACATGGCGTGATGTGGAAACTATGACAGTGGTAGCGGTTGCAAGAAGACAACACGCATGATTCCGGCGCAGGCTCGGGTGGCTATCGAACTGCCTATTGCGGCTGACGCCACTTCGTCGAGGTGCGAGACACATTTGTTCCACTTCAGGCTGCAGTTGGAAGCTATAATCCCTGAACCCTGCGGACAGCTGCGGGCGAGCAGGGCAATTTTCATTGACTCCAGAGCTGGAGGTGCTGCCAAAATTTTTGAGATCGAAGCTTCCGTAATTCTTGCCACAGCAAAGCATATTCACTACTACTGATCCTGGTCGAGTCTAGCAATTCGAGGTTCATATATTTGTGCCAGGTCGGCGTTGGACATGTTGTCGGACACCGTATCAGGGCTTGTCTGGCCGCTGCAGATCACCCCACTACCCCACCTTCTGCTCGCTTAGATTTTTGGCGTCTTACCTGTGTCCGTGTAGCCCTCGTATCAATAGCCTCCGGCTGTTTGAACCATGTTCCGCCCCGTCGGTCCCGAAGTTTCCCTCAAGCTCCCGAATCTTGCCTCAATGCAGTCCAAGCTGGCTGTTGATCAACCCGCAAGCGATCGCCGGCCTAATTTACGCCTCATCCGTGATCGATTTCCACCCCTCGCCTTATTTAGCTCTCGGAGGTGCCAAGCTGCGACAACGTCGTGCAGGGCACCCAGCTCGCTCGCGGCTAAACACATTCTATTGCAAGGCCTAGACGCCATAAGCTGCCACTGACCAAATCGCTTTAGCACATTGCGAGTTCAATGATACAAGCGGTTGGCATGAACGGGCTACTATCTCCCAATAGATATAGTACACATTCTGATAAGCATCGCTTAAAACTCAAGGCGTATTGCAGAGAACAACAGGTTCCCGACGAGTTTGCCCGCGATGACAATGCTTTTCTAACTTTGCCCCACCACCCAATCCAACAGAAACCTATGGCATGGTTTTGATCCTGCATACAGTAGATGTCTCGCATCAGCAGGTTCAATGTTGACATTGCCCCAATCCTCGGGCTTGCGTAACCACACCGGTGAAGAAAAATCTCACTAGTCGTAGCGATGAAAGCCAGCACTGCCTGGATTCGTTCGACTTCGCCTGAGGCTTGATATGATTTCTCGTCTCGTTAGGTCCAGTATCACCGCTGTCCATATGACACACTCCATTGGGATACCCCATACAAGGTCTACTTTCTGGCCAAAGAGCAGAACCTTGTTCACCCGAAACCACAATAGCATTGAGCCGAATGGGATGGTCGCGAGATGTTGCATTGTGACAGATGGCGCGGACGAAGTGCTCTCGTCGGTCTTGGCTAGTGTGGAACCAGTATGCATGGCGGTTGCTTCTCGCACGTGGTTCGGGTATTGGGAAGATGACGAGCAGTGAATGCCGTGGCTATCAAATTTCCCAGTCCATTTATTGTCGATCTGGCCAAAAAGAGACATTTTCTATGTTGGGCCGTCTAAGTATCGACAATGAAGCTGGTAGACGGACAACCGTGGTATTATGTCGGAAGAGGGTTGTATTGGATTGGGGTGGAGCTGGATATCTAGCAAGCGGCAACTGACATCAGCGTAGCAGTGATACCAGAATGACCTCAATTTTACCTCTTGTGGAGAAGTGTATCCGTACCAAAGGATGCTGACCGCGGTCCGATACAATCGTCAATTTTCAAGTGACCGTATGTCGGTGACCGCTCAACATAGCTATATATACGCGATGAATTGCTAAATGTAGACCATGGTTGCGGACGCTCGAGCTATCCAGCCAAAGGAGAGCAACGCAAACATCTAAGAACACACGTACACCAATACGTCAGCAACGCAGCACCAACAGCAGAAACTGTCCATCGTGATCAACATTTTCTCCTAACATCACACCATGATCAGTATGATATCGGGGCCGTCGGCGCTCAGGATTATACTGAGTCTCGGGCTCTGATTAAACCCCGAAGACCCGAGCTCTAGGTCTCGAACATGATGACACATAGTATTACTGCTTCATATCACTCAATTGCTATTGCTTGCCCGCCGACCCGGCTTTGAGTCAGTTTCAAGCCCTCTCGGCCATTAACGTGCCGAAATCCTTTTCTCGCCGTTCGCCACGCCATGGGGCTGGTTACTAGATTCACGTGCTCACGTTCTGATAAGAGAATGGGCACTTTCAGCTCGCCATATATTACACGTGGGGATCTCCGAGACTGCTGCACGCCAGCATCCGTAATTGGTCGATGCGATCCGAGTCGAAATTACAGGAGGGGCGGAAGTTTCTGATGGGATGGGAGCGAGCAATTGGAGAGCACACCAATGGACTTGAAATTGAGACAAGATGCAGGCGCTCAAAGAAGTGAGTCAGTCGATGCTTCACCCTATCAGCCCTTCCACACTCTGATGAACGTGAATTATCTTGAAGCCGATTTGCATTGCGAGAATTCTCTTCCTCCGGTCTAGCATAGGTCGGGTATCTGGGATCGAGGTCCCTCGGAGTTTAAAACCACTTGCAATAGAATTCTAAAATCATATCATTCTGCTAACGACTTAGGAAAGCCTGTATATATTATGTATGTAGGATCAAAGCAAACGGGAACTTCGCCGAGTCTCCGAAAATAATAGTGTCGAAATAGATAGCCAATATTCAGTCAACCATGTCGGACAATCGAAAGTTTTTTCTCAACGCAGAAGCTGACCAGGGGTAGCATCGACAAAAAATGTGTGACAGTAAAGCATAATCTTTTCCGAAGCATTAGATCATGGCTGCTCATGCTGATTGGCTGCTGCGTCCATGAACAATTTCTAAGTACATACTCTATGCAAGCGCCCTCTCAATGAACTTGCCAACCTGACTGATGAGCGGTTTTTGCTAAAAGAGTAGTAAGCTTTGGGAAGTATCGTGAAAGAGGTATTAGGTATCTTACCATCATAGTAAAGTGATTACCAGCAACCTTATCGAAAATCATCTCCGTTCCAGGCAGAAGTCTATCCCATCCGCAAGATCCATAGTCCTGCCTCTTCTCTAGCAGAAAATGGAGTCCTTTAGACTTGCTGTTTAACAACTCCACAGGTGGATTGCTTTTAGCGTCGACTACACTCTCTGTAGCCCAGGTGATCGCCACCCTGGTAACCTTCCGCTCATGGTGAATGGGCGAGGCGTGATAGTTCTTCAAGACCTCGCACGTAGCATTGAAGTGCGGGACCAGGAAGTTTGGGATCGCGCCGGCAGAATTGACTCCGGCAGCGTAGCCGAACAAGCCTATGCTGTCACAGAACTCGTACATCTTATCTGGAAGCGCGTCCATAACTCTAGGGACAGGAGAGTCGATGATGATGAGGCAGGAGACTTCTTCACCTTGTTGGATGAAGCGAGAAGCGACCATGAAGCTCATAATGCCGCCGGACGACCAACCTCCGATGTTGTAGGGGCCATGTGGCTGACGTCGCCGGATTTCAGTCATGTAGCTGTCCATTAGGTCATCGTAGTGGACTTTCATCGCCCACGGGTCGCGTGCGTATGGACAATTGAGCCCGATGACGGCTGCATCGATGTTTAGCCTGGGAAGTGCAACGTAGGATGAGGAAGAACCGCTCCCGTCAGGCAGAAGAAAGAGCAGCTTTTGGCTGGTGCGGGGAATGCCTTGAAGAATGACGGAGGTCGCGGGTCGGCATTCACCAATCGGTTTGAAGTCGTCCACTGGAGGTGTAGGAGGCGTTGTTACCTCCGAAGAATCCGAGATCGACATCACGCCGTCGACTTTGACGTCAGAGTCTGGCGTGGAGTAGCCGCTTGCATGTGAGCTGGAGATTGAGACCTCTGACCTGGGCGTATCCGCGGCAGCCTGATCTTTAGAGCCTCCGGAAAGAAATCTTTTGAGTTCGCCAACGGTGGGAAGGTCAAGGAATATGGAGGATTCGAGATCGAGATCTAGTCCCAATTCTTCTCTGAATCTGCTAGAGATGACCATGGAAAACAACGAGTCAACTCCTACATCGGCAAAGGCACATTCATCGACCAGATCCTCGAGGGCGACACCAGTCTCTTCGGAGACTATGTCCATAGCCGATGAAATGATCTCACCAGTACCGCTAGTAGATTTAATATAAGTGAGAGACGGCTGAGGATCTGGAATAGGTTCAGCGAGATCTGGAGCCAGTTGCACAACTTCAAGCGCTTGGACTGGTGCAACTGCAGGTGCGGGCTGTGCGGGCTCCATAATGATCGCTGATGTTGGCACGGCCGGTGCAGCATTCGTGTAGCTTCGAGCAGCGGAAGCGTCTGCATCCAGAGGGTCGAGGAAATCTTTAAGGTGTTTGACAGTGGGAAGATCGAGGAATATAGAAAACTCGAGATCCAGATCCAAACCCAATTCTTCACGGAAGCGAGAGGAAATAACCATTGAGAGGAGGGAGTCAACCCCAACATCGGCAAAAGCACACTCATCTGTTAGGTCTTCGAGAGAGATCCCCGTCTCCTCGGATACGATCTGCATCGCCGGATCGAATTTGCTAGGATCCCTTTGGCGACCTTCTTCGGTTACAGGTGCAAGTGTCGGCTTCGAGGTATGATTTCTTTTAGCCTCTGACTGCATTTTCGCTTTGACTTCATTGGCAGCGGCGGGCGTCCTAGCAGAAGTTGGCTGTGGCTTTACAGGCTGAGTAACCAGCCCCTTGCTAGGTAGACCTGCCTTGGCTGGTGTTTTCTTGGTCCTGTAGGGATTTTGCGCCTCGGCGGAGGCGAGGATGACCTTGAAGACCCCGCGAGGAACCCATTTGAGTTCAACACCTTTAAAGTATGCAACGATCCTGTCACCATCAAGCATAGCGGTATCGCCCTCCCAAAGGCCACCAGCAGTCTTTACCATCTTCACGTAAGTCCTGTAGGATTTCTTCGCAGAGATCTCCTCAAACACCTGAAGAGACTTCCAGCCATGGTTAACAAACATGTCGGTTTCCAAGTCATTGCTGTCTCTGCAATTCATGACAAACCCAGCAGTCTGAGTCAGCACATCGATATATGCCGGATGAGTGCCGAAAGAGCCCTGAGCTTTAACAGAACTAAAGCTGACAATGCTGCTAGCCTCGAAGTTTTCTGAATCCAGAACGATCTCGTCAACCGCTCGGTAGTCAGGGTGAAATTGGGCTAGAGTTCCAATCATCTTGTATGCGGCGGGACCACTGACCCGAATGGCTTTTCCTTCTGAAGCCCTCTGTTTCAAAGCTTCCAGGCGCTTCAAATACTCTGGAATGGTTTTCTGCACCTGCGGTAGCATCGTTGACTTCTCAGTGAACTTAAGTGTGCACCAAGCATGCTCCAGAGTGGTCTTGCCGTTGGCATTAACGCTGTAGAACTTGCACTTGGCCGTGTTTGTATCCCAGGAGGCTTCAGCAGAGGTTCTTACAAGTTGAGGTCCGGCACCATGAGGTATCAAGGCCTTCTCAACCACGAGGTCAGCGATTTCGACAAACCGCTCCTTCATTCTCGGGCGAAAGCGGTCAAGCAAATACTTGCCAACGACAAGACCCATATCAGCGTAGACAGAAGGTGTTGTCAGGGGTATTTCGTTGACCTTGTGGCCTTGAGCTATTGCGTAAACGCCTTTTACACTGAAATCAGTCTCCGCGATGACAGTAGATTTGCCGTTCTCATTAGACTCCTCCAGGAGCCTATGCACCGTAGTGCTCTCAAGCTTTGGAATAGGTGCCGAGATTGTTTGATAAGCGCGTTGTCTTCCGACCATCTGGTCAATCTCGGCCTGGAGCTCAGGATCCCCTCGAGTGAGGCACCAATCGCCCTCATACTGCTGCCAGTAGTCTTTGAGGTCCCAACTGTATGCTGGCAGGTCTTGCAGAACCTTCTGTGATGCCTTGAAGGGACGTTGAAATTCACCCCAGTTAAGTTCCATGCCGCCGCCAAATAAAGCCGAGAGTGCAGACGATAGGAATGGCCAGCAGTCCTTGTTCCGCATAAGGGTTGCGAAGGTTTTTATGCCTTGTCCAAGAGTAGCCTTGATCATCAAAGAAACAACGGCGGTGGGACCAATCTCAATGACAACTGATTTTGGAGTGATTCTCTTCTCTGCCTGAGCGGCGAGCAAGGCACCGAGCATATTTACAGTCTCACGGCAATGCCTGACTAGGTATTGAGGACCGAACACACCACTTTCAGTGACGATATCGCTGGTCAGTGGACAGATGACTGGGATCTTAGGCGTAAGAAATGTGGCGCCCTGAGCAGCTTCCTCGAATGGCTTCAGGATGGGGTCGACTTGCGCAGTGTGGAACGCATACGGAACCTTCAAGACCATCATCTTCAGCTTTTGCTTTGATAAGGTAGCCTGAATGGAAGAGATCTGGTCGTGCGCAGCACCAATAACGGTGTCTTCTGGACCGTTGATGCAAGCAATCTCATACTTCTTGCCTACTAAAAGTCGTTGCACTTCAGCGGCAGGAGCATGTACAGCAAGCAGTCCTTGGCTGTCCTTCAAACATTTTTCTTGCAGGAGCTCAGCACGTTTTCCCACAAGGTAGATCGTATCTGAGTCTGAAATAACGCCGGCAACGTTCAATGCAGCGTATTCGCCCAGGCTATGCCCTACAACAGAGCTTGCCTGCACACCCCAGGAGGCCCAGAGACGCGCAAGGGCCATCTGCATGATAGTAGTGGCGAGCTGAACGGCCTGTGGAGTATACTCGTTGATGCTCCCCTCAGTGGTTGTAAAAATTTGCTCGACGTCTGGGAAGCCGTGAGACCGAGCAAGCTGGTTGAATCTGGCGATTTGGCCACGGAAGTAGCCGAATGCTTCGTAGAGCTGTTGACCCATTCCAAGGTACTGTGACCCTTGTCCAGTAAACGCGAATGTCACCTTGGGAGGAGTGATTGCGCGGTTCTGTCCGTCTCCTCGTTCCAGCGCGGCCTTGAGTTCACCTACAATCTGATCTGTGTTGTCACCACTGACAACTGCGCGATGAGGGTGATGCATACGCCGAGCTGTGAGCGTATAGGATAATTCGCTCAGCGAGAGGGTGGATTTGTTGTTCTCGATATGACTGATCAGTGACCTGATGTTGCCCTTCAACGAGGAGGCACATTTTGCGGATACAAGAATGAGATGTGAAGTACGCATGTCTGGTCTGTTTGGCGATGAGACCGGAAGAGGGGCGTCTTCAAGAAGAAGAGCAGTGTTACCACCCGCAGCGCTGAAATTATTGATCAAGACCTTACGGGGCCGATTCTCTGGTCGCTTCCAAGGCGTAGGCTCAAAAGCAATATGCACATTGCGTTCCTTCAAGTCCGTCGGGAAGTTGTGATTGATCTTGCTTCCAGGCTTGATACCGACATGGGGTGGAACCTCGTCCTTGCGCATCATTTGAAGCACTTTTACCAAGCTAGTCACGCCGGACACTCCTTCTCCGTGACCAACGTTTGCTTTGGCTGTACCGAGGTATAGAGGCTGATCCGGACGGCGGCTGTAGTCGGGTGCAAATGTGGTCAAGACAGACTCCATCTCAACCACATCACCGACTTGCGTGCCTGTGAACCATTAGCATATTCTGGGAAGTATTCCTTGCTTCCGATATCATGAGACTACTTACCGGTTCCATGCATCTCAATGTAATCCAGCTCACGGTAGTCTGTTCCTGTTTGGTTCAAAACCTTGTTGAAGAGAGTCTTTTGAGCTCCAACATGGGGGCGAGTAATGGATATAGACTCAGCAGAGTGGTTCGTGGCAGTACCAGTGATAATTGCCATGATGGGATCACCATCAGCCTCTGCATCTTCTAACCGTTTGAGAATGACGGTTCCAACACCTTCAGCACGGCAGTAGCCATCGCACTTGTCGTCAAATGGCTTACAGTTACCGGTTCTACTCAAGAAGAAACCGCGATCCAAACCGGAATGACCGTCCGGATTGTTAATCATATTTGATCCACCAGCTATTGCAGTATCAATGTCGCCTTTCCACAACGAGTTACATGCCAAGTTGATGGCGGCCAAGCTAGACGAACCTAGACATAGAGAAACAAAGTCAGCTTTAATTCAACAGTGGTGGGGCAGGGGTGATCAAAGCCTTAGAACACCACGCCTCGTGGTATCTTGACTACATGATACCCTGGAAAGACTAACAGGCGGTATCAATGGCGAAGCTTGGACCGGTAAAATTGAAGCAAAAGTTGATGCGGCCAGGCATAAAAGCGCGATTACCACCGACGATAAAGTATGTATCGATATTCTGGGCTGAATTCGTCTCCATCCAGTCATTGGAAGTTACGCCGTGAAACACACCAAATCTATCGTTCTGCGTGGAAGGGGTCATCCCAGGAACAATACCAGCCATTTCAAGAGCTTCGTACGTTGTTAACAAGGTCACTCTCTGGCCTGGATCAAGTTGGCTGGCCTCAGCTGGACTAATTCCAAAGAATCGTGGATCAAAGAGGCCTGCCGTCTCCAACCAGCAGCCCCAAGGCGTTCCGCCTGTGTTTCTTCGTTTAGCAGCAGGATCCACGTGAGTAGCAACATTCCACCGTTTTGCAGGGACTTCCTTCACTACGTCGAGACCGCTGCGGAGAAGATCCCAGAATTGTTCAGGGTCATCTGCTTCCGGAAATCGCCCAGACATGCCAATGATGGCGATCTTCGATTTGTCCGTACGTCCAGGAGTACGTGTTGTGTCTTTGCCTTCCTCAGGATACACCACTTGGATGTTCACATCAGACTCATTTTGAGTAGCCTGGGTGATATCTGCTGAGGAAACACCAGATGCAGCTGCCTGTCTTAGTTTCTCCTTGAGAGTTGACTGAATGATGATTTCGGAAGTGGTAGAGACCGGTTTGATCAGGATGGTGGATGCTCCACTAGCTCGGAGGATCTTAGGAAGCTCTTCGTTGATCTTATCCCATCGCAGAGGCTCAGCCAGGATCTCCCAGAGTGCAGTTCGGAGAAGAGACCGCAAATCGTCCGCCCACAGTAATTTACCTGAGGCACTAGAGATCATGGGGATTGACGGAGCATTCGAGGACCAGGCAGAGTCAGAAGTGGTTGCGAGGATCCAGTTCACGTCGTTGGCTGTGAATAGAGTAGAAGTGTGAGCAGGAACGCGGACCGGGATGCTGATGGTCTTGTACTTGACGACCTCAGGCGACTTGCGCAGCTTTTCCAGGTAGCTTGGAGGTCCGCTTATAGTGACACCGTTTATGAGGTGCGCGGCGACCCATGGTCGAGAGGTAGGCGGCAGGCACTGTGGCTATTAGCTACTTCATTCAGGCAAAACTACTATATTGAATGCGTGCAAAGTCTTTGGTAATTTATACAGTCTCTTTCCCTTCATCATGTCGTACAAGGAATGACCCGGCTTACATTGAGCTTTGCAAACTGCTCCAGGAGTTCAATCGCCTGAGGAGCCATAAGTCCCAACACGACCATGGACCATGAAGTCTGTGTTTGTGGCTCGATACGGGTCCGTACATCGTCGATGCACAGACCGAATCTGAATGCTACACGCACGGCTTGAACTGCTACGGGCAGAAGCTCTGAGATCGTCTTAGAGGAGCTGATGGCTGCTGCGGACAAAGCACCAGTACAAAGTCCGAGCAGGTAGGAATCGGCTGGTGTGGGATATGACGCTCCCATGCGCGAATGTTGACTATAGTTAGATCAGCAACGAAAACTCACACATGTTCGATCAACACGCACTTAATGAAGGAGCCAATCTGATAGATGCATGATAGAGCTGTCTGGAAAGCAGGGCTCAAGTCACACTCGATGTGCTTTGACAGTAGTTCGGCCAAAGTCCGGAACGGAGGGAATGTAGATCGTTGTTCGTGAGGTAGTTGGGATATCTCTGATCGAATTGCATAGAAAGATTGCTCGAAGAAAGCAGTAAGGATGGGGTCGCCGTGGGCAGTAATGAGTGCACGAAGCTTAGGGGCAAAATCATACGACTCATCCCCCAGCAGGTAGAGTTGCGCTTGGGTCACCATTTTCAATAAAAGAAGTAAAGTATTTAAACAGAAACCCCAATCTGTGCTATTAGGAAGATCGATTTCAGAGTTCTGGGACCTCTAAGGGCAGATGTACGAAGTGGTGTTCGTTTTAATGGTACTTGGGTATTAATATCACGCCAGGGACGGCTGGTACCACTCCAAGCTGTTCAGTTCAATCTGCCGAAGCTGCCTCTAAGTCACTGATAGGGAAAAAGGTCTTTTCGGCGATCGGGTGCACTCCTTCTCTGGTGATGGCTTACGATCCGGTGACCGCCCAGTCCGTTTGCCCGATAGCAATAATCAGGGGCTTGAAGTATATGGAACTAGGGAACCTAAAGACAATTTCTATGACCTCTGGTTTACATGTCTGCAATCTAGTTCCGACCGAAGGCAACAGTCATAACTCGTGCCGCTGATCGGGTTACCGACAGCGGGATCGCACGCCCGGCCACGTGTGACCCTGGCATGTCAATCAAGAATGCGCTTGCTGGAAGAGCATAAAATCTGGCATTATGTCTACGGCTGTGCCTGTTTCGGGATCTATGAGAGCGGGCGGAAATGGTTGAGCCGTAACCCCGTATGTGTACCTTTCGGACTGCGAACATACCATTGGCTCCGAGCACCGTTGCTTACCCGCAGACATTAGAACCAGCCACACGGTAACAGCAGTCACCGAGACGGATTCGTATATAGGGATCCCGTGATGCGACGGCGATGAACACATTATAGTCGACCCGAAAGAAACCCAGTGTTAGTCAAGAGGGCGCAGGCACGTGGCTAAACACAACGCATCCAACGCGAAGCCGCTCCGAAACATAACCGGTCCTTTTTAGCACTTGCGACTGACCGGTGCGTAAAAAACCCTCAATCGATGCAGACTTGAGTGTGCTTGAGAGGGCCGGTAATTGGGGGCGCAACGTGATGCTAGAGTCCAAGACGGCGACATGTGTCATCAATGCCCTTGTGGTTGGATACAGGAGTTTGCTAGACTACTTACATCTATCTCTGAGGCATGTTCTCTAGCTCATGGTCAACAATTATCCCAGGTGGCTGAAGGTCCGACCTGTGCCCTTCACTGAGTTGCTGTAGTAGAGGTGTGGTTGACAGTCTCACCATTTCCTCGTAGCAATATGCAATCGTCACATCCTATATATTATCGTACGGTCAAGAATTACAGCGACCTGATTCTCAAATTAAGAGCTGTCTAGGTGATCTGTTTACAAATGAGTGACCATGCAGATGAGTGCCGTGTGAGCAAAGGAATGCCAAACGAATAATGGAGAGGCAGTGCAATTGGCCACGTAACAAGTCATGTAACCAGGCCGCGTATGCAGTTTTGATCTGTGCTGTTTTCGGTGACATAATCATTGCGAGCGGTGTTGCTTGATTTAGCCAAGGCACTAGATGACTATTGCACGGTGCAATACCTGATCTCTGTCAATTCGCGTGATGTCTGCTTTCTAAATAGTCGTAGAAGACGCTCATATGAGAATATTTGCTCTTTCTAACTTTGCAGTCTGCACTGTTGCGGGGTTCAAGTCAAGTTATCGCTGTAGCTAGCCCACATTGAAATTGTTGTCTGAGCAGAAAATTCATTATGATCCTCTACGTAGACCTGAATCACATCTATCTCTTCCAATTAGATATCCTGCTGAAAAAGCATAGCAGTATTATGCTCTTAACAGATGTATGATGCAATAGCACATTAGTACCCAGACTTGTTCGAACCATACTCTGGCGGAATAGTTGGCCATTTGTCAGCGCCATCCATGATAACGATACCCATACCACCAGCTAGATGAATTTCCACATGACAATGCAGCAACCATGCACCAGGATTGGTAACTTGGTATCTGAGCACGAACCATGCGCTACCCTCGAAAGTCGTCATAATTGTATCACGATAATTCGGGGTTTCGAGATTAAAGCTGTGCGGTTCCTTCGCGATAGCTTCAGGTACGGAGCTATAATTCCAGATGCCCTGGCCCGACCCGATGAGCCAGACTTTGGAGGCGTGTTTATGAATAGCATGGTTGATTTCTTGGGGTTCACCTGGGAGACAGCCGACGCAGAGAACGAGGTCGACCCATGAGCCATTTTTGGTGTGAATAGTCAGGTTCTGGTCGACACCAAGAGGAGAAGTGGGGTTGTATAGGAGTGGGTCGTAGGCGTTCGCATCTGGGGGCATGATGGCGTTGCCCGACATGGTCCACTTCCAAGGCGAACCCCAACGACCCATATGAAACACGTGCATCTCATCGCCCTCTTTGGGCTTAGGAGGCGCATTGGGCGGGAATGGAGCAAGAGCAGTATAAGAACCATCGAGTATCTTGTATTCTTTCTTGGTTGGGAAACCACCATAATCGGTGAAGCCGGTGGTGTTGGGAATAACTCCCGGAGTAACAATCGATTTCTTGCCGCCCTTGTAACGCAAGACGCCAAAGGCGGAGGTGGTCTGTGACAAGAAAGATGCCACACGAATGTTGTAGTCCTTGGGCTCTTTGTCAAGCTTAATCATGACCGAGTAGCGCTCGCCTGGGTTCATTGTGACTCCCTGATACTTCTGGGGAGTAACATAGTGCCCGTCGACTTCAAAGAGCCACATATCGTGCTCATCGATGGAAACTGTTGCAGCCATGAAAGTTGCGGCCATGACGAAGTTGAGTGAGAGCCATCCACCATTCTTGTGTGCATTGACTTCAATGATCTCTTTTTGGCCCTTGCTGGCAACACACCCCTCTTGCATGCCGGCAGGGATGGCGGAAACATTGCCTTTATCAAACCATGGTCCTTCGGTGGATGGTACAAAGGGAAGGCACCCCTTATCATTGACGTTCTGGCCATCAAGGGTGTCCAACAATCCTTGCGGGACAAATTTGTAGAGAAATTCCTTGCCAGGGCAATATACGCTTCCCTTCCCATTGATCAAGACACTATCTCTGCAGAAGATATCAAAATTAGACTCCGCTTCTGCCTTTATGTATGTCTCGGAGTCAACCTTGGACCAATCGGAGACAGTCATGAAGGTCGGGTTGTCACCAGCCTTATCAATATTTTGCTGCTCATTTTTGTCTTTACTGATCTGATCCCATGGTTTCTTGGCACCTTGCTTGCGTTTGATAAATAGTGGGCCGTACAGTCCGTCCAAGAGAGTTGTCCTGGTGTGCGAGTGGTACCAGTAGGTACCCGGAGGGGACGCTTTGAAGCGGTATACGAACTTTTCTCCGGGGTCAATTGGTTTCTGAGTCAGGCCGGGTACACCATCAGACTGTGAACGGGTCAGTCCTTTAAAATTGCAGGCTATGAATAATGTTATTGCTCACCCATGGTGTGCCTATCATCCTATCACATGTTAGCAACTTGCAGAGGGTTGCAGATTAAGGGGCAGCTCACTCGAGACCATGCCAATGGACAGTAGTGTTTACCTCCATCTTATTATAGACCGTTATTTCGACGTTATCATCTTCGTCGAATATAAGTGGAGGAGCCGGGAATTGCCCGTTAACGTAGATAACCTGTCGTTCCTGACCATCGGGAGCACCCTTCTCGTAAGTCACGAAAAGGTCTAGGGCTCGTAAGTACGTGTCCAGACATCACTGAAGCACTAGGAGTATTCAAGCTACCTTTCTTGACAATGTTTCCATTTACGTGGCCTCCACCACCGTAGCTGTCGGTAGCAAAATCGCCTTCAGGGCTAGGGAAGCCAAAGACGGGAGAGGCAAGAAGCGCAGTAGCTAATGCCACGCAGGAGAACTTGTAGGAAACCATTTCACTTGCTGCAAACGAACGAAGCGAAAAAATAATGAGGACTAAAGAGTGTACAAATACATCAGCCTTGCCTTTATAGTGATACTCGTGTAATGTGGGCGTTCTCGACGCCCATGTGCACGGCCTTGGCATTGGAAAACGGTAGTCCCGTGCTCCTGACAGCGGACGCCATCTCGGCAACATGGGAATTGTGTGCGGCATCACATCTTCGGGTCTGCCACATAATGCTTTCTGAAAGCATGCAGTAAGTTCTTGCGGCAGAATCACCGGCTGCATGGTCTGTGCGGGGATCGGCCACCGTTCGGAGATTTCGATATTCCGATAGGCCTGACCGGACAGCGCTCCATCTCAGCGACCGGAGAAAAAGGTTCCATCGCGCGGTAAGATCAAATTGGGCACCCGCCTGACAGGGCGGAGTGCACCGCATCAAGCGGACTACATAAGTGTGGCTTCACTGAAAGACGAGCACGCGCGTTTTCTACACATATTCGGGTTTCCGTTTGCACTTGGTTACCATGTCTTCTATAAGCGCCGAAAGTCTGTTCAGAGTTGATGGGCTGGTGGCTGTGATCACCGGGGGAGGGACCGGTAGGTTGCATAATCATGGAAACCGTGAACCACAATTGCTTGCTAACATGGCAGCAGGCATTGGGCTTATGATGGCCAAAGCGCTTGCAGAGAATGGCGCGGAGAGAGTCTACATCATTGGGAGACGTGAACAACCTCTAAAAGATGCCGCTGATGAGTATCCTCAGTAAGTCTCGGTTTGCAGGATAAAGCACCGTAAGAGCTTTGCATTAACCACTCTCAGCTGCATAGTGCCTCTTGTAGGCGATGTTACGAAACAAGATGATCTCAAGGGAATGGCGGAGACAATCAAGAGGGAGGTCGGTTACCTCAACCTCCTTGTTGCAAACGCAGGTATGAGCGGTCCCATGTTAGAGACCCTCAAACCAAGGCACACACTGGCCGACTTTGTAGAGCATGCATGGGCCTCTTCGATGCAAGACTTCAACGCTGTATACGAGCTCAACTGCACAGCTGTATATTATACAATTCTTGCCTTTCTAGAACTTCTCGATGAAGGGAATAACAAAAAGACCTATGGCGGAGGAAAGAGTCAGGTCATTGCAACCGCAAGCACAGCCAGTTTCCTACGTCATCCAAGAGCAGGTTTCGCGTACTGTAGCAGCAAGGCAGGCGTTGTAAGCATGATGAAGGCCTTTAGTACTTTCTGCGTGCCTTGGGGTATCCGTTTCAATACCCTCGCGGCTGGATGCAAGTACTTCCTTCTTCCTATGCGAATCAAAAGCTGACGACCGTTCAGTGTTTCCTTCTGACCTGTCGGTACACCTTTTCAAACAATACATCATCGACAAGGACAAGGCAATCACAGAAGAGGGAGTTTTCTCGCGGGCATATCAACCAGCAGAGAGAGCAGGTTCCAGTGAAGACATGGCTGGTTTGACACTATATCTGACCAGTCGAGCGGGAGCTTTTGTCAACGGTAGCGTCCTGCTCGTTGATGGAGGAAAGATTGCGACGATGCCGGCTACGTATTAGAGGCATGGATTATCAGTGTCGATGCAATCTGCTCAATTCACTATGTATGATTAGATTAACTCGCGAAAGCACCTCATGCGGAGACTACATTTCTAATGACAACTCTGATGATGATTCAACCTCTGTGCTGCCAAAGCTATTTTACGTCATGTGTCACCTGTTCTCCCAGATTATAGATATTTTACGCCTGAAACCCCAATATAACGAACCCTGTGTGTACCGCCAAAAATCGTATTTGAACAATCGTCGAGGTGCAGCTCCGTTCAGCACACAAAATGAAGTTTGACGAAGCCGGAGGAATTCAGCCAACATGTCAGAGACTCAAGATCATGGCTATTGGACTAAGTTTGATACTCAGCGGATGTCAAGATCGAAAATAATAAGATGGGGCCACAACATACGTCTATTCACCTACCTCCTGTCAAATCAAATTGGATAACGCCAGAAAAACAAATATCTTCCACACAGGTGATCATTGATTGTTGAAAAGGCTCCCCTTTCACTCCATTGGGCCAAATAATACAATATTCAACAACATTAGGTGATATTGACACCCAATCCCTGAGGACCAAGCGTCTTAGGAGACTACTAGTGAAAGGATAGAGGAGATCCCAAATTATTCATCCTACGAGGAACTGAAAGAATCACGGCAAGATAATTTAACAACTTGCAGTGTCAGCAGGGACGGCTGATCGTCGGTACGCCCAGGCTAAGACGTGCACACAAATCAATTCCACTATAAAGCTACATGAGTCACCATTCATACTATTGAGTGCAGAAGTACTGACCTTATCAAGCAACTCTCTGATTACTGTGCTTCCGGTGAGCGCCGCCACCTCCCTCACATATTCTTTGTCCACTGAAAACGGCTTTCCCATGACATTGGGAATAAACTTGCCCACGAGCTTCTGCGGATCCACGTTCTCCTTCAGGATATTTTCCTCGAGGTATTCGCGGTAGGTGCTGATACCGCCACGGAGGTATGTGGAGTGAAAGGGAACATCTATGCCGTTCAGAGGAATGGTGGCAACTCCACGGTCAAGCTGGATGTCAGTGATGCTAGCAGGACATTGAGACTGGAGTTGAAGGACCAGGTGACTGATCTCGTCTTGATTGGACGTGATTTTAGGCTCCTCTTGGAGCCTGTTTAGGGTTTTTGTCAAGATCCACAAGGCTCGGAGGTGACCTGCACAAACGTATTGCTGACCTTCGACGTTGTAGTTCACAATTTCCAGAAGAACTTGACTTTGCTGACCGATATGTGCCACTACATTCTTGAGCTGGTTCTGGTCGAACGACTTGCTAACCCGGGAAGGATTCACAGCAACCATTGAGAAACCGCTGTTGCCTTGAGCATCTCGTTTCATGGCGACCTGCATAGCGAGACCGCGATAGAATACAAGACTGAGCAAGGATTCGACAGATAGTACGCCAGCTATTGTTCCAAGGGCGGCATACTCTCCCAAAGAGTGACCTGCAAACGAAGCGTTCTGCTGGACAAGGCCTTTTGACTTGAGGTCTTCGTATGCGGCAAGCTCCATTAGGACGATGGCTGGTTGAGCAAATTGAGTAGAGAACAGTAAGCCTCGTTCATCCCGGAAGGTGTAGCAAGTTGAATGCGGCGTTAGACCTTCCAGCATGCATTCTTCAACAATCTCGTTCCTTGGTGAGATTCTCTTTGTCTTCATAGCAAGATAGTTGTTGCGCAATTTTCGACCTCGTATCCCACCAAAGTGGACCGTGACTTCCTTTACGTCATTTCGTACAATGTCGAGAATAGAGAAACCATAAAGACCCATAAGGTGCTTGTCGCCGAGATCCCAGATGCCCTTCGCCGCAGCACTCGCCTCGTACATTGACATGCCCATCCCTTTCTCTTGGCTACCTTGACCCGTGAATACATACGCCGTCGGTGCTTGAGCGACTTCAGCCTCTGCCTCGAGAACTTTCACGTCTGTTTGCGTATTATATGCTTTAATCTGTACGACCATTCGACCCTCGAGCATGGACACGTGTTTGATGTCAAGCTTCAAAATGTCCCCTGGGAAAACGACATCTTCGAAAGACGTAGACCACCGACGGAAGCGGGTGGCATCAGACTCAGCAACAAGCTTCTCGACCATGTTTCTGACTGCGGCCGAAGTGAACATGCCATGGTTGACTGGCTTGTCTAGACCGGCATACCTCGCGAAAGCGGATGTGATATGAATCGGATTGGAGTCTTTCGAAACCTTTGCGTAGAGTTTAGCGTTCTTCGGCATCAAAACCAAATGCTCAGATGCATCTCTCCATCCCGGGTCACGCAATGGAACCGCTTGCCGTGCTAGTGTTCCATGCCTCTTCAGGAAGTCGGTGACAGGATTGCCTTGACATGTACCGGCCTTGAAAAACACTTCGCCAATTCTGGTTGTGGCTTCCATGTCAGTTGTCAGGAATACCTGACCGGTGACTTGAAGTGTGATATAAGATCCGGACTTGTCGTAGGTCGCTTGTGTATTGACCCTGAAAAGCAGCGTGGCACTAATAAGATCGGAAGCGGGCCATGCCAGGTCTAGCCATGATCTGCTCTGCAGTAACGCAGCAGTTCTTTCCGAGTCAATCTGGATTGCCACATCCGGTTCTTCGGTAGAGGTGAAGGATTTGGTGTAGTCCTCAAAAGTTCCACGAATGAAAAAAGAAGAAGTTATAGTAAGTACCGGTTGACCTCCTCTTCGTATTACCGCCAGCACTTCAATCGTTTTGCCACCGGTCTGATTATGGATTGACCCAATCCGAGCAAAAGTCTCAACCACGTCGCCAATTCGAAGAATTTCAGCGCCCGCACAATAAGCAAACTCGTTAGAGCGGTGAAGAAGCCTCAAGAGATCCCCATCGGTTGCCGATATCAGTAAAGGTGTAACAACAGCATCCCATGCAAGAACAATGCAGTAGTCAATCGGCACTTCACTGCGATGAATGCCTTGGATGAGGTGGTCTGGAGCTGATGTCTCAATGACTGCCCGGAACTGGCGTACATCTGCTGGGTCAATTTTCACCTGGCCTGAAGAAAATTCTCGGTGAACAGCGGAAGCTGCCAATAACCCGAGGCGCTTGCCAAGCCAAAGTTCGGAGTAGAAGTTCTTGATCCGCTCATTCCGGTTAAAGGGGTCTTCGAATATCCGGCATGTATTTTGACCCGGCAAAAATCGTAGCCCAAGCTCAAGGCATACATCTCTAGCTGCTGCAAAATTTCGTTCGTACAATACGAGCGAGATTTGAAGCCCATCAAGCGACTTCAGTTGCATCACCATTCTGCCAGACTTTGTCTTCAAAGAAACTGCCTCAATCCTCTCCTCCGCTGAGTATTTGATTGTCACGATAGAGTCGCGGTCAGGGGAGAACGCGGCTTGTATCGGATTTGGTCGCCGCTGAGAACCTTGCTGAATGGTACGATCTGTAAGACAAGCTTGTGCCCATCCATGAGTCATGTTGCGGAGTTCCTCCCAAAAATTTTGTGCATCAGGCAGCGGGCCCACTGACGGAAAAGCTAGTGTGAGCTGACCTCTTGACGTTTCGGTGTGAACACCTTGGAAGTACAAAGAGGTGCCAAACTTTCGGGTTAGATTCTCGGTTCCGGGAACATGTTCATCAATTTCATAGTTGTTCTTAGCCAATCGCTGAATAAGAGCAGTCTGTATACCATCAAGAATGTCCTGAGATGTCTCACCCACACTCTTGCAGTGCTGAACGGCAACCGGGCCTTGGATGATGCAGGTACGCTGGGGATCACGTCCCAAGACAGCATCAATATCCTCAGACTGCCAAAGTGAATCCTTCTTAAACCAGGTCTCGAAGTTCCGGTCCAGGGCTGGGATGAAATTGGCAGGTTTTTGACCACGCCGCCGGCAGATACTCAGGAAGAAAGATACGTCGTCCGGATGAAGGCACTCCGTCTCCGCTGAAGGATAAGCGTTTTTGAAGGCTCCCAGCACGTTCATCGGGTTGACAACATCATGGGGATCAAAAGCAGAATCTCCGGGGAGGCGTTCGCATGCTCTCTCCATAAAATCAACCAGAAGATTTTGGTATGACTTATGCACCCATCTATCTTGATGCTTGACATAAGTCAGATCGATGATTCTTGAGACAATCTCGAAGTAGGTCATGTCTTCGACATCAACATTTTCACCCTCAGCATTGACACCAAACCAAGGTTTCTGAAAATCACGGTTCAGTCGTTCGATGATGTAGTCCCGGTTCTTCTTGACAACAGCTATACGCTGGCTCTGATCTTTGATGCTGAAGAACTTCTCGTCAAATTCTCGCCACAGAAGCACTCCACGTGTCGCCAGTTTGTGAATGGGTTGGCCCATTTCTGAGGTCACCGTGATGACCCCACCTGTTGGCTGGTCATATGAATGATACCATTGGGAGTCAGGTACTCCTTCAGCCTCGACTATCAACTGCTTGGCACCATGGGACGTGTGCGCCTCTTTGGCCACCATCATGCGACTACCTAGGAGAGCACCATCAAAAGGCATGGGCGGATAGCCAAGTCTTTTTGACCAGTCCCCTGTGATGTAAGGGTAGATGCTTTCTGAGTCACCAAAACCACTACCAGCAATGAGCACGATATTGGAACAATCTCGGATAGCTCCGTATGTTTTGATGATGGGCTCGTGGAAATCCTCAAAGGAGTGATGGCCACCTCCTCTTCCTCCGGTCCACTGTAGCCCAAAAGTGAACTTTGGGAAAGATTTTGCAATGGTCAAAACATCCATGATGGCCTGTTGGGAGCCAGGCTTGAAGGAGATATGCCTCAACCCTACAGTTTCGACGTATTCTGTGGCCTTGTCTAGAGAGGGAATGCCAGCTCCGATCGTTATGCCATCTATGGGGACACCCTCCTGTACAAGACGTCGAATGAGTGGAACCTGCCACGCCATGGCCCTGGGGCTAACGTACAGTAAGTTACACGTGATACTGGACTCCGGTGGAATGTTGTTCATAATTTGTCGTATGGCAGCCTCCATGTCTGGAGCGTTATGGTACCCGCCGCCAGCGAGCTCTATGTGATAACCCGCTCTCGTGACAGCTGCGACAAAATCCCAAGGCACTGTCGTTGGTGTCATGCCAGCTACCATGATGGGGTTAACTCCCATACGCAAGGTCATCTTTGTGTCCAATGTTGTGCGGCCGTCGTTGCCTCTTACCAACCGTGGCCGATAGGCTTTGGCCCAGTTTGGAGCTGATGGCGGCATGGTAGAAGCAAACAGCTCCGCTTTGGCTCCTATTTTCTTGTTCGCTGACGAAAGGGCAGAGGCTAATATCACACGAGTTCCAGCCCCTCTCAGGAGGGTGTGGATCAAGAGTCCGATGCCTCCAGGCCCAAAGTCAAGTATATAGGACTCGGTCATATGAGATGTCGTCTTTGGCCAATCGACCTGATCCACAGTGATCATACGGACCAAGGCCTCTGTAATATCGCTGCTTTTAGATCGACTTAGGTCCTCTCCGGTCCTGGTATGATACAAGGGAACCCGAAGATCATCGGAGGGTAGCTTTCTGTGCGAAACCGATGCTAAAATGCGAGCTGTTGCATCCTCCAGATAGGGGCTGTGAAATGGCGCGGATATTGGCAAGTAGTGATGATCAATGACCGGCTTTCTCTTTCGAAACAGAAGGCGTGATTGATCTGTATGTTCGGGTGCTTTCATTCTCCGGAGAAGTAGATTCAAGCCTCTCAAAGATTTTGGGGGCCCAGCGATGATTACATTGTCCTTTGAATTGACAAGAGCAATATGAACATGCTGTTGAGGCTGAAGATTTCGGTTGACACTCGTCAAAGTTGCGCGGATCTTGGCTTCGTCAAGGCCACGAACTGCGAGCATTGGTGAAGGAAGCCCTTCTCCCGCTTCAACTGAATCTGTGATCTCAGATTTGGAAAGAGACGTACCAATTTCCTCGTGATGACACTCGAACCCAACCCAGAAGAGCATCTCCAGGGCTGCTTGTGCGTAGAAATAGAAGTCTTCCCATGAGGAAGACCGGGCGATGGCGTCAGCGACCACGATGCCTTGAGAATGGCCCGTGACACTTCCCAAGAGCTCACGTAACTCGCCTGGAAGCATTCCGAGAGACTTGCATGCTATACAATAGTGACACAGACTCACAAGGCCGTTGAGTGGTACACTCACAGGGGCCAACGATAGGTATTCGAGTTGGACGTCGGGACAGGAGGGGCGTAGCCATTCGAACATATGAATGTCGTGCAGTTCATAGAAGGCTGAGGCCTCCGGTCGATTCACTAGCGTCTCGAGTGTCACGGAAGCAACGTTCATCAGCTCTCGAACCAGTGGATCGTAGACAAGTAAGATCCGTCTCAGTTCTTTTATGGAAGTAAGATTATTCTGGCCTTGTCCTCCGAAAATTGCGTGGAGATGTGTTGCCCCGTGACGGGCAGAGTTGATAAGAGCTGATGCCGCTGTCCGGAAAGGAAAGCTCGTGGATTCTAAAACATGGTAGAATCCTCTCAAGAGGAACGAGCCACTTATATCGTCGACGCTATTCGCAACAGAGTGGATATCCTTGTCCTGGAGGAAGTCTTTCTCGAATTGTTCGAAGACTGTTGTTAACAGCCTTTCCGGAGTACCTTCGCATAGTAGATGCTCGATGAACGCCACCGCAAGGATACACTGATTAGAAAGATCAACTTTTGCCCACGCTCCGTCGGACTCCAGATGCAATAGGTAGTGCGGGAACGAATCGATGGCGCCGGAGAGCAGAAGCTTTTCTTCTAAGCATAGCTGCAAACGCCAGCTTTGGCCGGCAGAAGTTACAATCAAAGGAGAGCCCTGAGAGAGGAAATGTTGATATTTGGCAACACTGATGTCATCCAATGAAGGTGGTGTAGTTGCCGCACTGTCCGTGTCGAATAGTGGTGGTGTCCCTCGGGGTGATGGCGTACAGGTCAAAGGAGTGGGTGGTGAGACTAGGGATGTAGAAGAATACTCGATGAGATTGTCACCCAAACGCAGATCCATTTCATCGAAGTCCAGCTGGATGTGTAGTATGAGGTGGTGAAAGTAATAACCCAAGCGAGGGTATGGGTACTGCAAGTGTCTGCTCCAAGACTGAACATGAAGAGCATTTCAGAAACCAGCAGTATCCGATTGACTATCAACATCCGGCACATGCAAAGCTATCCATAGTTCAAGATGAAGCTGGACTGCTCGGGCCGTAGCATGTCAGCTGATACTGAAGGCACGTGATAAGCTCGGATTCCGATCGCGGTCCGTGATACCACATTCGGCTCTAAATAGCGTTGACAGGGTAGCCACGCGAACGCCATGTGTTCCGCGACCCAAATCGCGCTTAAACCGATGTCGACCATGGTTATGGTATCGGGTCTCGGTCGCTCGGCGGCCGCCTCAACTGCCGCAACGGCGATGTCGCTGATCCTTCCATCCGGCGCTGGTGATTCCTCGATGATCACCGTTCGTACACTGACACGCCCATGTAGCTTAGCTACACTGCCATGATATCTGTTTGTTGGCTTTAGAAAAACGGTATTATGCTTGATGTGATCGACAACATAATTTTTTCTGGTCGCGTGTAGCTGCCCACACCATTCGCACTGATAATAACATTGCGAAGCGCATCAATTCCGCTATGGATGGAACCGATGGGGTGACTGTCGCCCACAAGCTGGTCGTCGAGCTTCTTGCGTGTGTAACGCCAACCTCCACGCTTTTGCGGAACACGACTGACAACACCACAGACATCAGTTTGCGTTTCCCGTAAGATGGTATGGGATCTGTGAAGGCTGAGATTATAAGAAACGTCTAGACTGACTGCGCCGCCAGGATTGAAACGCAAGATGAACTCTTCCAGACAGATAAGCCGGTGGAGCGATTCGTGGAGCTTGGTCCTGCGAAGATACTCTGCGGCATGGCAAGAAGAACGGGGGAGTCCAGATTTTCCGAGAAAGATGCATCACGTAGTATTCGTCGCCACTATCTTTCCTGTGTTGAGGACCTGAAAGAGGTTTATTACGTGTACGATGAACCGGCATCCAGGAACGAAGAAAGCGCAGAAGGCATAGTAACTTCTAGGACTTCCAATCCTCCGCCCAAGGCAGAGTCAAAGTCATCACAGAGGCTTGTAGACCCCTTGTCGTCACCTCCCAGGGTCGAGACCGTGAGGGAAAACGTCCCAGATGTGCCAATTTCCGTAACAGACATTGTCCGGAGTCTGATCGGACACAAGTTGAGGAAACATCTCGAAGAGGTACCTATTGATAAATCGATCAAAGAGATCTCTGGAGGTAAGTGGTAAAGACCCTGAGGGTTATCCCGGCCGAAACACGATGATGGTGGTAGAATGAGGAACGATGAAGTGCTCTAGGTTTTAACCCATCGCTAAGAAGTTAACCTAGTGTCCTTCATTCGTGTTATCTTGAAACTGACTCTCTTCCAGGGAAGTCCACTCTTCAGAATGAATTGGTTGGTGATCTTGACAATGAGTTTGGTCAAGTGCCAGATGGAATTGAGGATCTGCCCATCTCCTTATTAGAAGAAACACTCGGCTCCAGTTTCCCTGGCGCCATGGGAAAGCAATCATTAGCTCTATTAGCCCGGCTCACCTCCTCCAAAATGCCTGCAGGCTTCAACCAAGTCGTCATGAGATCATATCTAGAACAGGCTTGGGGCCTGGGTCCTGCGCGACAAGAGAGCGTTCTACTGTTTGCCATTACTGCTGAACCGTTGTCTCGGCTCCCGTCCGTGGAAGCAGCGAAAGAATGGCTCGATGCAAACTCGAAGCGATATGCAGCCTGTTCTGGTCTCGTCTTGACTCCATCCTCTCAGCAGGGTGTGGGTGTGTCCCACGGCGGCGCCATCAACTCAGAGGATCTCAATGCCTTGAAAGAAGAACACCGAAAGTTTCTTACTAAACAACACTCTGTCCTTTCAACCTACCTTGATATCGACCCATCAAGCCATACAAGAACAATGAAGCTAGAAACCTCCGTCCAAGAACTCCAGACTCGTCTCGATACATGGAGTTCTGAATTCGGCGGCGACGATTTCCACGTTGGGATCAAACCTCTGTTTGACCCCAAAAAGAGTCGGTGCTATAGATCTTGGTGGAATGATGCGCGACTTGATATGTTAAAATTGTACCATGATAGCAAACTCGGCCATCTTCACATCGGAGACGAACAACAGGCCAACGAGATTGCGCTGAGGCTTACCAACCGACTCGATGAATCTCTCGAGAGCATTTTATTCTATCTCTTGAAAGCTTCGAAAGCTTGTGAATCAAATCATGGTCTCGCGATGATCGCCAATAAAATGGAATCGGCTGTCAATAGTGGAGCTCGAGGCAGATCCCCTGTTTTCAGATACAAATTACAGTCGCTGAAGCCTGAGACACGTCTATCCTCAAACGGGCGAATGGAATACAGCGAGATGCCTCGACCGTCAAGCTATCATGCACAGTCGTACCCGCAACTATTGTCTCACATTAGCAAAAATCGCGAAACCCCTTATGTACACATCAGGACACGTGGTCCCACCGGCCAATGGGTTCTGGATGGTCCCAAAACCGAGCGATTGATGGCAACTTTCAGACGTGCAAGCGAGACTGGGCTCACATTTATCGGGAAGACCATTCTAATCACTGGCGCCGGCCCTGGATCTATCGGCGCCGAGATCATCAAGGGGCTTCTCATGGGGGGAGCAAAAGTTATAGTTACGACCAGCCGGACACCCGCCAATACTGCGACTTTCTTTCGGAACATTTACACCAATAACTGCAGCCGAGATTCTGAACTTCACATCATACCATTCAATCAGGGAAGTGCAAGAGATTGTGAAGCAATCATCGACTATATCTATGAGCCCTCTGGGCTGAATACCAAAATTGACGCTCTTATTCCATTTGCCGCGATTTCTGAAATCGGGATGGAGGTTGACGACATTGGAGCACGAGCAGAACTGGCCCACCGTTTGATGCTAACCAATGTTTTCCGTCTTCTTGGTCGAATTGTCAACAATAAAAGGCGAAGACGAATGGATACACAACCAACGCAGGTCATACTTCCTCTATCTCCAAACACTGGCACTTTTGGGGGCGATGGTCTTTATTCTGCGTCGAAACTTGGCCTTGAAAGCCTTCTGAGCCGATTCAGCTCCGAGCACTGGGCCGAATATGCGACGATTTGCGGCGCACTGATTGGTTGGACAAGAGGTACGTGGTCAAATGTCAGGCATCTGTCCTGCCTGTTCTCCCTGTCACATTCAGAACTCGGTTATTTGGGTCTCAAAGAAACATGGTTTGACGCTTCCCAATATCTCTTGCCTGTTACCGTCATGGCTTCGTGCTAGATTCAACGATCCGGTAATTGGCGTGCGAAGTGATATTGGGGCTTGTTGTTGTGGCTCGAGCTGCAAAGTTTGCAAAAGCTTTAGTGCTAATACCCTGCAGGAACCGGGCTAATGCACGGTAATGACAGCATCGCTCCAATCATTGAATCCAAAGGAGCCCTTACTTTTTCTCAACCCGAGATGGCGTTTAACATAACGGCTTTACTTAGTACTGAGATGGCGCAGATTTGCGAATCGGAAGCAGTGTTTGCTGATCTGAATGGCGGCTTGGACTTGATCCCTGATTTGAGCCAAGTCATGGCTGCCGCCCGCTCAGAGTCGTCTCTGAAATCCCTGATACAGAAGATCATACTGAAAGAGGATGCCAGGCAAGTGGAGGTCTTGCGAGGGTCCAATAAGCTAAATATATCCTCGGCAGGCCGCAACACTACGAAGGCTGCGAGATTGACTCCGCAGATTGGATTTCCCTCTTTACCAGACTATGACAAAACTCTTCTTCCGTTGCAGGACTTGCAAGGTATGGTTGATTTGAGCAGTACTATAGTAATCGTCGGCTTCTCTGAACTCGGTCCATGGGGCAGTGCTCGTACCCGCTGGGAAATGGAGAGTCGCGGAAAGCTTAGTCCTGCTGGGTATGCTGAATTAGCATGGATGATGAACCTCATCAGCCACGTCGATGCGGATAATAATGGGGAGCACTACTGCGGCTGGACCGACGCCAAAACGGGAGAGCACATCCACGACAGCGATATAGAAGCCAAATACGGAAAGTACATCCTCGATCACAGTGGAGTGAGATTCATTGAGACGGGTTTCGATTATGATCCCGCCAAGAAGGAGTACCTCCAAGAAATCGCCGTGGAAGAGGACCTGCCAGAGTTTGAGACCAGTGAAGCTACTGCCAAAGCGCTTGGACTTCGACTCCAAGAATTGGTCAATATCCGTCCATCGCATAATCCCGATCACGTCCTGGTCCAGATCAAACGTGGAGCGCATATTCACGTGCCCAAAATCCTGCCGGCGGAGTGTGGGGTGGCCGGTATGCTACCCAGTGGCTGGAGCCCTATCAAATACGGCATTTCAGAAGACATGACGCACCAAGCTGACCCCGTTACCCTGTACTCCTTATGCTGTGCGGCAGAAGCTTTATATAGCGCTGGTATCATCGACTCTCTCGAAGTATTCAAATACATCCACGTTTCGGAGGTCGGGAATATGTTAGGTACCTGTATCGGCGGTAGCATGAAGACGAAACAGATGTACAAGGACCAATACCTCGACAGACAAGTACAAAGCGATATTATCCAGGAGACCTTTCTGAATGCTTCCGCGACGTGGATCAACATGCTTCTGCTAGGGGCGTCTGGCCCTATCAAAACGCCGAACGGGACCTGTGCGACAGGAGTCGAGTCGCTGGACATCGGCTGTGAGTCAATTATGGCCGGTAAGACCAAGTTTTGTCTTATAGGTGGCGTCGATAACCTACAGGAAGACGAAGCGCATGGTTTCGCAAAAATCAAGGCTACAGTCTCTACCGACGCAGAGACTGGGAAAGGGCGAATGCCTCACGAGATGAGCCGGCCCATGGCTGAGTCTCGAGCGGGGTTTGTTGAGGCCCAGGGCTGTGGGTTACAAATCATTACCACGGCGAAGCTCGCCTTGGAGATGGGCCTACCGGTATATGCCATTATCGCGTCTTCTACCATGGCGGCAGACAAGATCAGCCGGTCACTGCCTGCTCCTGGGAGAGGTGTATTGACCTTTGCCCGAGAATCCGCACGGGCTTCTGAGTCACCTCTCCTGAGCCTCAAGTACCGGCGTCAGCGACTTCAAGCCTGCATGGCTGATATTGAGGAATGGCGCTCATCTCACAAAGGATTGCCCCTAATTAATGCGGAGGCAGAGGGCCGTATCAGGGCCGTACGGAAGACTTTTGGCAACAGTACCGACCTCCGATTGCTAGACCCCAAAATCTCACCAATGCGAGCTTCGTTAGCGGTCTGGGGCTTGACAATTGACGATATCGACGTTGTCAGTTTACATGCCACATCGACTGGAGCCAACGACAAGAATGAGCCAGAAGTTGTTAATAGACAGTTTGACGCATTGGGTCGCACATCGGGACGACCGCTCATGGCTATATGTCAGAAAGGACTTACTGGTCATCCAAAGGGTGCTGCGGCTTCTTGGATGTTGAACGGCTGTTTGCAGGTTCTGGAGACAGGTCTTGTGCCTGGTAACAGGAACGCGGACAGCATCGACGAGCAGTTGCGGAAGTTTCAACACCTGGTCTTCCCCACTGAAGCTATTCAGACTAAGGAAGTTAACGCCTTCCTACTAAACTCATTTGGATTTGGACAAAAGGGTGCTCAGATGATTGGCATCGCGCCCAAATACCTGTTCGCGACACTAAATCAGGAAGAATATCACCGATACTGCAACAAAGTAACGAGACGGAAGCGCCTCGCCACCAGAGCTTGGATCAAGGCTGTCAACACCAATTCCGTCTTCAAGGCGCGCACATCGCCGCCTTACTCAGCAGAAGAGGAGGCTGTAGTCCTCATGGATCCTTTAGCACGAATTCCAGACAAAAACAACGATGACGAATTAAGGTTTGATGTATCGAATCTCAGTCATCCTTCTCCTGGTGAAAATACCATCCGATCAAGAAAATCCAAGCCGGATCCTAACCCGAAACCACATACTCTGTCATCCCTTCCACTAGACTTCTCAGTATCTCTTTCTGCGCCAAAACAGACACGAATTCCTCCGATTCCAGGCCCTAAGCCTGTTTCGTTGTCTCTGGTCCACACTGTCTCCACGGCTCCTTCATCGTCTTCCGAAACTGTCAATGTCGGCGTCGACATTGAAGACATGGCCACATTTACGTCACACGAAAACGAAACCTTCGTCAATCGCAACTATACTTTGACAGAAAGGGCACAGTGTATGACTAATCCCAATCCGCGCGAAGCTTTCGCGGCAAACTGGACCGCGAAAGAAGCAGTTTTCAAAAGTTTAGGTATCAAGAGCAAGGGTGCAGCTGCCCCAATGAGGGACATCGAGATCTTGAAAGAGGGAGAAGAAGTCAGAGTCTTGGTAAGTCGGTTATCTCTTGCATTGCCAGAAAAGCACAGTGAAGAGTGTCAGGGTCAGGACCAATCAAGCCATGAATAGTTAGGTCGGCGGAGAGTTACTCGAACAGCACCATGAAAGTCTTGCGAAGGCCGTATGGCCAACAGTGACGACAGAAGCCGAGCATAACAACCTCCGACCTAAATTTCAGTGGCTGATCTTGGCCGTGCCACTAGCTACTGGGCCTTTCAAGCGATGCAAGCAGTATTCGTTTACATGACTATTTGTAATAACGAATGATAGCTCCATGGCGAAGTTTTAATTGCGGCTCGCGCCAATTCCATTCGGGACATTCAAGTCAACATGTCCACCAGCAACGACACCGCCCTCGCTATTGCCATCGCGAAGCGCGGTAGCGGAAAGGTTACACGTGCACGGACACGATAGCTTTCCCATTTTTCAATCGACGCTCTCTTGTTTTATTTGCCTGCTTTCCTTTTGTTGGGAGGTTTCATTGTCGTCCGGGCTGTATGCACGGATTGAAGACTTTGTTCTTCCGTTCCGTCATTGTATTGTACACTATTGAAAGCACTGACATATACAAGGCCCAGCCATTAAATTCTAAAACCTATCTACAGGGCAGGAGTTATCCTACCTGCCCAATTAGAAGCACAAAGCTGTACTTTGATAGCCCTACCTCAGATCCCTGTATCATACGGTGGGCATGGATGTGTATTCACCGCCCACCTATACGCCTATTGTATGTAACCTTTGCAACTTTCCAGCCTCGTCACATGCAGCATAAGCCCACCATGTGGAATGTAACTTTCCCAATGTCTTCAACACGGCCCAGCGCGCTGCATTTGGGATAGGAGGCCATTCCTTCCACAGCCCATCTTCATAGCCCAAATCCAAGTTCCTCAGGAAAAATATCACGCCCCCAGTCTTTGACAAATGTTGAATGCTACGATTCCCTTCTGTTTCGATAATTTCCAACATGGGAATCTTGTCCCCGAATCTCGCCAGCTTCAACATCCTTGGAATCTGATTCCTCAGATGCTCCATCATCTTAGGCGCAAAAGAATCAATAATGGCAATCAGTTCATTCCCATCGAACTCGGCAGGTTTTGCTGTCACAGTGGTGAGATATGTCTTGTACTCGTTGAAGCCGGCCGCGAAGGCATCGTGCTCCTGCAAATCTTCATCTAGCGCCCCGTTCTCCCCACACTTTGCTTCTACGGTCGGAATGATACTCTCAGCCTCGTTTCGGAAATGATTAGACGTAAAATCGTGCCAGCAAGTCGCATAGCCTATGAAATCGGCGTAGTCTTGTTTGGGAACGTGACGTGCTTGCAGGTAGATCGAGTTTAGGCCCCGGATTATGACATTGTGAACCAGCGCCATAATGGAGGCGCCTTGAGCGTAAGAGTGAGGCGTTTTTCGGGCATCGGAAAGGCCTTTCTGGGTATGGATGGGGGTCTCAATGAGCGGAAATGGAGCATCCGCGTAATCGGGCATTGTTGAACCTTACGTGGTTGAAAGGGGAAAGGGGATAAGCTTCCGCGAATACGTTGGAGGAGCTTAGCTATATACAAATTATGCTGGTGAATGATTTCATGTAAGGCATGTCGATATCGTCATGTTGAAGGGTCCGGTGTTCAGCATAATTCGCCTCGCGCGGTCGGGCCCGAAAGAATCCCCGAGACTCCGAAGCCACCCCCGGGCTCAGATGTCGCTTCCCATAGGTGCTTGTTCTGCATCAACAGAAAGCACTTTAATTCTTTGACTGTAATAGGTCCCATGTCACATGTGCGGCTTGGATCACACGACGTGTTCTTCGGGCCCGAGGAGTACATGGAATAAAATAACTGTTCCTGCCGCTGCGCCCTGGCTTTCCTTGTCGACAACTCCACTATCCTTCCTCTCTTACAACCGATCTCCCCATCTTATTGTCTTTTCGTTCTTTCTAGCAATATTCCTGCTCTGAGCCTCCCCCAAAACTCTGCGGACTCTTGCCACCGAGGCAGCGAGAAATCCAGTCCTTTCTCATATCCAAATAGCCATAGGCCCACAGCTGTGGCATTCCAGTCCATTATGACGCAAACCGACCCTGAGAAGGCCGAGTCGGCATGCACGCCTCCAGCGACCGTCAAACCTGATGATGACCAACGCGAAGTCCAATCGTCACATTCAGCGCGCACAATGAACAGCGAGGAGCAAGCCGAACTCAATGTGGAGTACCCCCAGGGCATGAAGTTAGCCCTGATTATGCTATCCTTATATCTGGCAGTATTTCTGGTTGCATTAGTTAGGATCCCCAACTCAGACTCCGTATGAGGCACTGATCATATGGCTAGGACCGTACCATCATTGCGACCGCAATTCCACAGATCACCAACGAGTTTAAATCCCTCACTGATATCGGCTGGTATGCTTCATCGTATATGATGACATCCTGCGCTTTTCAGCTCTGGTTTGGCAAGCTCTACGTCTACTATAGCACTAAGCATGTCTTCCTTCTGGCTATTGCACTGTTTGAGATCGGCTCGGCAATATGTGGTGCTGCTCCAAACTCAGTGGCCTTTATCTGGGGACGATCAATAGCGGGATTCGGCTCGGCAGGCATCTTCAGTGGATCTATCGTCATTATGGTCCATACCATCCCTCTCGCTAAGCGGCCCATGTTCCAAGGTTTGATCGGCGCGATCTTTGGTCTTGCCAGTGTAGTAGGACCGCTGATAGGTGGCGCGTTTACAACTCATGTCACCTGGCGATGGGGTAAGTTTTCACAATTCTGCGCCTATACCCTCTGATTCTGAGTATTCTAGGCTTTTACATCAACCTCCCCATTGGTGGAGTTGCTGTCGCCATCATAATATTCCTCCTCCACGTACCTGCCCCGCCCGTGTTCAGCAAGCCACTTTCCGTTCAAATTCGCCAAATGGACCCTATTGGTACCGCATTCTTCCTTCCAGGCATCGTCTGTCTCCTGCTTGCCCTCCAATGGGGCGGCGCTACGTATGCATGGACTAGCTACCGCATTATTCTGCTTCTCACTCTTGCGGGAATCCTCCTTATTGGATTCATTGTCGTCCAGGTCTGGAGAGGCGATGAAGCAACCGTACCGCCGCGAATCATCAAGAACAGGAGCGTAGCGGCTGGGTTCTACTGGTCGCTCTGCTCTGGCGCTGCAATGATGATAGTCATCTACTTTGTCGCCACTTGGTTCCAGGCTATTGAAGGTGTGTCGGCGTATAGATCAGGCATTCGACTTCTCCCACTTGTGCTCGCTCTCGTTGCTGGATCGATACTCGCAGGAACGCTGACGTGGAATGTGGGATACTATACTGCTCCACTGCTCCTCGGCACGGTGATAATGTCAGTCGGTGTGGGCTTGCTGACGACTTTTGCGGTCAACACTAGCCAATCAAAGTGGATTGGGTACCAATTCCTCTATGGTTTTGGTCTTGGTCTGGGGATGCAAGCACCGAGCATGGCCGCACAGACTGTGCTAGCTAAACAAGATGTCCCAATCGGAGCCAGCTTGATGTTTTTCGCGCAATGGCTTGGCGGTGCAGTCTTCGTGTCAGTTGGGCAAAACGTGCTTTCCAATAAGCTTGTCGAGGGATTGAGCGTGTTGCCTGGATTCGAGATTGGTTGGGTTACACAGTCCGGAGCTACGGACTTGAGAGATGCTGTTCCGGTTGAGTCCCTCAGTATCGTATTGCACGTGTACAATGGAGCGTTGACCAGGACATTTGACATAGCACTAGCGATGAGCTGTGCTGCGATCTTGGGAGCATTGGCCATGGAGTGGAAAAGCGTTAAAAATCAGCCTAGAAAATAGGCTGGCAGATCATGGTGTATGCGTGAGAATGAATGCGGATCATAGCTGGAAGTTTGTCATACGAGAACAAGCCTGTTTCTAGTGTGTAGCCAATTGGATTTAGAATATATTGCGGTTCATACGAAAGTCTTCAATACATGGCGGCTTTACTGCAATTCCAGCCTTGATCCTCCTTCGCTCACGCAGATCTACAATTATTCTAACATCTAGAGCGACTAACTTCTTCCTTCTCGAGCATCCAGCCAATGTCCTCCTTAGACTTAGCCAAGTGCGGTGTTATTTGGTCTGACCTCTTGTTTTGGTCCCACGAAGACTTCAATGCTATTTCGAAACCACTTCAGCAATTGAAAATACTCGCTTCATCAGCAGTTTTTAATATGGTTCAAGGTGTCAAGATGGTTGTCACGTGGCGCCGCTGGCCTCGCGTAAAAACAGAGTCGCGAGCGTGCACGAACAAATTTGGTCGGCCCTTCCAGTTTCAGCCACAAATCCCACCTTTCGGGCGGGCTTTCGTTTGCCGAACCATTTCCGTCAGCGCAATCGCCGAAGATGAGAGCCCGACGTACAAGAAATGTTCTTCGGCCAATAAAAAAGGGACAGCAACGCCGAATTCGAAGTGTGTCCGAACGAGATGGATGAGCACGAGATTGCAGTGCAAAGTTGGTCGCCAGACGGAGCTACAGACATTAAGATGTTGTATCTTTGACATGGAGATGGTAGAAACGAAAGAAGAGCTAGAACTTTTGCGAAAAATTTCGAACTCCGAGCCGACCGGAAGTCGTGCTTGATGGGCGGCCGTTCCATCGCGATGGTGCGCAATACCACTACGACACGGCGACAGTACTCCAAAGAGGATTCCGTCCCAATTGAAACCCTCATTTCCCGCCATACCCGTGTGCACCGTCCTCCAAACCAAATACCAACCTATCTTCCTTGCAAAATACCGTCCCTTGCAGCTGTGCCACGTTCCCCACGTGCTGGTTGCCAAGCTTCGGTCGCCGATCACACAGATCTTGCGGTCCACAGGCTCGCACGCCGTGGTAGCTTTTCTGCGACGCATCCTCATTTCATGAGAACCCTGTGAAGGTCTCCGTAGTATTAACGGCATCCGTTGGCAGATCCTAGTCTGAGGCTGAGGGAAGATGAATCCCCTTACAGTGTAACCGAGCCGTTGATTGGAAGAGCAAATTGCTAGAGCAGAGTCGTTATAAAAGCTGATCGTTGCCCCAAACATCAAATCATCAGCACTCGATTGCCGTCCTTGCCTTTTCAGTCATTCCAACTTTCTTCGATCACCACTTCCGCCTTGTGATAATCACCCAAGTATGAAGTTTCTCTTCTCCCTGGTCCTTGTCACCGGCCTCGCCGCGGCCTATCCCTCCGCCTTCCCAGAACCTGAAGATTACTCCAACAAAAAGGATTGCCTCAGCGACGCAGATGCCAAGCGAATCACAGATAATTGGCTCGGGATTTTCAGCGGTAACCCCGGCCTCATTAACACTACTCTATCAAAAGATATCACTGTCTACGATTCTCTCATCAACAATGGTAATTTGAGCGCCATTGCGACGAACCGCCAGGACTACTACGCGTTCGTTACAAAGTTTACATACCCCGAGGACGGTGTGATCAAGAATGCCAAATACACATTGGAAGGAGGTGGTCTTATGTTCCATACCTGTGACAAGATCGCGATGCGCTACATTGGCCATGCTGAGTCGACTGGAAAGTTGTGAGTGTTGGCTGGTTCACATAACTTGGTGTTGAGATAACTAACGAGAGTTTTCAGTTCTGCTCCCGCCGGGGCTCCCATCACCGTCGCCGTTAACCAGTTGCTCTCCGTGAATAAGAAGAAGGAGATTAACATTGCGTGGAGCGAGTATGATCTCTTTACGATGCTTAAGCAAGTCGGTGTAATTCAAAACCCCTTTGGCGGATTTTAGACGATTTCAGAACCTACCTCCCTGCGAACGCTGTGCTACCAAGTAGCTATTACGCGCTACCTAATCAACGCGTTAGCTTTAATCTTAGTATTACTAGTAGGATTTACAGCAGCCTCCTAAATTACAATACTACACCTTTTTCTCTCTCTCTTAAGCTATTTATTTATATAATATATACTATAATTATTCTATACTACTCTAAAAATTACTCTATAAATTATTCTTCT